>OX465559.1:11623070-12223070 GCA_950022955.1 Xestia ashworthii | reverse complement strand
GTGCAGCGGACTGTTAGCGTTAGTACCTATTGTTGAGCATGGTTCCCGCACTGCGGCTACGTACTGCTCGTCAAGGGGCAGGACTACGTCGACACGTGCCGCAACAGGAGCCCCGTGCAGCGGACTGTTAGCGTTAGTACCTATTGTTGAGCATGGTTCCCGCACTGCGGCTACGTACTGCTCGTCAAGGGGCAGGACTACGTCGACACGTGCCGCAACAGGAGCCCCGTGCAGCGGACTGTTAGCGTTAGTACCTATTGTTGAGCATGGTTCCCGCACTGCGGCTACGTACTGCTCGTCAAGGGGCAGGACTACGTCGACACGTGCCGCAACAGGAGCCCCGTGCAGCGGACTGTTAGCGTTAGTACCTATTGTTGAGCATGGTTCCCGCACTGCGGCTACGTACTGCTCGTCAAGGGGCAGGACTACGTCGACACGTGCCGCAACAGGAGCCCCGTGCAGCGGACTGTTAGCGTTAGTACCTATTGTTGAGCATGGTTCCCGCACTGCGGCTACGTACTGCTCGTCAAGGGGCAGGACTACGTCGACACGTGCCGCAACAGGAGCCCCGTGCAGCGGACTGTTAGCGTTAGTACCTATTGTTGAGCATGGTTCCCGCACTGCGGCTACGTACTGCTCGTCAAGGGGCAGGACTACGTCGACACGTGCCGCAACAGGAGCCCCGTGCAGCGGACTGTTAGCGTTAGTACCTATTGTTGAGCATGGTTCCCGCACTGCGGCTACGTACTGCTCGTCAAGGGGCAGGACTACGTCGACACGTGCCGCAACAGGAGCCCCGTGCAGCGGACTGTTAGCGTTAGTACCTATTGTTGAGCATGGTTCCCGCACTGCGGCTACGTACTGCTCGTCAAGGGGCAGGACTACGTCGACACGTGTCGCAACAGGAGCCCCGTGCAGCGGACTGTTAGCGTTAGTACCTATTGTTGAGCATGGTTCCCGCACTGCGGCTACGTACTGCTCGTCAAGGGGCAGGACTACGTCGACACGTGCCGCAACAGGAGCCCCGTGCAGCGGAGTGTTAGCGTTATTACGATGTGTCCCACCTGCCTGCGTAATAAGACCACCGTAGAAACGAGTTTCTTCATCTGTCATTGAATCGACAAAACGACAGATGAACAAAAAATATGTCGACTCTTTTTTCGAAGAAACCCGTTTCTACGGTGGTCATGCTACGTGGGCAGCTCGTCCACCACTGGTGGACAGTGGCACAACTGTTTAATATTATTTCCACTGGACTAAAAAAAGGATCGATCGATCTAAAAATTGACTAAGAAGTCATGGGACTTTAACACATTTTTTTAAATTTTAGCTGAAGATTAATAATGACTATAGGAAATTTAGATGGAATTTGTTCAGTTTTTAGTTTAATCCATTGTGCGAATAAATTTTTCCATTAGTCCATCTATAATTATGGTACATACATACTTGATATTCCAGAGCAACCTCTCAAAAAACAAAAAAAAAATCTTTCATGGCTTTCTTTTTACCCTTTCCCGTATTACGAAGAAGTCTTATATGGTTTAATCCGGAAACTGCAAATAAAAAACAAAATTAACTTAACCTTCTATGTTTCAGTTTGCTGATGGTGCACGTAATTCGAGACGACGAAACGGTGACAACTTCCCTATCACAGAAAGTCAGGTAAATAGATTGAAGTTATGACAAAGAAAGTTTTATACCAATGAGTTGTGTAACATGTTCCCATGGAACAAACACCGAGCATAAATCCAGAATCCTGACTATTACTGAAATCTTCAATAGCAATTCTTGTTCAATTAAAGCAACGCAACTGTTGTGAATTACGATTAGTTGATCTAGGATTCGGTACCCAGCCTGCCGGGGTTGCGGGCCTATTCGAAAGAGATACCGCGGCCCCGGAACATAAAGGGCGAGGAAGGAACATGGATGGGTTTTAGTCAGTAAGAGTCTGACACTCCCTCCCGCTCCACCCAGAGTGGGAGAAGGCATTTGATGATTTCACATCCTAAAAAAAAAAAAAAAAAGGATTCGGTACCCGACCCGCGTGGCCACGTAGCAACGGGTATCTTCGAAGAAAGAATCGACCAATCTTTGAATCGTTTGTCATTTTGTCGATTCAATGACAGAGGAACACAAGATTGTCGATTCTTTCTTGGAAGATACCCGTTAAAGACAGGAGGGTGCCCTCCTGTCTCTTCGCCTTGACAAATTTATTTCTTTACCGATGTTCTCATAATGCTGAATGGTAAGTGTGGTGAGAGCATGTCCTACAACCGAAACCCAGGCCTAATGCGGGTTGGTGGTTTCTACAAAGTAGAGATAAGAAGGAGATTCAACAGGAGATTATTTTACATAGATGTGGCCTGTATCCCAAAAGTGGGAAAATTATAAACGGATTATGCTTTCGGCCTGGCTCCATCAAAACGGAGACGTGCTGAGATGCTTGAAGCGGAGAGGAGATACTTAGGAGCTAACGTGTATTCATCGAAGCTGTGAGGAGATGCATACTGGCCAGCCCGGAGCAGAGATGTATATGTCACCCGTTAGATTTTAATCTATCTAGCGAGATTGTAAACTCTCGAAAGATTGTCAACCGAACATACTGCTTACAATTTAACGCATTATTTTTCAGTAGATTATAATCTATCGAAGTGAAACCGGCTCCTATTTCAGTCTGCATGGTTTAAAGGAACCTAACTATCCTAACGTCGGGATGCTTCCCGGGGTAAGTCCCGATTATGGGGGCAGATATACTTCCGTCGCATGCATTTCACAGTTTTACGGTTTCAATTCGATAGATTATAATCTACCGTAAAATAATGCGTTAAATTGAAGCAGTACGTTCGGTTGACAATCTCGCCACTACTCACGCCCAGTTTAACGGCTGCCGCACACCACTCGCTACACACTGCTGCTGAGTGCAGATGCTGGCATAAACAAATGTGAGACATTGGGGGGGCTCCCATTAATTACGTGAGGCAATTTTGGCGATTTTTCAACCGCCCCTTACCCCTTGGTGAGAGTCGTGAGATTTGCCTCACCACCTCCCAATGTCGCGTGAGATTTATCAATTTGCGTACTTTAGTATAAATACGGTAAACTGTGCTTGAATACCTATACATTTATAAGAACATTTTAGTAGAGAAACATATTTAGGGACCTAATTAAACCCATTATTCTCGTAATGTATTCTGTATCTTGCGGGGTTAAAACTATACACTTCATATAATTAATGGACGCCCCCTTACCTCTCCGCCCTGTTCAACCGTTTCCACTAAAGCTAAGTGGAAACGAGAATTCTAAATAACGAAATTCTATTGGTGGTTTCGTTCTCCTTTCGTGTCCGCTTCGGTGGAGTCAGAGCCTTATGCTATGCACGATCCGAGATTCGATCTTGTAGTTTCCACCATAGGGAGATGACGCTATAAAACAATAATTCCAAGACACCTTTAAAAAAAACTTATTTCGGGCCTGAAACCCCGATTTATTTTCAATTAATAGCCAAATTCGATTTTTGGTTGCTTTGAAATCAACAAATAATTGAGTTGACTAAACAGTGACGTCACGGCGTGCTATTTGCCATACAAAATCTATGAAAAAACCGCGTTTTGATAGCTCTTAAAAAGTATGTCAATTGATTAATGTATCATATACCCTATTTTGGTTGGTCGATAACCCAGGTTATTCAAAGGTATTTTATTATGGTTTGTGTGTGTATATCTGAAACATTAAATGATTTTTGCTTTTCAGGTAGAAGAAGGTATGGAAAGTACAATGGCAGCAGCGGCGTTAGGTGCCGGGTTAGACGCGGCTCGCGTCCGAAGGGCGATAGCGAACAGATTGCGAACTGTTGGTAAGTGCACTCATGTTTCCTTTACTGATAAGTTATCATAGAGGTGTGATAAGACGGCTGATGACCCACATGGATACGTGGTTACGCGGTTAGTGACCCCAATAACGAACAGGAGTTAGTCCTTTGTTACCAACCTATTAAACGGGTGTAGTATGTCATATCGAATGACAAATAATCGAATATCAATTGATAGACAACCGTAGATCGAATGTAGTATTCTAATTTAATAATATCAAATGGTTAATAAATTGAAGATTCAATACATCGTCACTTAATACATCAAGTGTTCCAAATATCGAATGTTTGTTGATTGTGCGATCAACAAACATTCCAAATTTTGTAGCCAGTACCAGTAGCCCACCACCATTGGGAACAGGGTTCAAACTGCCAGGTGGTCAGGGCTCTTGAGATAGGAGTTTCCTAACAATACGTACCGTGTCTAGAAGTATTGCTTTCTGTATCAAGGTCTTGATCCGGCTGCCAAAAAAATGTAAAGTGCTATTTCGATACAATGAATATGCGTTGCATTGATCATCTATCAAACAAACATTTATTTGATATTCTGAACACTTGATGTATTTGTATGTGTGATATAAAGGGTGTAAAACACCTATTAACGAAGCCGAAAGGCACTTGTTCTCCTCATCATTCCGATATTTTTTTTTTCTACACCATACCTGGGAACCTTCTAGTTACGGAGATATTGGGGGTCAAAGTTCCAACTTTTTGACAATTTTTTTTTAAATACAAGTTTTTTACAAAAAATGTTTCCCGGCAATAATTTTTGCGTAAAGTTACTTAGTTTGATGTACAGAAAGAATGCTTGGTTGACGGCTTCGTGATGAGGTGGTTTACACCCTGTATAGAATCCTCGATTTATTAACCATTCGATATTAGAGTATTTAGACGTTCGATCCACAGTTGTCGATCACTTGTAATTCGATTATTTGGCATTCGATATGACATAGTACACCTCTATTATACTGGGTACATGTTGATGATGCGTGTGTTATAATATCCATGATGCATTGTATAAATTTGGACGAATAATTTGTGTTACATTTCACGTTACTTTTCACCAATATATAGCTGACATTAGGAAAAGTTCAAATATCAGTTGTCACAAAAGGTTTTTTTTAACCAACAATTTATAAGCGCAGCAGAAAAAGACTGCATGGCAATAGTGACACTAGGGAATAATTAAAAAAAAATGAAATGTCAGCATTGTCATCACATGCTTATATGCATTTGTGTCCGAATTAGTCAGTCTTGTTTTTATTATTATTTATGCACAAACCTGTGTTGATGACCTTTCCAATAAAGTATTAAAGATTTTAGTTTTCCTCAAACTTCACCTAAAAATAATATTAAAAAGCGCCCGCTAATGTGGCTGTTAACCTTGAACGACCGTTTTGGACCATTTATTTATTCATCCTGATTCACCAGTATCTACCTACTGGCGCAACAGAACCGGTCTTTCAATACCGTCAAATCCTGTGTCCAAACATCTAATACTCGTATACATATAATAATAATAATAGAAATAGTACAAACCACACAAACTGTGAAGGAAAACATCGCGAGGGAACCCCCTCACCAAGTTTTCCTTCAGCGTTTTTATCGAGTTTTTACCCGTTTGTTTGCCATGGTCATCCAATCATATAAAAAAAACATGCGTGATAGTAATTGGGGAATGCCGATAAAAGTGAAAACTAAGTAATCCAAAATAAACTTTATCTTACTTGAATAAGGTTGTTTTTGACCAACCGTTCTATGAAAGCGTTCGGTGACGATAGCTCGAGTTCCATGGTTTTTGTTCACCCAAAAGTGCTCAATGAGCCTAAAGAAGTTTTCCTTTCAACTAGCTCGTGCGCGTGTGGAGTTCGGAAATTATTCCACAGAAAAGTACTACCAAGATAAAAAATTATCTCAGGTCGAAGTCTACTGGTGTGCCAAGTCGATCCAAGTCGAAAGCTAGCCATGCAAATGTACTTAAAGGACAGAGAAACAGGTAGACAGAGAGAGTTACTTACGCATTTATGATAATGATAATCATTATCATCATTCGAAAGCTAGCCATGCAAATGTACTAAAAGGACAGAGAAACAGGTAGACAGAGAGAGTTACTTCCGCATTTATGATAATGATAATCATTATCATCATTCGAAAGCTAGCCATGCAAATGTACTAAAAGGACAGAGAAACAGGTAGACAGAGAGAGTTACTTACGCATTTATGATAATGATAATCATTATCATCATTCGAAAGCTAGCCATGCAAATGTACTAAAAGGACAGAGAAACAGGTAGACAGAGAGAGTTACTTCCGCATTTATGATAATGATAATCATTATCATCATTCGAAAGCTAGCCATGCAAATGTACTAAAAGGACAGAGAAACAGGTAGACAGAGAGAGTTACTTCCGCATTTATGATAATGATAATCATTATCATCATTCGAAAGCTAGCCATGCAAATGTACTAAAAGGACAGAGAAACAGGTAGACAGAGAGAGTTACTTCCGCATTTATGATAATGATAATCATTATCATCATTCGAAAGCTAGCCATGCAAATGTACTAAAAGGACAGAGAAACAGGTAGACAGAGAGAGTTACTTCCGCATTTATGATAATGATAATCATTATCATCATTCGAAAGCTAGCCATGCAAATGTACTAAAAGGACAGAGAAACAGGTAGACAGAGAGAGTTACTTCCGCATTTATGATAATGATAATCATTATCATCATTCGAAAGCTAGCCATGCAAATGTACTAAAAGGACAGAGAAACAGGTAGACAGAGAGAGTTACTTCCGCATTTATGATAATGATAATCATTATCATCATTCGAAAGCTAGCCATGCAAATGTACTTAAAGGACAGAGAAACAGGTAGACAGAGAGAGTTACTTACGCATTTATGATAATGATAATCATTATCATCATTCGAAAGCTAGCCATGCAAATGTACTAAAAGGACAGAGAAACAGGTAGACAGAGAGAGTTACTTCCGCATTTATGATAATGATAATCATTATCATCATTCGAAAGCTAGCCATGCAAATGTACTAAAAGGACAGAGAAACAGGTAGACAGAGAGAGTTACTTCCGTATTTATGATACTGATAATCATTATCATCATTCGAAAGCTAGCCATGCAAATGTACTAAAAGGACAGAGAAACAGGTAGACAGAGAGAGTTACTTCCGTATTTATGATACTGATAATCATTATCATCATTCGAAAGCTAGCCATGCAAATGTACTAAAAGGACAGAGAAACAGGTAGACAAAGAGAGTTACTTCCGCATTTATGATAATGATAATCATTATCATCATTCGAAAGCTAGCCATGCAAATGTACTAAAAGGACAGAGAAACAGGTAGACAAAGAGAGTTACTTCCGTATTTATGATAATGATAATCATTATCATCATTCGAAAGCTAGCCATGCAAATGTACTAAAAGGACAGAGAAACAGGTAGAAAAAGAGAGTTACTTCCGCATTTATGATAATGATAATCATTATCATCATTCGAAAGCTAGCCATGCAAATGTACTAAAAGGACAGAGAAACAGGTAGAAAAAGAGAGTTACTTCCGCATTTATGATACTGATAATCATTATCATCATTCGAAAGCTAGCCATGCAAATGTACTAAAAGGACAGAGAAACAGGTAGAAAAAGAGAGTTACTTCCGCATTTATGATACTGATAATCATTATCATCATTCGTCTTTATCCTAATTCCTTTGGGGTCGGCGCAGCAAGTCTTTTTCCATACTTCTCTATTTTTCGTCATCTCATCAGACACCAGACACCTCTTTTCTTGCCATATCATTTTTAGGGTTCCGTAGCCAAATGGCAAAAACGGAACCCTTATAGATTCGTCATGTCTGTCTGTCTGTCCGTCTGTCCGTCCGTATGTCACAGCCACTTTTTTCCGAAACTATAAGAACTATGCTGTTGAAACTTGGTAAGTAGATGTATTCTGTGAACCGCATTAATATTTTCACACAAAAAAAAACAAAATATTTTGGGGGTCCCCATACTTAGAACTGAAACTCAACATTTTTTTTTTTTCATCAAACCCATACGTGTGGGGTATCTATGGATAGGTCTTCAAAAATGATATTGAGGTTTCTAACATCATTTTTTACTAAACTGAACATTTGTGCGAGAGACCCTTCCAAAGTGGAAAAATGTGTCCCCCCCCCCCCCCCTGTAACTTCTAAAATACGAGAATGATAAAACTAAAAAAAATATGTGATGTACATTACCATGTAAACTCCCACCGAAAATTGGTTTGAACGAGATCTATGGTGCGTTCGAGTAGCTCACTTTTAGCGCTATTTAGCGCTGTCGCCCGTTCGAGAAGCTACTGTTGCGCGCTATCAACACTGCCGTGACGTCACACATTACGTCATTACTTCACGCTACCAACACTATTTCTCTCGAGGTGATGTGCCGACAGCGTTAGCCTTGACACTGTCAACTTGACAGCGCTAATCGATTTATTCAACAGTTTCCAAAATTTTAAATTCATCGTCACTTTCTGAAGACGAGGTATCTATTATTTCCTGCAGGACACTTGTCACAACTGCTATTATATTAAGTCTTTCAGTTTGCATCATATAAAATAAAATAAAATTAGTCGAAAGCAAGACGAAAACAAACAAAACAACAATAGAGTTGTCATTCGTAATCAGCTGTCAAGTGTCACTGCAGTTCACTGTAAAAGTCGTTCGGGGAGCTTCTTTTCACTAACGATGCTAAGGCTTCTCGAACGGGAGTTGACAGCGTTAGCGTTGATAGCGTTAATAGTGTCTACTCGAACGCACCACTAGTGAGTAGTTTTTTTTTAATACGTCATAAATCGAAAACAGCAATTTACCTTTCATTCAATCTGCTACGGAACCCTTCATGGGCGAGTCCGACTCGCACTTGGCCCTTTTTTAACACAGTCCATCCATTGTCTCTTTAGTCTTCATGTACTCATATACCCATTCACATTCATACCCATTCCGAATTCGGATATTAGTCAGTAATTTTCGTTCAATTTCTAGGTACTCCATTCACATCGTCCGAAGCGTTGATCGACGCGGTTTTGGATGACCAGCTAAACGAGGAGCCGTGGTCCATGACGCCTCACAGTCGACTAGCCCGGGACATTCTGTCTGAAACGTTCAGAGAGTTCGCGCCAATAACTGGGTAAGCAAATACTAATGATATTTTGGACAAGGCAGGTTGATATTTATGAAACCATAAGCGTTTAGATTGATTTGTGCTGTAGATTATTAGTACCAGAAACTTTGATATCTTGCATGTTTCGTCTTACACGTTCGACAGCATTTGCAGCGATATATTTAGTTTATAGATTTAGATGTATGTAATACGGATGATTGTTAAAAGTAAAAAAATATGATTCTGTTTAGTCCGTCAGTTAGATTATATCGAAAAATATTGGACACTTGTTTTTTTATCAAATTGTCAAAACTTGACGAAGATGAAACGCGTCAAAGATGAGTGGGGGCTTGTGACGTCACTTTCAGGTAAAAAATGTACTCAAATATGACGTCACACGAATTTTCGACGAATATCTAACTACGCGAACAAAGAAAAAATATGTCCAATATTTTTTGGAAATCTATCTACTCTAATTTATTTGTTTTCATCATTTCAGAATACCTCCTCAACAAGTTGCCATACTAACTCGTCCCTACGAAAGCAATCAAAGCAGTCCCGCGAGATCAATGACCCCGGACGATGACGAAGAAAATGACGGAGACGATGATAACGACGAACACGAAGACCCTTACTCCATCGAACTGATCCAAGCCAACAGATCATCCACCAGAGAGACTGATAACAGTAATGAAGTATCTAAATCACAAGAGGAGGTTAAAACTGATAATGATAACAAGCAGGATGCGCCTGCGCCGGAAGGAAAGAAGTTGTCGCTGGAAGAAGAGAATAGACAATTGAAAGAGGCTAGATTATGTAAAGTTTGCATGGATTGTGAGGTGAGTAATTTATACTTTTTATGTTTTTCATAATGAGTTTAGGTAGGTACTATTGAATGACCATTAATTTGTTTTATTTTTTTGGCTCACCGACTATTGAATATTACATAATTTATATAAACTTATGTCAAGGTGGAAACCATTGCAGCTACACGAAAATGATTCCATTCCACCATTTTGCAACGGTTAGTGTAGTTCCTCTTACTGTCCCCTTGAAAGTTTCCACTCTGTATATAATTCGCTGCTTCAAAGATATATGCAATTAAGTCACAGACAAGTGTACCAACCTCTTACAGGTGCTTACCTTTGATGTGCTTTCATCATGCTCTACTTATTTGTCGTTGAGTACCCACTTAAAATCAAATGAGAGTACCCAACTACTCACCATACATAACTATGTTTTTTTGTAAAAATAACACTTCTGAAATTACTTAGTGAAACAGAGTCCACAAGCACATCTACCTGCATGTACAGGATTCTGTTCACTACACCGTACCAAACCATTACCGTGCTATGATCGTATCAGCATAGTTATTCACAAACGTTCGATTCGATTCCGATTCGACAAGTCGTATGTCTGTCTTTTTTTGGCATTACGAAAGGGAGCGAGATAGACATACGACTTTCCGAATCGAAATCGAATCGAGCGCTTGTGAATAACTATGCTGGAGGTCTACTTTCTAAGCACGAAATCCGAAGTCTAAGCACGAAATCCGAAGTTTCGTCCGAAGTTATGGTCGTTTCTTACTCCGTATCAGTTACGCACATTAAGATTATTTAGGGGCCTGAACTAAAAAAGAATGACTACACGGTTGGTCATCTGTCCTTACTCCTAATGTATTTTCAAAACTCATGAATCTGAAAATATTAGGGATGAGGGTTCGCTTGATATTGACATTTTGTAGATGTAGTATGATTATTCCTTTATATTTCAATTTATTGAAGAGAAAACTAATTATTTATATAATATATTTAGTATATTTGACTTCCAATCAAAAAGTTTAATATTTTTTTTAATATAAAAAATAATCATAAGTGTAAGTTACTTTCGGACGGGCTCCTTATCTTGGTTGACGGACGGTGGTAGACCCCCATGAACAGAAAGAACGTTACACGGGCTACACCTATGCCCACTAAAACGTAACAACAGCGTATTATACTCGATAACGGGTTTACAATTGTCGCTATACGCGGTTATAGGTATTTTATATTCTTTGTATTGAAAAGCATGACAGTATGCTAGATCGTTCCGTCACCGTCACGTGCCATTAATAGGGCGCCAACAATATTCGACGAGAATATTTTGCCGATCATACGCCTTGCGAAAGAAATAATATTTTTTTGCCTGACCCGTTCATAGCGCGATCATGGTATGGTACGCTGTAGTAAGCAAGTATTCCTTTATGCAAGTCCAAAAGTAATAAAGACTACACTGGATCAAGCTCAGTGACAAAATACTACGATTTCTACCTTATAAGCTCATTGCGAAATTATTTTAAAGATTGAACTATACGGTAGTACAACATAACTTGAATATACTCGTACATAGCTCATTTCGAGATTTTTAAATTTAATTTTGAATTTGGAATGCGGAAAGTGATAATATGTATTGTATACCAACAATAAATGGATATAAACAAAAATATAATATTTTCCGGATTCAAATATCTTTAATTAGCATTTTAAAACCCCGAAATAATGTAGTTGTGGTGAAAAGGCGCAAGCGTAGTTTATTAATTATTGCACATTGGCGAGCTAGACCGGAAATTAATTAGTGATATGTATTCAAGGAAGTGACTCGTTTAAGTATGTGAGTCACCTTCTGCTAATGTTGGCACTTTTAACTAATTTTCAAAACACTTCCTCGAAAATTGTGTCTTATCGCACTACGATTCGGTTCAACATGCAATGTACATACACATGTTTCACACATGTGGTTTTTTTCATTTATCACAACATGTGCGGAAATAAAAAAATCCACAGATAACTGAACTTATACTTAGTCCAAGTTGGTTCAAGTCCGGTGGGTGATTTTTTGTCTTTTTTACACGACTGCACAAAAAAATGCGTGTTATGTTTCAAATTAGGCTGTCTAGCGAGAACACACTCCAAGTTTCAGGTCTCTACGATCAGCGGTTTAGGCTGTGCGTTGATCCGTTGGTCATTTGCTTCTGACATTCCCGAACGAGTAACGAGAATCGAGTTACCCTCCCATAGCAGTTATCACTTCATAAAAATGTGTTGCACCCCACACAGGTAAGCGTGGTGTTCCTGCCGTGCGGACACCTGGTGTCGTGCGCGCGCTGCGGCGCCGCGCTGGGCGCCTGTCCGCTGTGCCGCGCCGCCGTGCGCGCCCTTGTGCGAGCCTACCTCGCCTGACCGGACACACCGGACTGTACACACACAGGTAAGTGTGGCGCCTGTCCGCTGTGCCGCGCCGCCGTGCGCGCCCTTGTGCGAGCCTACCTCGCCTGACCGGACACACCGGACTGTACACACACAGGTAAGTGTGGCGCCTGTCCGCTGTGCCGCGCCGCCGTGCGCGCCCTTGTGCGAGCCTACCTCGCCTGACCGGACACACCGGACTGTACACACACAGGTAAGTGTGGCGCCTGTCCGCTGTGCCGCGCCGCCGTGCGCGCCCTTGTGCGAGCCTACCTCGCCTGACCGGACACACCGGA
This sequence comes from Xestia ashworthii, assembly GCA_950022955.1. Lineage (NCBI taxonomy): Eukaryota > Metazoa > Arthropoda > Insecta > Lepidoptera > Noctuidae > Xestia > Xestia ashworthii. The sequence goes on along the minus strand of OX465559.1, from coordinate 12,210,514 downwards.
CTGTACACACACTGGTAAGTGTGGCGCCTGTCCGCTGTGCCGCGCCGCCGTGCGCGCCCTTGTGCGAGCCTACCTCGCCTGACCGGACACACCGGACTGTACACACACAGGTAAGTGTGGCGCCTGTCCGCTGTGCCGCGCCGCCGTGCGCGCCCTTGTGCGAGCCTACCTCGCCTGACCGGACACACCGGACTGTACACACACAGGTAAGTGTGGCGCCTGTCCGCTGTGCCGCGCCGCCGTGCGCGCCCTTGTGCGAGCCTACCTCGCCTGACCGGACACACCGGACTGTACACACACAGGTAAGTGTGGCGCCTGTCCGCTGTGCCGCGCCGCCGTGCGCGCCCTTGTGCGAGCCTACCTCGCCTGACCGGACACACCGGACTGTACACACACAGGTAAGTGTGGCGCCTGTCCGCTGTGCCGCGCCGCCGTGCGCGCCCTTGTGCGAGCCTACCTCGCCTGACCGGACACACCGGACTGTACACACACTGGTAAGTGTGGCGCCTGTCCGCTGTGCCGCGCCGCCGTGCGCGCCCTTGTGCGAGCCTACCTCGCCTGACCGGACACACCGGACTGTACACACACAGGTAAGTGTGGCGCCTGTCCGCTGTGCCGCGCCGCCGTGCGCGCCCTTGTGCGAGCCTACCTCGCCTGACCGGACACACCGGACTGTACACACACAGGTAAGTGTGGCGCCTGTCCGCTGTGCCGCGCCGCCGTGCGCGCCCTTGTGCGAGCCTACCTCGCCTGACCGGACACACCGGACTGTACACACACAGGTAAGTGTGGCGCCTGTCCGCTGTGCCGCGCCGCCGTGCGCGCCCTTGTGCGAGCCTACCTCGCCTGACCGGACACACCGGACTGTACACACACAGGTAAGTGTGGCGCCTGTCCGCTGTGCCGCGCCGCCGTGCGCGCCCTTGTGCGAGCCTACCTCGCCTGACCGGACACACCGGACTGTACACACACAGGTAAGTGTGGCGCCTGTCCGCTGTGCCGCGCCGCCGTGCGCGCCCTTGTGCGAGCCTACCTCGCCTGACCGGACACACCGGACTGTACACACACAGGTAAGTGTGGCGCCTGTCCGCTGTGCCGCGCCGCCGTGCGCGCCCTTGTGCGAGCCTACCTCGCCTGACCGGACACACCGGACTGTACACACACAGGTAAGTGTGGCGCCTGTCCGCTGTGCCGCGCCGCCGTGCGCGCCCTTGTGCTAGCCTACCTCGCCTGACCGGACACACCGGACTGTACACACACAGGTAAGTGTGGCGCCTGTCCGCTGTGCCGCGCCGCCGTGCGCGCCCTTGTGCGAGCCTACCTCGCCTGACCGGACACACCGGACTGTACACACACTGGTAAGTGTGGCGCCTGTCCGCTGTGCCGCGCCGCCGTGCGCGCCCTTGTGCGAGCCTACCTCGCCTGACCGGACACACCGGACTGTACACACACTGGTAAGTGTGGCGCCTGTCCGCTGTGCCGCGCCGCCGTGCGCGCCCTTGTGCGAGCCTACCTCGCCTGACCGGACACACCGGACTGTACACACACAGGTAAGTGTGGCGCCTGTCCGCTGTGCCGCGCCGCCGTGCGCGCCCTTGTGCGAGCCTACCTCGCCTGACCGGACACACCGGACTGTACACACACAGGTAAGTGTGGCGCCTGTCCGCTGTGCCGCGCCGCCGTGCGCGCCCTTGTGCGAGCCTACCTCGCCTGACCGGACACACCGGACTGTACACACACAGGTAAGTGTGGCGCCTGTCCGCTGTGCCGCGCCGCCGTGCGCGCCCTTGTGCGAGCCTACCTCGCCTGACCGGACACACCGGACTGTACACACACAGGTAAGTGTGGCGCCTGTCCGCTGTGCCGCGCCGCCGTGCGCGCCCTTGTGCGAGCCTACCTCGCCTGACCGGACACACCGGACTGTACACACACAGGTAAGTGTGGCGCCTGTCCGCTGTGCCGCGCCGCCGTGCGCGCCCTTGTGCGAGCCTACCTCGCCTGACCGGACACACCGGACTGTACACACACAGGTAAGTGTGGCGCCTGTCCGCTGTGCCGCGCCGCCGTGCGCGCCCTTGTGCGAGCCTACCTCGCCTGACCGGACACACCGGACTGTACACACACAGGTAAGTGTGGCGCCTGTCCGCTGTGCCGCGCCGCCGTGCGCGCCCTTGTGCGAGCCTACCTCGCCTGACCGGACACACCGGACTGTACACACACTGGTAAGTGTGGCGCCTGTCCGCTGTGCCGCGCCGCCGTGCGCGCCCTTGTGCGAGCCTACCTCGCCTGACCGGACACACCGGACTGTACACACACTGGTAAGTGTGGCGCCTGTCCGCTGTGCCGCGCCGCCGTGCGCGCCCTTGTGCGAGCCTACCTCGCCTGACCGGACACACCGGACTGTACACACACAGGTAAGTGTGGCGCCTGTCCGCTGTGCCGCGCCGCCGTGCGCGCCCTTGTGCGAGCCTACCTCGCCTGACCGGACACACCGGACTGTACACACACTGGTAACTAAACTACTAAGAAAATGCTGTTAAGACACGAAAACAGCAGTGCAAGTACGTAGGATTCGATAGGACTCGATTAGATAAATTTGACAGTTATTCTCGATAAAATGAGTTTTTGACTCGATAAAACCTCATTTTATCGAGAATAACTGTCAAATTTATCAACACGAGTTTTATCGAATTTTACATACTTGCACTGCAGGCCAGATAAACCTAGGAAAAAAAACATGCAGGGAGTCTTTGGAAACTGCCGATAGAAGTGGAGGTAACTTATGAATTGTATCATTGACGGGAGATCCCGAACCTTCGAGTCCAAGACTTAAAGTTTCGGGATCTCCCGTCAAACCCATCCATAGTGAGACTTATGTTTACGCACGTCAGACCTGCGGTTTTTGGATTGCTTGAGTGAAAGACAACCTATAAACTACATTACTTCTCTAAAACATCTTCTGTTCTAAGTTGCGGAATTGTCAGAAAGACTTATCTTTCAAAAATGTCTTCTTTTCTTTCAGATCAAACGAGGTGCATTCAAAACACGATACTACATACTCTCTCGGCCACAATTACAACAAAATGTATGTTGTGGGTGACCCATGCCGTGTATGCATGCGAATTATCATACATGGCATCGGTTTTGATGCGCATGCTGTAAATAGCCTTTACTTATAACATTGGGCCTACATTAGATGTATGCAGTAAAATTAATAAAAATAAAAAAATCTCATAAACAAAGGAAAAAAAAAACACTGACATGTATAATGTGTAACAAAATAGAAACATACATTATACTAAAAAAACGAGTTAACGTTGATACTCAAATTGGTAATTTAACGCTATTATATTTTATAGCTTAAATTATCGTTTCCTCAAAGACAAAGTCCCTTTAAAAACTTCTAAAGTTTATTTTTCATCTTTCTGCTCTTAATATTTTTTTTTACCCGGAATTTGGGCTTAAAAAAAAACAAAAAAAAATATGGGTATCCCAAATTGAACTTTTATTATCATTTTAGCAGAAAGATGAAATTGTTTACAAAACAATTTCATCTTTCTGCTATTTGAATATTTTTAAATAAGACGTATCCCAGTGAATTGTGCAATTTTGGGTACTTAATAACCAAAAAGAATCGATGCCCAAATTGATCATAATGAAAAATTGTAATAAGGGCTAAAACAAGAAATTATAATTGTTATTTATCATCAATGTTTACAAAACAATTTATTATCAAAATCGTAGTTTAACTACACATTTACTTTAAATTATTTTGAAAATGATTAACTACGGAAAAGCATAAAGTACGTAATGGGTATCATATTGTCAGATTAAAATGTAAATGGCTAGGTACTTGGAATTAATTCGAAGTTGGAAAATTTTATCAGTTAATAATATTTACTGGTATGTAGTTTTCAGCCCTAGTCAATAAGCTCTTTCCGTGTCTTGCCGGCTAGTGGTCAGCGTCGCACCTGTCCGCATCGGACGCATCACATCAAACGGATCGTAGTATTATTGAACAGATTCGAGCGATCCGTACGGTGCGGATGAGTGACTTTCTATACAAAGATTACTACGATGCGTACGATGCGGGCAGGTCGGGCAAGTGGATGCTTACCCTATTCAACTTTGCCTGCTCAAAAGTTAATTACCCTGCCATTCTCATTGATCGCGTTTAAATCCAATAATATTGCCCCAATTTCAATGTGATAATTATAAGGGTACATCATTTTGGGGATTCTGTCAAATGTGTGAATGATTTCGTATTGATATTCGAATATAATTGGATTATGCAAATGCTGGTTAAGTACCGTGACATGGAACAAGAAACTGTAAACTACATGCAATGTAATATTGTGTTATTTGCATATAGGTTTATTTATTAATTTATTTTCCATGTGTATAGTTTTTTTTTCGTAGGCTGTGGTAACAAAGAGAAGGCTGATGTAAAATTGTCATACTGTAACTTACGTTTTGCCTTCTCAACGTAAAATATATTGTCGTATGGAAGTTTTAGTGATATAAGATGATCTGATATTACAACTGTAAGATTTGCTTTACACCAACTAAATAAGAGGGTATGATTTTTTCAAGTTGACAGGACAATTCTGTCTACATTCGTTCCTTGGACAATAATTTACACTTTCATAGAGTGTTGAAAGTGATTAATTGCAATAATTGTAGGGAAATCGTAATATTAACCAGTTCAAATTGGGCCAATACATTTTAGTACCCTCTTATAGCCTTAGTTCAAGTGCAATTCGATCGTACTATTATGTAAGTACACTTGGTGTGAAGCAAGTCAGTAAAATGGTGCCTACAGAACGTCGATGCTCTTGTTAGGGTGGCATCACACTAGCGCTTGTCCAGCGTAGGCGTGAGGTATGCAGCTATGCACTTAAGCTACCAGCAGACGGACTGCATCGCAGCAACTGCGCCCATTTGATATATTCAACTGCATGCAGTTGCACTTTCGACTTCGTTCAGTCATGTCGTGTGCAGCAACCGCATACAGTCAGTGTGCAGTTATAACTGTATGCGGTTAGCGATGGACAGCGTGCGTCTACACTTCACGACTGTAGCCGACCCCGTGAAATTAAAGTCACGACTGTATGCAGTTAATATTGACTTCAGACGACCGCAGCCTTCCGCTGATATTCACACGGTTGCTGCAAACGACTGTAGCCGACCACGTGAAGTTGATATCATGACTGAATGAAGTCGAACGTAAAACTGCATGCAGTTTAATATATCGACTGCACGCGGTTGCTGGGATGCAGTCCGTCTGTAGTCAGCCTTACTCGATGCAATATGCCCCTAACGACTAAAGTAAGAACTATGGCCTTTGTAAACACTGCCTACCTTTAGAATAACATGTAAGCGCCATTTATTGATAATACTATTGTACGTCAAATAAGTAATTGATATTGTTATGTTGTACGTAGGTTAGTTTGTAACGCAGTGTCATTTTATAATATCATGGAACTTAAATACACTGGTTTTAAACCTTACCGATGGTATACATTCTTTTTATTTTGCATGTTACCTATAAGTCCTTTTATTAATTGCTGAAACACCACATGTAGAATACAACAATGAAAAATTCTGTGAAAATTCACCAATTTAGTTGAAATGCACTATTTATATGTAAAACATACGTAAGAACATAGCATATAGCCCCTTGAAATTCAAGACTCGATATAAAATCCTCGTACAAACCAACATTCCCGAGCAGATGCTCCTACAATCAGCGCGGATACGGTTCAAGTCTTTGTTTTCTCAGATCAAAGGCGAGTTTTTTTGTAATAAAGGTGAAGTGCGTGTTAAGAAGTTCGCTATGCATGATCCGGCGCCGCGGCGGGCGTCTGGCCCGGAATAGCGCGGCCGTCGCGCACAGGAATAGCGCAGACGACGCCAAGCGACGACACGACGCATTTGGAACAATATTAATATGCGAAAGTCGCGCACCTTCACACCGCCGTGACTCACGGGAGAGCTATGCTATCCTGTCGGTTCATGAGCTACTAGTACTTAGTTATGCTAGGAGCTTTCTTCTTGTTTATGAAACGCTAATAAATAACCCTTTTTTTTTGTTCTGATGGTAAATCATCAAATAACTTCTCCCACTCTGGGCGGAGCGGGAGGGAGTGTCAGACTTTTACTGACTAAAACCCATCCATATTCCTTCCTCGCCCTATAAATACCCCCTAAAGCTAAAGCTGATTTAGGTTTTTAGCTATTTTACTGAGTTTTAGACACCACACTTTCATAGAAAAGGTTTTTCGATTTTCCTCTCGCCTTTCAGATGACATTTGGCGGTAAAATTAAAAGCTTGTAAAAAACCTCTTAACGAAGCCGAAAGGCACTTGTTCTCCCCGTCATTGCAATTTGTTTTTGTTTCATACCATACCTGGGACTCTTCTAGATATGGGGGGTCAAACTTCTAACTTTTTGACAAGTTTTTTTTAAACACAAGTTTTTATTGTAAGATTTTTACTTAAACACGCCCACAACCCCCGTACTTTCCAATCCCACCATCAGCACATTGTTTTGAGTACATTGAGTTCTACCACAAAACATGATTTTTCACCCCAAAAAGAGTCGTTTCCCAGCAATAATGTTTGCGTAAAGTTACTTAGTTTGATGTATAGAATGCTTGGTTGACGGCTTCGTGATGAGGTTGCTTACACCCTGTATTTCGGCGCACCTTCCGCGGTACAGTCGTGTGTCCAAGAGAAGTTTCAATTTGAATAATTTCGTCTCGCGGCCGACGACCCTAATACCTATGTCGTATTGGTGAATCAGGGGCTTATAATACAAAAAAAGAGAATGGCAACAACTGCACGTTATCGAACTTTCCTCAGTTATATCACACGCAAAATGTATGTGTTATCGATGACTAACGTTGTATTTTTAGGGCTGTGCTGATAGCTTATCGAGATTTTTGTTGGTTATGAACTAAATTCTGAATCGACGGAAATCATTAATGAGAAAAGAATGTTATCAAACGATATTTTTTAATTGGTAACTAATGATTTGTGGGTAAGTATAAATATAGTCATGTTAATTATTATTCTGCATATGTTCTTTTTTTACAAATATCCATAATTATAAGCTATTAACCTTTTGACCGCCACAGCATAAACGCACGCGCGTGCCCTCCACGCCAAGCCACAATTTCATCTACTATTTTGTCACATATTTATGTCACGCGCAAATACGCGGGCACGCGCTTGCTTGTCACGTATATGTGACAATATCGTCCAAAAGGTTAAATAGTTGCCAAATACAAAATATATGTTAGCTTTTTAATGGCTGATGTCAAATTTATTTTTTTAAGGTAAGTAATTATAAACTTGAAGACTTGATGATTTTTGTTTTTCAGGGAACAACGTTGTGTTCCTGACGAATAAGCCCTGAAAATTTGAAGAAAAATCAACCCAGGTTTTTGCTGTCATCTCAAATTATGATGATTGACAAACAGCATGTTAACAAATGGTAAGTTATAAATTTTACACTTATAGAAATAACGTAACACAACCGTTGATTCAGTTCTTAAGAATAATAACATTGAGCAGTATACTGAATACCAAAAAGGTTGTGTAACTAGAGGTGCATAGCAATCGCTTACTAAATACCTACCTAGTTGAGTCAACGTTTCACAGAACCACTATACATACAGTAAGTACGTGTTTCATCGCTTCTGAGCTTTGACCAGGAAAATGTTATCATCTGGGCGGCCCCGATAGTTTATTGTCATTAAAATGTATTAGTCTTACTAATATATTACAACATTAATAATGTCTTTATTACAACCATTGTAAAAGGCTTCTCAACTCTTTAAACATTTAAACAAAGGAAAATTGCCCTTTTCGTCGATAATATAGGCATCTCAAATGAATAACCCCATACGTTCAGTTGGGGAAAACCAAACATATGGCTCAGGTGTCTTTCTCAGAACTGTAACCTCTAAGAATACAGGTTCGAACCACAGGAAGGACAAACTGCGAAAATATTTCCATTCATTAAAACACAGATGTCGCTGTTTAAGTGGATATTTCATCTGCAAAGATTTTCAACGTACGTATAATGTAACTAGCGGGTGAGTCAGCGTGAAGGTGGAATTAATTAACGATAGTTGCCTGTGCATAGACGCAACGTCCTTGCAAGGCTGCTGCGCTGGCGATCACGTGCCGTGCGCATGCGCCGAGCACTCCGTACCGCCCTCTCGCGCGTATAACCTGAATTAGTACTTTAAACAAGGCCTTTTTTGGACCTGTGTGTTTCGATAAATGCGATCCTGTTTTGTCCTTTATACTTAATCTCACTCTTTTAATGTATCCAGTAACTCGTATCTTGGGTTTTTTTTTCTAATATTTTATCTGTTAACGAATAATTTTCAATTCGGCTACTAGCTATGTTAAATGCAATCGGTTGTACACCGTACAGCTTCCATTTAATTTTCCTGTTTAACTTTAAATACTAATCGCTCTTTTAATATCTGCTTGAGGAACATGATCATTATAATTCATGACGTCTGTTGGTTTTAGTTATCAACGAAAAACTATTTCATTTGATTTGCGTTACAAACGGCCGAATACTGAAACGTCACTCAAAATTTGAGTAACACTTAAATTTAACAGATACTCAAAAATGACGTTTGGCCATACAAAATGTTAAGTTTAGGAGCTTCTCAAATGTTAAGCAGCTCTTACATTTTGAGTGACGTTTCAGTATTCGGGGGAAAGACCCTTATTATTAATTTCTAAGTATGGGTCCACTTAAATCTGATCTTCAGAACTTTTGGTCGCAGACAGTTAAATTGTCAAGCAAGGGTACCGTTCGTTCACTTGGTCTTGACTTACAATTATAGAGGAGATGTGGGCGCGTAGCGAATCGCCGGCGCCGGCGCAACCATAACCGTCTTTGAATTAAGAAAGGAAACTAATACACACGGTTTATGAGGATGACTGGTTGGGCCAGTATGAATTAGCGTGACATCGCCATAACTTGCAATCATAACTCGCTTTGCAAGTATAAGAAAATACTCGTTTAGAGAGTAGTCACTAGATATCTGAGGGAATTATAGCAGTGGCCATGATCTGTTGTTTATGTAAATATGAATAGGTAGGTAAGTATAGCTCTAAATGATATGTTATGTTCATAAACCCCACCTACACAATACAAAACAGAAACGCCCACATGAGAGTAAATTAAAAACATCCATTTGTAGGTAAAATTAATGACTTGAACAAAGTCATCCAATCTTGCATCCTTCCTTTTGAAAGCAAGATTGCCCGTAAGAAAACTAGATAATATAATCTTCACAATCAATTGCGATAATGTAGCAGTAGACTGAAGTTATATGGCTCCATCTGTCTTGGAGAATTTAAGTTTTAAAAGGCGTGGGCGCCACCGACATGAGTCATGGGCACTCCTTCTTTGGCCTACCCGCCTTATGTCGCGACTTGACTCGCGGCCCACTCGCATTGTATACCTAAGTACTGCGCCTTTCGTTACTCAAAACTAAGCTTTATTTACAAAATGTAAAAATATCTCGTGTGCGTCGTAAATAAAAACACCCACTTATCCGTAAGTCCCGTAGTATTTTTGGCTTTATCTTATCTAGGCATATCTATTAATCGATATTAAATACTATCAAAAACGTACCAATAATAACGATACATAAACAAGTCACCCTAGCTCTAAAGCAGTGGTTCTCAACCTATGGTCGGCGGACCACCGGTGGTCCGCAGGAGGTTAACATGTCGTCTACGAAAAGTTAAAATGCTTTTCGTACTTTTTAACTTGCACACAGAAGCAAGCTCAACCCGACTTAATTGCGAACCGAGAGAAACGTGGTGCTAAAACTTTTTAAACTTGCTCCGCTCCCTCTTGCAAGATTTATAAGTAGTAATATTCTTAAGTAGATATTTTTGCCAAATTCTACCAACTTATTCCTACTTCTGTATGAACGATTGCTAAAGTTTTCAAACTCACTTCAATCGCTCTTGTATCCTTCACTATCTTAATTCATCTCATTTTCCATTTTTTGGATTGTGTCAAGTAAAGATTTACCCCCCTCCCCCCAATTTAATTTTAATTCGATGTCCATACTTATTTATCTAGAACCTCATGGTCCTTGCTAACAATAAAGACACCAAGCTGGTCCCCTGGTCCAAGAAAGGTTGGGAACCACTGACCTTTATAGTCTAAAGGCTGCATGGGGTTCAAATCCGTAAAAACAGCACCCACGGCCACGCCACGCGCAATGCACCTCTAAATTGCCTTTCTCTACAGTCAAATCGACTTAGTACTTTATACATATTTTATTTTTCGTTTTCGCGATCATCACTTTGCCTAGCCTTATCCCAAAATTGGGTTTATACTAGTTATTGGATTTTTAGCTGACGAACTGTTGAGGTTGGCTTCCAGTCATCATCAACGCATCAACATGGATCGACTGCCTTTCTGACTGGTAAGTCAGAAAGGCAGTCGATTTCCAGGTCACTGATCACCTGTCACGACTGTCAAAGATCAACGAATGACAGCCGGAACCCACGGCTTAGATTGAGCTCCTACTATTTATTGAATGCGAGATCAATAGTTTTAAAAATAATCGATACAGTAAATCGATACTTTTTGACAGTTCCGACGTCCTTATTTTCAATTAAATCTTTACTATCTATTGGATATATAAGTAGGTAGGTACCTACGCACTAAATTATTCTCCTGATATAAATCAAATCAACCTTGTTTAATTGAATTAAAATCATCTTTATCTTCAATCCAGTTCAATAGATTCAGTTCGTCCACGGTTAAATAGATTAACTGTCGCCGAAGTTCTCGTCAACAAAAGAATTGAATTTAGGTCAGAGCAATTGACCCGATGCTGCCCTGACCCGAATGAGGCCACTAGTCACATTACCGCGAATGACGTGAACTAAAAATCTAGCAGGTAGGTAGATAATGGTGTCGATTCTGTTGTGCACAAACTAAACTTAATTTAGGCTATTGCTATCTTTTACTAAAAGGCATTGGGAGAAAAGGACGGCTATAGCTATGAACTAAGTTAGAGATGTCAATCTAGTTTATGCCTTGCGCTTCACCGTGTTTTTAGTAGACATGTTTTTACGTACAATCACGTCTAATAACATGTAAACACTTAAGTTTTTTTTAAATTGTGTTTCTGAAAAAGATCCAATTTCCTAGTTACAATCGTTATTTTTCAAAGAAAAGATGGATGGATTGTGTAAAGACTGATATGAAAGAGAAAGAAGTAAATGAGGCCGTGACGTCTAACAGGGGAGAATGGAAGAAGAAAACGTGTTGCGCCGACCCCAAATAAAATGGGACAAGGGCAGGAAGATGATGATGATGAATCGTTATTTTTCGCGAATATAGCTATAATATTAAGGAAAGTATATACATATTATTAGACGTGACTGTACACCCTTCATTTGTATGGAAATATTAGTTCGAATTAAATTTGACAGCCCTAAATTACGTCCATCTTTTTCTCGTTTTATTAGAGAGATAAAGACAGCAATAGCCTAAATTAGTTTTAGATTGTGCACAAAAGAATCGACACCAGCAGTATGTCGGATAGTTTGGCTACTCAAGTTTGATCACCACCTTATGCTAAATGTCTCCCACGCCATAGACCCGTGTAGGTGACACTGATACAATCTTTAATTACAACCCAGACGCAACAATGTACTTATGAGGTATTAAAGGAACCCGTAAGAACACAAAGTGCAATATTGTTATCTTCATATACCTACTACTGGAGTTCAAGTTATTAAGTTGTTTACTTATAACAATTTTAAGTGCTTTATTTACAACTGGAAAAATACAAGCGCGTACAGGATAAGGAAAGTACCGAGCGACACTCGTCTGCGCTGTAAGTACGGGTTATATGAAACAAACTGGGTGTGGCAGGAAATAGTTGTGTCTTATACCTACCTATACCTCCATGCTTGTAATCCTCAAAGGGTTAGGCAAAGGTGTACCACATTTCGCCAGTTATATAATAGGGGCCGATCCAATTGCTACATCATCTGCCTCGCCTTTTCCCTACTATGTTGGGGTCGGCTTCCAGTCTAACCGGATATCAGCTAAATACCCGTACCTATTTTACATGGAGCGACTGCCTATCTGACCTCCACAACCCAGTTAGTACTGGGTAATACGATACCCCAAGACTGGTTGTCAGACTTTTTGGGGCACTGACTACCTGTAACGACTGTCAAAGATCTACAAATGACAGCCGACCAACAGCTTAACGTGCTTTCCGAGGCACGGAGGAAACTCTGTATGTAAGGGTGGTCACCCATCCACAGACCAACCTAGGCAAGCACGGCTTAACCTAAAGATCGACTATTATTTAGCCACGAGGTCCTCTAATCAATTGCCACAGATCGGGCACAAATCTAGATTCCGTGGCTGCTACGGAGAAATTTGTGATGAAAAAACCCATAAACACTTTTCCCGGGAATCGAACCCAGGACCTAATTTTCAGCAGTCACGATTGCGACCACTAGACTAACGAGGCAGTCGGAAAAAAATTAAGAAGAGAACGGTCCGATTTTCCATGGGGCTTTTTTAGGGTTCCGTAGCCAAATGGCAAAAAACGGAACCCTTATAGTTTCGCCATGTCTGTCTGTCTGTCTGTCTGTCTGTCTGTCCGCGGATAATCTCAGTGACCGTTAGCACCAGAAAGCTGAAATTTGGTACCATATGTATATCAATCATGCCGACAAAGTGCAAAAATAAAAATTTAAAAAAACATTTTTATTAGGGTACCTCCCCCAGACGTAAAGTGGGGAGCGATTTTTTTTTTAATTTTGACCCTGACGTGTGATATATTGTTGGATAGGTATTTAAAAATGAATAGGGGTTTTCTAAAATCATTTTTTGATAATATTAATATTTTAGGAAATAATCGCTCCGAAAGTCAAAAACAATGTGTCCCCCCCCCCCCTCTAACTTTTGAACCATAAGTTTAAAAAATATGAAAAAAATCACAGAAGTAGACCTTTATATGAACTTTCTAGGAAAATTATTTTCAACTTGATGAGTTGAATAGTTTTTGAGTTATGTAGCACTTTTTCAAAAAAACGCAAATGATAACTTTGTTTTTCATACAAATACTATGAAAAACAAAGTTATTTTTGCTGACGAAAAATGTTGGTATTTTTAATGGTCTGGGAAGCTACGGAACCCTACAGTGAGCGTAGCCCGACACGCTCTTGGCCGGTTTTTTTATTGAGTTCCTAGGGGTGTGAGAAAAAGTTGAACGGTTAAAACGTTTAAACTTGAAGTTCGACGAATTTATATTGGTAATGGTGTGGTGCATCCATTAGACGCGAATTTGGCCTGATTCTTTGTTCATTGTTGTCGATTAAATGCATATACATATTAAGTATATAATGGTCTAGTCATGTAATTTTCTACTCATCACTTGACCATTGCCATACATAGTGCATTACCCGTGTAGGATTTGAAGAGACAGACACTTCAGATTGCTGACAATAATTGTAGCGGTCTAAAAATATAGTCAGTGGTAGAATAATCAATACACCTAGACTAGCACTTCACTACATACTTTATCAGTTTTACTACTAGTATAAATGTCAGCGTTTGTGAAGATGGATGTTTCTCTTGGAGGCCGGTTACACTCAAGGCACCCACAGGATAGTCCTGTTAAGCAGAAGACAGCCTCATAAGTTGACTTGCGAGATGCTACACAAAAAAAAAACCGGCCAAGTGGCCAACCCGCGCATGGAGGGTAAATAATTTAAATTTTTATAATTTGTTGTTATAGCGGCAACACTGAAAATTTACAGGCTTCCCATTACGGATCATGCATTTACAGCCCGCTGACAGACATACTGACACATAGCGGACGCTTAGTAATAGGGTCCTGTTGGTTCCCCTAGGCTTCGACTTCGGAACTCTAAAAAGTATAGTATATTTTATATCGAAGGACTAAACGAAGCCATATATACCAGAGGTGGTTTGACTCCCGAGCGTGCGAGGGTGTCAATGAAACCGAGGGTATATTAAGTTGGCGTTTAGTCTCGAGGTGCAAACTGAACTTTCCACTTAGAGTGCGAGAAAAAACGTCAATTTAGTACAAAAACATAATAAATATTACTTAATAATAAGTAGATATTTGTTACTCTTTCACGCAAAAAAAATTGAACGGGTTTGGATGAAAGGCATACTGATCGCTTATTAAGTAGTTTACAGGGCATAAGATAATCTCAAAATAAAAAGGAAATTTGAAAAATTCTGTTTGTTACTATATTTTCCTCAACCACTTTCATTTTGCAACTTGGCAATTCCATTCCAATCTATCTAGATAGGAAGTATTATTATTTTCAAAAAAGTACCTACCTACCGGAACGAGGTTACGATAGTGTAGGTAAAGTACTTCTTTATCACAGCGAAAACAGTGTGATTATTATGAAGGTTATGAGATTGGTGCAAAATGGCGCTAAGTAACACTTTTTTAAGCGAGATCTGTGTAGACCGAGTTTTATTGCTAGCCCGTATAAGCAAGTCAGGTGGTGACGACGACCAATCCGTCGTAACCGCAGCATTCTCGTAAAACATGAAGATCGCCCTCATGTAGATACCTGAGACATAGTAGTCACTTAATGTGCCGTCATAAAAATATTGGCCAGTCAGCAAGGTAGAACAGGCAAAGAAGGGTAGTACTAAAAAGTGTGAAGTAGTACTAAGTAGGTACTGTGTGCATAGTGCTATAGATGTCGCTACGTATCACATTGGGCTTATAGTAAAGACCTCATGGGGCACTACGTTTATGTTTTAGATTCTCTCCATAAAATCACACAGCGGTTCCTCCCTAACTTATGTACCTACTTCACAATCAGCGCCGGCTTAACTCGCCAAATTCAGTAAGTACATTTCAAATTAGTACCATTTTTCGCCGCCGGCCAACTTATACTGGGCAGTCTATCTATGTCAAGTTATATGAGACTATTGTTGCGAGGGTTTGTTTGCATTCTGCAGCTATCGGCGAGTCACAGTGGGTCACTCACTCGATAACCACACCCGGGCTATCGAGGCGATACATACAAGTTCCATTAGCTACATGTCATACATTACTATAGGTAATGGTAAAGTCCGGCTGTGGTCATGTTGTTGTGGTATTTTTAATCATTTGCATTGTTCTACAAGTATTTATACCTAGTTAGTATGTATTGGCAGTCATCGCCATCATCACGTGGATTGAGAAATGTTACAAATAGTTATTTTTAATAATTTACTAATCACATTGTTGCTATATTCATTTGTCTGTACGTAATTACGTATGTCACATCTGTTATTGTGTTACTGTTGGAAAATCCAAGTTTTGTGCTGCCAGCTAGTTTGACAGCATTTTTTTTCATTTGATGGCTGTACCAATATTTCAGCTAATCGATTTTAAGATGCTTTTTCACCGGTCTAATTTATTTGCTGTTTTTGCTGTCCATACGTTGTTTGTCTTGAATATTCTACTAATACTTCGGTGTAAGATCCAGGGTAGCCTGCGAAATTAAATGACTTTTTCATGAATCAATCGAATTACATGAACTTGGAGGGTTGTATTGATGATTTTGATGATTATAATTCTGTAACTACATACGTCTTACAGAATCATATTTTCATCAACTTACAACCTAGCACTTTCCTGCAAATTGTAAAAAACGTAAGAAAATTTGAATTTCGCGGTCTACTGTGGAGCATCCACCTTAACAGCTCAAATTCTGTGTTTCTTCGCTTTCTAAAAGTAAACTTACGAGTATTTTCTAGAGGTGTTTGAGAAGTGGAAATGAATGTTGGAGAATGTGTCCGGTAAAGCGGTAGGAGCTGTCTGCTTAAGACGCTCGACGCATAATTTGGTTAAGGTAGGTGTGTTCCTATAGTTTATTACTTTTCTCTTTCAGTATTTCAATGACTTAGGGGTTCGACTCCATCAAAACAATCGAAAGCTAAAATTTACCTGGTTACATGCAGCTCTGCGTAGTACTTGATGCGCAGGAGCACTATAATGGAGATTGCCTTCGTTGTTTTTGCTAGTCGGTCAGTAGGTCCTGTATTATGAAAACGACCACGACTTATACGACTTCTCAAAGAAAACGAATAAAGGATCTTAAACGATGCCTGTATGCCCTTAAAACGCATCACGCTATTGTATGACATCAGCCAGCCATTGTATTTTAGTTGGAACAATGTGTAGTGTTGTGCGCGCACGCAGCGGCCAGGGCAGTCACGCGCTGATTCACAGACACGTATGTACCAACAAGGGATGTATCAAGTCCAGCCGCTTATGGACTCGACCCGACATATTACTAGTCACGACCCGCTAACTTCATTAACATCACTTCCAAACGGCTTGTGTCCGTAAGGCAATGTTATTTTTCATCAAACTAGGTTTCTGATTTCTCTCCTACTCTTTGTTTTTGAATACTTAGAGAAATTTTAATAATGTTAAAAATCATTTGTTTCAATCATTTTAAACAAATAAGCCTAAGTAACGAAGCCGGAAACATGATTCGGCACGGCAACCGTGCGGCGCCGATATGCGCGGCGGTACCGACGCCGCACGGTTGCCGCGCCGCGCGCTTTATATGAAAACAAGCGAACGTCCGTACGCAGTACGACAGACGCACTGCTTCGGCGCTGCAGCGGCGGCGGCGGCGTCGGTCTAGCTCTGAATTAACCCTATTTTCATAAAGTTTCTGAGAGAGACAACGCTCTCTTCCAAAAATTACGGTAATGGTTTTGTTTTAACAAGGTTCAATACCTAACCACAGTGCAATGGTAGGCATCGTCCTGGGGAACCGCCTTAAAGATCACGGATTCCCCTACGGTACGGTACGACCATATTACCTATGTGGAGTACTTAATTAAAATACCGCGCGAGGGTCATTCGATGCGCGAGAATCTTATCACCGCGATTCAGAAAACAGACCGGGAGGTACAGCGACATCTAGTTTCAAAGTTGATTGTTAGGATGAAGGTGAATGTTCTGAGGGGTGCGTGATAATGGACTCAAGGCCGAATTATATTGGACAAGGTAAGGCAGAGGCCACTAGCTATTAAAATAATGTTATGTTATTTCGCTATCTTCCACCGAAGAACTAAACGCGGATGTAGGTAACTGATATCAAACTTGGTTCACCAGCTGTGTTGGCAATCGTCGTTTCATTCATATGTTTATGATATCAACTAGGTATCTAACCATTTTCCGTATATTTTGTTGCCGATGTTTCAGATTCAGAATAAGAGAATGACAACTTTGAATTGGGTCGTACGAACTTCACATTGATGTGTCAGAACAACCTATTTACAAAGGCACCAATTCTGGTAACTTGTTGGCAGCGAAAAACGTTTCATTTTGCGAAAAAGTCAGTGGCTATTTCTCATTTGGATCGCATCCACGAAGAAAATCAGTGTTTGATAAGTAGATACTGAGAAACGGCAGTCGAATCCTATGTGTACCTATTCCACTTCTCAATATCTACTTATAAACAAGTACTTCAAAGTTTAAAGATAATGGAGAGTTTGAGAATCGGCAATGAGTGGGGGATTCCCCGGTAGAAATGGTTTACTACAAACAAAAAGCTTAGCGTTTCTGAACGTCCATTGCAACACACAGCGAGACTTAATTTGAAATGATCTCATTTCAGCAACTAAATAGAGGCTCCCAGATGTTTTCGAGAAATTATGATTAGACATCTAAATTGAGAGTCATTGGCCGTTGATCAAAATAAGAAGCATTTCATGAGCAGGCACTCAGATGCTAAATTGGAACGAATGGCGCCATCCAGCCAACGATGACGTAATCGGAGTACGTTCCCACTGGGTACTTTAATCGAAGTGAGCTTATTCGCTGCTTGCCAAATGCAAGCAGCGAATAAGTCGGTCGGTATTGCTTCCGTGCTTACGATGGTGTTGCAAGCGCACGCCACAATATGCGGCTTTCACTGTGAATAAGAACAAACAACACGTACCTATACCTTATGTACTGGTATGCCTGATGGCCCGAAATAATGTTTAACAGTGGCAATCGCTTCAAAATATTGTTGTTCAGCTGAATCATGTCACACCGTGCCAAAATATCTACTTGACCCATTTCAATAGCTTCTTTTCTTGTTATTGCGTGTCCGATTCTGTGTAAAACTATACTAGTGCTTAATTGAAAATGTAATTACCATTACATTCTAAGAACTTCGACGTTGTTTTGAAAACACAAGAAATCTTGGTCATCTTCAACGCAGTTTTATTTATATCAGAATATTCTCGTGTGCACATTTAGGAGAACGAATAGTGATTAAGAAAAATCGTGTAGGTACAAACAAACATCGCAATACCCTCTTTAATAACTAAAAAAACACAGCTGACTAGTCTGTGCATTACTGTGTATGTCCATAATAACTTGCTTTATACTCACGTTCGTTGAGTAACTCAAATGGAATTTTAAAGCTATAATAATATTGTCTATGACGTCGGATGTTCATACTGGCGCCAATGACATGGCATATAGGGTTATCATGAGCCATTTATTTTTATAAACATCTTGCCTTTAAAGAACGCATGACGAATTTTCAAACAAAGCCATTCTGTCAAGATAGTCTCGTTGTTCTAAAATATGGTATGGAAATAAGAAGTTCTCATGTGTGCAAGGATGCAATTAATTATATTTTAATTAAAGGGGCCGCATAATATGAAATACTTATCGTTTCCTGAGGTAGTCGGAGTCAACTAAGGAAATGAGCTCACAGCTGATGGCTAATATCCTGCCACTATTTCTGCAGCAATGTGAACTTTTACACAAGATATTAATGCTGTCGTACAGTGTAGGTAGATAGGTACCTACTTGATATTAAAAGGTTTAGTACCTATAATGACAAGTTAGACTGAAAATGTTTATTGCTGCAATTCTGATATTCTCCAAGTTAGGAAACTGCCTAGTGATTTGCCAAATTCTATACGTCCTCCTACCAACAGATGACACTTAATCGCTACGAAAATCAATATGATCTATCCTACAGAATCACTAAAATTTAAAATAGCAAGAATTTAGCGATCCTGCACCCAGTCACCCCACATGACACATTAGTCAGCCGAAGGAAGCTTCAATTAAATGTGGAAGAATGAAGTCTTAATAAATTAGTGGCAGTTGAATCAGCACATCAATTTAGCAGCTGCTGTTACTTTGTAGACTAAAATGGCATGCTTTGATCGCTTTGTTTACACAGTTCCAGTTGAACATCCAAACAATATTTACTGTTACACGGTATACATATATCCATTGGTTGACATACCATATGCAGTTATAGAGGAATATTGTAAAAAAGCTGTGTAACAATTTTGGCGTATGTGTGTGTGAATTACCTATATTCAATCTATCTTCGTCCTGTGGTGGGACGTGCCAACTGCCAGGTCGATTACGTTGCATATTCAAAAGCGTGACGTGCGTGTCCTATTTCGCCAGATGCATGCTGATCAGACGTTCATCTTACAGTACTTTAGATGGTTCTTCGTTTGCAGGAGAAATTATCTTATTCCCTAGTCATTTAAACGTCAATTGCACAAGACGGAACCCCAAAACGCCAGGCCTTCGACACTGTTTCTTACTCGGGACTCGGGTGCAAATCTTGCAAATCTGCAGTAAAACACAGTCTTGGTTAACTCTCACCCAGCTAATCAACTAGATATCCCTATCAATCCAGTGTATAATAGATAAAACTAGGTACCTACTCCAAATCATTGGACGGCTATTATAACTTACCTTACCTTCGAGATTTCTCGTTGTTAGATAAACCCGGATTTGTTTATTTTTCTTCATTCGAGATTTTATTAAAGCTTTGTATTGTACGTTTACTTACTGACCTTCTGTTGGCCCTTCGCTTGAGAACAGGAGCGCCTTGAGACGGACCATACCACGCGGAAATTAAACTCAGAGATAAAGACTTGTTATAACAATTCACTTTTGTCTTCGTATAGGTTACTATAACTATATAACCTACCCTCGATTTACTACATTGCTACTAGTAAACACTAGCAGCATGAAAATTGCATCAAGCATTGAATTATAAAATTAAGTTAGTTCAATTAAAATGATTTATACATTAATAGGGTCTGGCGGGGGATTTCCGCCAAACAAATATTGGGCGGTGGAGGAGCTGAAAATTGTGATAGTTCACCTCACGCGGACTCTTATAGTCGGACTCTTAATCAGTATGAACATTATGTAGGTACATATGTTAGTGCGCATATTACAACTCTTCAGTATCAGCCGATAAATCAGTTAGATGGCCTATACGATTGCCTCTAAACTCTACTATCGGCAAACTATCGGCCAACTGCAACATCAGTATCCAGGCGCTTTTAACCCGCGCATACTTGCAGATTGTTTAATCGGATGACTGCGAGCGCTCCCTTCAAAAACCGCCTAGTAACTAGCAAATTGTTCGAGCGCAGTTGACTGAGTTTTGGACTGGTTTGCGCATTCGCCACCAACCCTGAACTCAACATACGTTTTGTTGGCCTAGTGTGAGCGCTGTCAGCCCAACCCGACTAAACTATCGGCCGATAGAAAGTTTGCGGTCTGCGGAACTCTTATAGTATGACGTAAGTAAGCAGCTTACCTACCTTTGTCACCAGATCACCTCCGAAAGCCATCACGACTAACTTTTCATAATAGTAGGAACGATCCTACCGAAAAAGTTTCAGCTCTTATAAAATGACGCAGTTCTGGCAGTCACGGGACCTTGGTCCTGTCAAATTCTACTTATGGTGATTCCTTCGAAATTCAAAATGAGAGAGTTGAGAACTTGTTCTCAATTCAGAAACACAATCAAAGTAAATTCAAAATAAGTTCTATAGAATAAACTCGTAGATAAGTTATACCATAGCACGCTCGGAAAATATTAACCCACAAAGAACTTTGTTACTAGCCTCTCTAATAATTTTCTATCCTCGTGTCCGCGGCACTGAGTACAAAGACCAGTCGAGTGTCATGGCGGGGATGAATGATTCCCGCGGGAGCTATGAATGGCCGGTACCTAACTGAGTAGCTACATATACAGCCGGCACCGAGTCAATGGCGGCGGGCCGGCTAATTGGCCGCCCTATGTCGTGGAGTCGTGGCGGCATAATTATCACTGGCCTGAGCTCAACTAAATGCCATCTCACGTGATACACGACTGCATATTCTAATGTGTTTAGGATGGAAGGAATATGAGCTTAAGGCGCTTAGACGAGCTAAATTAGCAACTCTATTTGTGGTGGTTCAAACTTCGTTTGAAATGCTGTTAGAATAAAGTTCTAATCAGCTTGCACTACAAAGTGGTTGTTACGTCAGCCACTGCGGGCCAAATAGCGCGAAATGAGTGGTTTCGATCGATTTACAAAAAAACTATTGATTGGATTAAAAAACTAAAACAGTATCATGCTAATATATTGCTTGTAGAATTATTTGCCACAAAATCAGAATGATCGCATGCATATTTGTATGTTTTTTATTGTTTGAAAGATATTTTTAGAGGTAAGTTCGTGATTTCTTTTTATCGAGCCAAATTAATTGTATTATGTTTTCAAAACAGTATCATGCTAGCATATATCCTGAAGAATATCATATATTTTTCTGGTCTTGTTTATAGCAGTGAATCATATACTTTTAGTAATTATAAAACTCGCGTTTAGCTCGTGTAATCGCCTTAAGTGTGTCCTTACACTTTGCAACTTTGGAAATTAGGGTGTTTTCCGACTCCTCCGCTATACTTTCTGATTAATTTCGTTTCGGGATCCAAGACAGTTAAATTCATTCTCTGGGACTTCGTCGAGCTTCATTGTTCGGCGCTTTTCTGGTGGTCGCCACTGTTGATTCTGGCTTTCAGGAGTTACAGTGGTTTGGGAAAAGAGTGGCGGGCTTGTCCCAAAAAAAAATTACCATCTCGAGTCCGTCATGAATGATGTAACCAAGATTTTGTATCTAACAATATTTTGATTTAAAACCTCTTTTTTGAATTCTGTTAAAAAGAGTGTCCATGGAGTTTCGTGCCCGTTCTTCTCTATAGAGATCTACGCTAGGGAATGGGCAGCACATCAGTACTTACTTTGTTTTAATGTATTGTGACTAGCAAGTAGCAAGATAGGACTAGCTACATTTAATTCTTGTCTTTGTTCCGACAATTCAAAAGTGCCTGTAATTGGCGATCTTGAAATTCATGCTTTGATTTAGATTATTTCTGTCAGAGAATTCAAGATTTTTTACTTAGTTAGACAACATTAGGCAACACAACCGCAGGTTAACACTGACCTTGGACAACCTAGTCAATTCAATTCAATAAGTTCGTCCTTCTACATAGTTAACAACCCCACGGATTGATGTGCAAGGGTAAGCCGCGCTTGCCAAGGTCGGCCTGTGGGTGGCTGGCCATCCATCGCATTGCGAGTTTACTCCGTACCTCAAACACGCTTAGTGCCGATTTACGGAGACGCGACGGGTCGGGCGGTGCGTTGAGAGGCGCGTCGGGCGGCGCGTCGGAAAAACGCTGCGTAAATAAGCCCTTGGCCCAGCTACAGCCAAGAGCGGCAGCGGCGGCGGCGGCGGCGGTGAGCGGTGAAAACAAATGGTAGACAACATAAGAAGCATGCCACAGCTAAGCAGCAGTGCGCATCGCCGGTACATGTGGCATACTTCTTTGGATTGAAGCGGGCCGCTCTGCATCTCCATAAATGAGCCCTATAACGGCTCAGCCACAGCCAAGAGCGGCGCGGATTGCGATGCGGAAAACGGCACGGCAAGCGGTGAGCAGCGAAAACAAATGGTAGACAACATGAGAAGTATGCCACAGTGCACATCACTTCTTATGTTGTCTACCATTTGTTGCGTGCCGCTCTTGGCTCTGGCTGAGCCGTTGGTCCCGACTGTCAATTGTAGATCTTTGACAGTTGTTACAGGTTGTCAGTGGCCCGAAAGTCTGACAACCAGCCTTACCAAAAGGTATCGTGTTACTGGGACGAAAGATCAGATAGTCAGCCGTAAAAAAACAGCATGCGGGCAGTATTTGGGGACTGCCGATAGAAGTGAAAACTAAGTAATCTATATCTGCTACGGGTTGTGCCCCGCGCACGCCTAAGTGGTGCTACGCCGTAGCGGATCGGCTACGAGTGCTACGAAGCGTTAGGTGGCGGTCAAGCGAGTTCCATTATTTTTGTTTTCAGTTCATTACTGAATTCAGCTGCATCCGGTTGGACTGGAAGCCGACCAACAGTTGGGAGAAGGCTAGACAGGTGATGATGTTCATCTTAGCTTGTTAAAAAGTCCTGTAACTCGTTATGGGATTTTTTAAATAGATTTATTAAAACATTTTGCAAAAAATAAAACCGGCTTCAAAAAACACAAAAAAAGTGAAAAATAACTTTAGCTTCAGAAGTCGGTGACAAAAAAAACTAAATAAATCAATCAAACAAAGGTCAGGTCAGGCGGTTTTATTTTTTGCAAAAAAGTTTTTATTTATTTTCACTTTTTTGTGGTTCACTTGTGCTTACCCCTTCACAGCGTACATGATGTTATGTTATGAACTGGTGTAAACAATAGACAGACAATAGATTTCAGCAATCCCAGTCAATTTGCTATCGTTTATTGAGGAGTTCCGGTGCCTATCTCCGAAGTTCTTCATTAGATTTTCACCAAATTGAAATGGGATCACTTTAAGAAAGTATTCTCCCAAAAACTACACAAATCGCATCAAGTGTGCCTATAAAATTTGAAGAGTTCTCTCTATTTCTCCAGGATCCCATCATCAGATGCTGACTTAATGATTATGGGACCACCTGGGAAGTATACCCTTTCAAACAAAAAAATAATAATTCAAATCAGTCGAGCCATCTTCGAGTAATGGGGGAACATACATAAAAAAAAGGAAAAAAAAGGTTCCGACGAATTAAGAACCTCCTCCTTTTTGAAGTCGGTTAAAAATATAAACCTAACCTACTTAGCTTCTAACGTACGGAGTAAAGCCATTCAGAAAGACAAACATACGCATGAAACATTGTTTGAGAAGTAAATAAAGCAGTGGAGTACAAATAAGTATCGCCAGTAATTTAGAGTTAGATTGTGTTTGCTCGCCTCAGTCGTGGGTGGTTAATTCTACAGGTGGGCTCAGACATCATTAATGGAATGTTGTAAACATCAGCATAGTGTAATGTGCGCTTGATAAACTGGGCGAAGATAGTAAGATACGTCTTTCTAAGGCCCACTTGCACTACCACTACTAAATGCTGAACATTTTTTAAACTTTATTCTGTACCTGACCCGCGCAACTTCGTCTGCGTCACTTATGTGAAAGAGAGGGTTACAGAGATTGGGTCGTAAGCACCTATAATACAATTTTCGAAGAGCACATCATACACATCCTTCCGCATAATGAAAATGCGCGCCCGGTACATGATCATTATTTTGCTGCGGAGTTATTTGAACAACGAAAACGGTGTATCTCCTAAGATATGCATTGAAATCAATTTACGTGCAATACGAAACGCGTCCATCAATTCTGTTAATATTGTTGATAGCAAAATTTGAAGTAGATTGGACCAAGGAATCACATTTTCCCATACAAACTTTGCCCCCCACCTTTTCACCCCCTTACGGGTATAATTTCAGAAAATCCTTTCTTATCGTATTATAGGCATACGATAAGAAATGATTTTCTGAAATTAGGTATTATACAAAAAATACACCCTCCAAGCTTCAGGTTTCTATAATCTGCGGTAAAGGCTGTGCGTTGATCCATCACAGTCCTTCAGGACAAAGCATTTTTATTATTTGTAGATAGTAGGATTTGAACTCGTTTGTATTTGTCACTTTTCGGGTTTTATGTCTGATGTACATTCGTATGGTCTACATTTTCTTCGAAGTATTATTTTATTTGTAAATACAGGGTGGAAACGATTAACCGGGCAGAAAGGGGAGCTTCCTTAACCGTTGAGTATTAGAAACAGGATCGATTGGCATCAAAAAATGTTTTGTGTAAAATAGCAATTTTCTTGCTAACTGTACTTTTTTTTAATCTGTGAATGGGGATCAAAATTTCACGAAAAATTACGGACGGTTTCCTAAGACCATTTTCATGTAGCTGCAACGGTTAAGGTTTATCATTATTGGCATCAAAAAAATAGTTTTATGTAAAATGGCAATTTTCTTGCTAACTGCACTTTATTTTTTAATTAAATCTGTGAATGGGGATCAAAATTTAGCGAAAAAATTATGGATTGTTTCTAAGACCTTTTTCGTGTAGCTGCAGTTCCCCTTACTGCCCCGTTTACCGTTTCCACCCTGTACTACCAACAACTTATACCGAGGAAAGCCGATTTTCTTGAGTTCCGCTATTTTGGGCGTATTCACTTCAAAAATCAAATTTCAAGAAAATTGAGAAATTATATTTACCTCAAGTACAGCAACTTTTAAAGGTTTATACTTTATTGGATTTTGTTCTTTAAGTGTATGAAGTTTATTAATTTTAAACACAAGACCCTCTTTTTTACGTCTCTGGTTGAAATTTAAAAAAAATGCTGAAACAGGTATTTCTTTATTTTTAGGGTTCCGTAGCCAAATGGCAAAAAACGGAACCCTTATAGTTTCGCCATGTCTGTCTGTCTGTCTGTCTGTCTGTCTGTCTGTCTGTCCGCGGATAATCTCAGTGACCGTTAGCACCAGAAAGCTGAAATTTGGTACCAATATGTATATCAATCATGCCGACAAAGTGCAAAAATAAAAATTTAAAAAAACATTTTTATTAGGGTACCTCCCCCAGACGTAAAGTGGGGAGCGATTTTTTTTTTAATTTTGACCCTGACGTGTGATATATTGTTGGATAGGTATTTAAAAATGAATAGGGGTTTTCTAAAATCATTTTTTGATAATATTAATATTTTAGGAAATAATCGCTCCGAAAGTCAAAAACAATGTGTCCCCCCCCCTCTAACTTTTGAACCATAAGTTTAAAAAATATGAAAAAAATCACAGAAGTAGACCTTTATATGAACTTTCTAGGAAAATTATTTTCAACTTGATGAGTTGAATAGTTTTTGAGTTATATAGCACTTTTTCAAAAAAACGCAAATGATAACTTTGTTTTTCATACAAATACTATGAAAAACAAAGTTATTTTTGCTGACGAAAATGTTGGTATTTTTAATGGTCTGGGAAGCTACGGAACCCTACAGTGAGCGTGGCCCGACACGCTCTTGGCCGGTTTTAATAATAAGTATCTCTGAGTTTTATGATTCTATAACAATCTAAAATAAATGTTTCATACAAACTTTACCCCCCCTTTTCACCCCCTTTTTCCAAAAATTTCCATAATTTCTATAGCCTAAATGTTATTCTGAGTTTATTTAAATAGATTAGTGAAGTTTTCATCAAAATCCGTCCAGCAGTTTTTACGTGATGCGCGTTCAAACAAACAAACAAAAATTTTAAAAATGGTTTTAATATATTCAGTTACTTATTTTAAGTCACCCTGGGCGATTTTTTTTTTAATCTTCAATGTAAGAAAGAAAGAAAGAAGTTACATTACACGTTATATTACAATATAACGTGTTTCTCTCTAGCGATATTGTAAAATCTCGAATTATTGTCAACTGAACATACGGAAGTATCTCTGCCCCCATAAACGGGACTTGGGGCACCCCCCCGTTAGGTTAGTTAGGTTCCTTTAAACCCTGCACTCGGAAATAGGGGCCCCGCGAAGCGGGGCTCCGTCGACTTTGCTTTTTAGGGGAATATAAAGTGTTTTAAGGTTAGGTTATATTACATATTACTCAGGAATGGTACAGTATCTTCTCATGAGAGTGGAACCACTGGGCAAGGGGGACCCCTCCTTCCCTCCACACCGCGTAAGTTGACTACCATCGCATGCATATCACGAAAAATAATGCGTTTTGTTGTAAGCAGTATGTTCATTTGACAATATTTCGAGATTTTACAATATCGCTAGAGATATTACAATATAACGTATTTGACAAATTTACGGTGACATATAGATTTGTCATCCTCAAGCGATTCAAAGAAACAAAAGGAAGTTTTGTAGTACCTTCGTTTAGCGCGTCATTTCTAATTCCTAGGACCATAATAACAACGAAAAGTTCTGCGTTTTATGTGGGTTTTACTGTAGGTTAGGGACTGAATTCACAACGTCAGATATTGTGGAATAAAATTGACGTTTTCTAGATTTTATACGGAAAACCTGCATAGGACAAAAATGTTCCTATCTCATTTGGTGATTTCTAATAATTACGTAGAACTTGAAAATTTTGTGAACGCGGCCAAATGGTTTAATTAGCCTTACATTTAACCGCCTAGCTTCTTTACTAAACAGCGGCCATTTAAGTAGTGGCCCGAAAAAAATATAAGTTCGGGACTTGGAGCACCCGATGAGCCACGTCGACTACGCTTTTTAGGCGAATATACCTAAAGTTTTTGCCGTTATAGGTCACCCCGACGGCAACGTTTGGTTGGGTTAGGTTAGTTGACTATTTGGCTGTGCATAGGTATATAAATTCTTAGCTTATATATGTGTATGTATGTAGTATTATTAAAGAGCTTAAATATTATTTATATTGTAGTAGGTACCTACTGACCGTAGTAAGTAGGTAAGTAGGTACCAACTACCAAAGTTCCTCAAAATTGGGACTATTGTCCGCAAAACAACTGTTGCGTCAAAAATACTAACCAGTTTAATGATGTACGACCGTCTCTACCAGCTAGCCTAGTTTTAATAGATAGTATGAATACGTTACCACACGCACGTCAATACCTGACGCTAGGGAAAGTCGCAGTCCTGAATTTGTCACTGGGTTCCTAGGAAAACCCCCACTACTTGGAAAAGTTAAACGACTGTTGTCTTAGGAAATAAATAATAAGCATACTATTTGTATTACTTATTCCTAAGTATATGACTTATGATAACAATATCCGTAAAGGCTTCGAGGTCAAACGGCATGCTAGACGTTTCCCGGAAAATAAAGAAAATTACGTATAGCGTAAAACCTACCAACAGAAGAAATATTCCGAAAAATATGAATCAAGCATAGTTATTCACGAACGCTCGATTCGATTTCGATTCGGAAAGTCGTATGTCTATCTCGCTCGCTTTTATAATGCCAAAAAAAGACAGACATACTAAGACTTACGACAGACTTGTCGAATCGGAATCGAATCGAGTGTTTGTGAATAACAATGCAGGTGGGAAGTACCCACCCGTTATAATTAGATTGCATCAATGTAATATTAGGTCATTCGTCATCTGCCGACTGTGAAATTCGCGAGTGCGCGCGAGTTGGCACCTTCCAATTTTAATAAAAAGTTGTCGTCATATCGCATTGTACAGTCAAAAACCAAACAAACAACAAAACAGAAAAACGAAAACAGATTGAAACCAATATCTATAAATAACAACTAACTATTGCCTGGGTCCGGTTCGGTTATAAACTTATAAGGTTATTTATTCATTTAAAGCGGCGCGGCGGCGTAGGGAGAGAAAGGCTGGCGGCGGTGGACGGGAGGGTGGGGTTTTTTTGAAGCGACTTCCAAAAAGAGGAGGTTCTCAATTCGACTGCTTTTTTTTACTACCGATTTCCGTAAATAAGAAAAAAACATGCCTGCAGTTTTTAGGAACTGCCGATAGAAGTGAAAACAAGTAGACGATCGGCTACCAGTTCGTAGCACTCGTAGCAGATCCGCGGCTACGAGTGATACGAAAAGCATACGCAACGGTCACGCGAATTCCATGATTTTTGTTCATCCAAAAAATGCATAACGCGCCCAAAGAAGTTTTCACTTAAAAAACCCTACCCCTTTTATTATCGATTCGGGTCGAGAACCATTAACATGCATAGACTAAATACCTCCTCGAATTTGAGCAGGGTACGAAGGAGTAGGTACTTATAGAAATCTATTCATTGGTAGCTTGAATCCGGCACAAGACACAAAAGTGTTCACGTTTGCGCAGCCCCTTACGGTTCGAAACATGTGCGTCAAGCCGAGAAGTGCACTGTTAGCGTTGTTACTGTTAGCAACGCTCGATATTTGGGTCGTGACGAACTGCGCGTTGACAACAACACAACACTTTGCTATCTAGGGCTGCTACCTTAGTAGTCAGAAGCGAGATAGTCTCGTCTGGGTTATCGTTTTACCCAGTTACTTGGTTTTTGAGGTCAGATAGGTAGGCAGTCGCTCCATGTAAACTGCATCCGGTTAGACTGTCTCTGTCTGTTTCTTCCGGCTAATCTCTGAAACGGCTGGACCGATTTTGACAGGACTTTTACTGGCAGATGCAGGCTGATGTTATAAGGACTAACTTTTATTTATAAACTAAGATTAGTCGTAGTAAGTCTAATCTTATCTACAAAATCCAATTCAAATAGGGAATTAATGTTTTTGTAATAATTTCACGCGGACGAAAGTCGCGTGGAACAGCTAGTTACAAATATAAATTAACATTTGTTCTGCGTAATATTAAATCGATAAGTACCTATAAAATGTTGTTTATCATATCTACAGCTACATAATGCCGCTTGACCATTCCCATTAAATTTACGAGTATCTATTTCTTTTACTATCGCGGGGAAAATTACAGTAATTATCCGGTTTGTGTACCACCGCACCGGTGTGTGTGTGAAAAGGATTAGGTTTCCGTGCAAACAAATGAAAACCCTCGAAATTGTTAACAAAATCCGATTCAGATAGTAACGTTTCACAACATATTTTATAACAAAGTCCTCCGCCGCGTCTGCCTGTCTGTTCGCGATAAACTCAAAAACTACTGCACCGATTTTCATGCTGTTTTCACCAATGGATAGAGTGGTTCTCGAGGAAGTTTTGAGTATTTATAATAGGTACGCGGGCGAAGCTGCGGTTATCAGCTAGTTTTTAATAATTTCACACGGACGATGCAATGTATAGTAAAAAATACTTACGTTGACGAATAGTACCTACCTACATAATTAATTCACCATTGTTCCCATCGATCGGTTGATGTGCAAACCTATCTCTCTCCTATTATGCATAATAATCTACCACATTTTTTAAGGCTGCCATCAAACGAACTGCATCGCAGCAACCGCGCGCAGTCGATATATTCAACTGCATGCAGTTGTCTGTTGTACGTTCGACTTCGTTCAGTCACGAAATCAACTCCACGCGGTCGGCTGCAGTCGTGTGCAGCAACCGCATACAGTTGGTACACCTTTGGGATCACAAGAAAAATCTGACAGCGTAGTAACTACCTATTTCAATTTCCATAATTATAAGTGGTGTAGCACCCCTACAAATGTCAGGCCCTGCAAGTGCAGCTATTGATGCACGCTGACGACGCATTTCCGTCAGCAACACTGCATATCCGGCTCCGGTGCGCCCGCGCACCGCGCCGCTCCGCTGGTGATAAACAAAGGGTCAAAGGCGCTTCCGCTCCGAGCAATAAACACTGGTCGTTGCTCTGCATTGTGCTGTTTTAAACTTAGTATTATTGGTAGTGTTACTTTGTAAGTGGATGCGTCTTGACTTTTGAACTAAGTGTTTACTAAGGGACAATTTGTTGCCTATTTTACTTTTGCAAAAATGTATCAATCCACTAAATTCATTTACTGGTAAACATTACGCCTCGTTCACAACCTCATGTGATACGTCCAGCAACCGGCCCAACATGCGTCAAACAACACGGTGCACGCACGGTCGTATTTTATCGTCCATGCTCCGCAAGTGTCGTCGTAATGACGTCGATAATGACATTTGGTGGCAAGCCACCAAATGTCATTACGACAACAAAGCATTTCTTTCTTTTGTTTTTGCAACACACGCGTGTATCGGTTGAGTATCGTGTCCAAGATGCCGCGTTCCCACTTTGGTGACGACAAATGTGTCGTTGCTTGTGTATTTATTTAAGTAAATGAAGGTGTCACAGGATGACGCGATTATTGTCGTCCACCACTTTTGCCGACTAAAACCCAACGATAAATTAATCGTCACGACATAGACAGAACGCGACCTTAGCCGTATGTAGAATTTCAAGCGTTGTTTGATGTAATTTAGCAACCGACGTTGCATCACGCACACGCGAACAATTAATGTTACAGAAACGTGAGGTCGTTGAACTGTAACAATGCCGATGCACTGCACCTTGATAAAAGACCTAATTCTTTTATTGTCTAGAAATATCCATTCAGGAACTTCTAGACAAAGTATTCAATAACGAATTAGGACGCGAATACGTTGAATGGTGCCTTTGTTTTATCTAATACAACCTCGTGATACTGGTCGAAGACATTGTATCAATTCAATCAAGTACCTATATTCCATTCCGATTGTAATAGGCATACGTCCTGAAAAAATCTATTTAGTCCGTCAGTTAGATTTTCAAAAAATAATTGACATGTATTTTTTCTTTAGTTACGTAGACCAAAATTGGCGAAGATACGACGCTTTTAAAATTCTCAAGCGCCGCGCCCCGTGCTGATATTTTCAGTGCGTTGTGACGTCACAAGCTCCCACTCCCGAGTTTTGATGCGTTCTAACTTTGTCAATATTTATTGATTTACAAAAACAAAAAATAAGTGTCCATTATTTTCCAATACTCAACTGACGGACTAAATAGATTTGCAATTTATTGATGGTGGAAACTAGCATAAAATTCAAATTAATTATTTATTTCAAAGCTTTACCCATCTCCATCGGAATTATTTCGATGAACTCCAAAATAATACTGAAAGGCTCCAAATACTGTAAGGGCTACCGCACACTACAGACAAGACTGTCTTGAGACAGACTTTCGCTATACAAAATATATGAAGATGCGCACACTTGAGACAAAACGTCTTGCAGACAAAACTGTCTCATACCTACAAAAACTGCACAGCGACAAGTCTGACTACCGATTGTCGGCTTCCCTTTTGGATGTACGCGGGCGCGCACATCTACGGGCTACCGCACACTACAGACAAGACTGTCTTGAGACAGACTTGCCTCATAAAGACAAGTCTGTCTCAAAACTGTTTTGTCTTGGGCACATCGCACACCTGAGACGAAACTGTTTGGTCTACTATAGGGCATGCTCCCGGGAAATTCCGGTACCGAAAATCCCGGGTATTTTTTTAACAATCTGGTACCGGGTCTTTCGGTATACTTTCGGTACTATATTATTTACTTTATTTTTTTTTCAATATAAAGTAAAAAGTCATATTAAATAAACTACTTTTTTTACAATAATGGTAAAACGAAACATTTTTAATCGAAAATTATTATCATTACCGAGAGTAAAAACTATTCAACGATGTAAATAAGGGGTCAATTATAAGAAATGTAAGTTGAGTTTTGATTTGTTTCATTTATTGCATTCATCATCATCATTTCAGCCGAAAGACGTTCATTTGAGGATATAAGCCTCCCTCAAGTGTCACCACATTGACCGGTCCCATGCGACTCGCATCCAGCGGATTAAATTAAAAAACCTATTTGCAAAATAAACATCTTATCATTTGATGAAAAAAAAAACGAAAAACTCGGGTAACCGGTTTTGGACAAAAAAACCCGAAACCGAAAACCCGGGTTTAATAATAGCCACTTTTCGATGCCCTATCGCTAGACTGTTTTGTCGTAGATGTGCGCGCCCGCGTACATCCAAAAGGGAAGCCGACAATCGGTAGTCAGACTTGTCGCTGTGCAGTTTTTGTAGGTATGAGACAGTTTTGTCTGCAAGACGTTTTGTCTCAAGTGTGCGCATCTTCATATATTTTGTATAGCGAAAGTCTGTCTCAAGACAGTCTTGTCTGTAGTGTGCGGTAGCCCTACGACAAAACAGTCTAGCGATAGGGCATCGAAAAGTGGCTAATTATCAAACCCGGGTTTTCGGTTTCGGGTTTTTTTGTCCAAAACCGGGTACCCGAGTTTTTCGTTTTTTTTTTTTTATCAAATGATAAGATGTTTATTTTGCAAATAGGTTTTTTAATTTAATCCGCTGGATGCGAGTCGCATGGGACCGGTCAATGTGGTGACACTTGAGGGAGGCCTATATCCTCAAATGGACGTCTTTCGGCTGAAATGATGATGATGAATGCAATAAATGAAACAAATCAAAACTCAACTTACATTTCTTATCATTGACCCCTTATTTACATCGTTGAATAGTTTTTACTCTCGGTAATGATAATAATTTTCGATTAAAAATGTTTCGTTTTACCATTATTGTAAAAAAAGTAGTTTATTTAATATGACTTTTTACTTTATATTGAAAAAAAATAAAGTTGCCAGTTACCAGATTGTTAAAAAAATACCCGGGATTTTCGGTACCGGAATTTCCCGGGAGCATGCCCTATAGTAGACCAAACAGTTTCGTCTCAGGTGTGCGATGTGCCCAAGACAAAACATTTTTGAGACAGACTTGTCTTTATGAGGCAAGTCTGTCTCAAGACAGTCTTGTCTGTAGTGTGCGGTAGCCCTAACAGTGTACCTACTCATTTTTGAAAAGCCTTATAATCTATGTCACCGTAAAATTGTCAAACACGTTAGATTGTAAAATAACTAGAGAGATTATAAACTCTCGAAATATTGTCAAACGAACATACTGCTTACAATAAAACGCATTATTTTTCGGTAATATAACCTAACCTCAAAACACTTTATATTCCCCTAAAAAGCGTAGTCGACGGAGCCCCGCTACGCGGGGCTAATTAGCTAATTTGCTCCGTTTGCTTTTTTTATTTCTTAGTTCAGGGTTTAAAGGAACCTAACTAACCTAACGTGGGGGTGCCCCAAGTCCCGATTATGGGGGCAGAGATACTTCCGTGGCATGCATTTCACAATATTACGTTTTCACTTCGATAGATTACAATCTACCGAAAAATAATGCGTAATATTGTTAGCAGCTGGTATGTTCAGTTGACAATATTTCGAGAGTTTACAACCTCGTTAGAGAGATTACAATTTAACGTGTTTGACAATTTTACGGTGACATATTCGTCACCTCTACGGCAAACTTACGAATCTGCAGTTTTTGTAAATTTGACATTTCCATTAAAAAATACACCTTATGTTGTCCTACACATGGTGTAAAATTTTCAAAATTCTATCTTTAACGGTTACAGAAATGTTATAGTGCGAATCTAACTTTTTTGTTGATACACCCATACTAAACTTACGAAACTGATATCAGTTGTTTTGGCGTAGTTGAAAACGTAAAGTCCGAAAAAAATGCACCACAGTCAACCTACGAATCTGTCATATTCGTGAGTTGAGATCATAGCACACTTTAATAAATCGATCTAGCGACTCACAGCAAACATACGAATATGTAAGATTCGTAAGTTCACATTGGTAGAATATATTCTTTAAGAGACTCAAGTAACCCATAGCAAACTTACGAATCGAGCAGTTTCGTTAATTTACATTGGTACCTTGTTTGACAAAGAGGTTCAAATATCCCATAGTAAACTTCTGAATCGGGCATTTTCGTAAGTCCGCATTGGGAGTTTTTTTTAAAAGAGTCTATAATGCCCCATAGCAAACTTACGAATTGGGCATTTTCGTAAATTTACATTGGTAATTTGATTAAGAAAGAAATAAATTATTTTTAGTAGCTTCATATTAATCAAGGTTTTAAGTACCTAATACTAAATACAAGGAAATATTAATATCACAACATAGCAAACATAATAAAAAAAGTAACGATATTAGTTCGAAGTTATGCATAATCGGGAACGCAACTGCCGAACGTTGTATTGGTGAAAGCGAGACAGAGTATTTTATTATCGTCATTGAATTCAAAAGTAATTGACCGTTGCGTTGTCAATACAAACGGTCAATCAGAACTTTCGACTGGGTGAACGAATTTTGACGATTCTTTTTTTGTTTGAAAGCTGGTGCTTCCCTTGTGGTTCCATTTTAATTTTCTTAAGATCTGATGCGGATCTTCGGAGGTATACAATGGAACTCTTCAAAAATACACGGCAAATCTGCAGTAATTGCTGCAATCGCTTCGAAGTTTATTGTTTATACAACATCATGACGTAACATCACGCCTGTATGCTTTGAGGGGGTACGCAGATGTGAACAATACTCCCAGATTTCGACAGTTTGGTGTATTAAGTTCCATTTACTGGGGATACGTCCATTACCGTGACATGTATTGTTTTTTGTTTATTTTATTGGCAAGGATGTACTTCAAGGGTAGTTTGATGAGAATTTGGTTATGTTCTGACGATGGGATCCATGACAAAGGAACGGAACTCTTCAATTCTTAGGAGCAAATTAACGGTACTCGGCCAAATATAGCTTTTAAAGGCTATCCGGATATTTGAGTCACCTACCATAACGTCGTTATTAACCGACTACAAAAAGGAGAAGGTTCTCAATACAATGTTCCCCGATTACTCGAAGATAACTGGACCGATTTTGTTTTTTAATTGTTTGAGAGGGTATACTTCCCAGAAGGTGCCATAATCATCAAGTCAGGATCCTGATAATGGGATCCTGGAGAAATAGAGGGAACTCTTCAAATTTTATAGGCACACCAGAAGCGATTTGGGTAGTTTTAGAAAGAGTACTTTCTCGGAGTGATCCCATTTCAATTTGGTAAAGATCTGATGAAGAACTTCGGAGATAGGTAACGGAACTCCTCAATAAATGATAGCAAATGTACTGGGATTGCTGAAATCTCATGTCTGTCTGTTGTTTACACCAGTTCATAACAAAAAAATCACGCCGGTACGCTGTGAAAGGGTATATGCACATGTGAAACACTAAAAAGTGAAAAATAAAAACTTTTTTACAAAAAATAAAACCGACTTCACACAAAAAAGTGAAAAATAACTTTAGCTTCAGAAGTCGGTGACAAAAAAACTAAGTAAATCGATCAAACAAAGGTCACCGACTTCTGAAGCTAAAGTTATTTTTCACTTTTTTGTGTGAAGTCGGTTTTATTTTATGTAAAAAAGTTTTTATGTTTGCTTTTATCCTTATTTCGTTTGTAACAAGTGTTCTGTGTTTTAATTTAAAATTTGTGAAGAGGTGTGTATCAATAATAACAGAATAAAAAATGGAAGCTAATGAAAACGTGAGTATGAAATGATTCAATTGTTAAATATTATTATATTTGTAATAACATAACTACTTATTAATTTTATCGGAAGACGATTTTAACGAATAATTGTTATTTAATTTTACAGATTTTGTCATTAGAACAGTTATTGGATAAAAAACAGAAATTAATGGACATCAGAAAAAAAATTATCCATCAAGGACAATTGGCTCATGTTGACTCAAGAAGTACGTTGGAATTTCTTATACAGGAAAAGTTTTTAACCACTGCGTAAATTTTTTTTGGTAGCTCAGTGTTAGTAATAGAACACATTCCCATTTTTAGTTTTAATTTTTTTTTTTCAAATTTTTCCATCTTGTCCCATTTTAAAATAAGCATAACATGGACATAATTTAATTGTAATACTGTGAATGAAAACGCGCTGGCTGCTGACGTACGATGTGTCCTAAGCCCATGAAAGTATGAAGGAAAAATTGGAATTACGTTTACAAATAACATATCACAGCCTAAACTTAAAAAAGTAGCGCGAAACGGCGGTCAGTAACCGTCAGCGCGTAGGTAGGTAAGTTTACGTCGGCGCCATCGCATCGAGCGAGCGCACCTACAAAACTCAGCTGATCTCAGGTTGCCGGTTGGGCGACCGGTCGACGCGTGAGTCGGTCGACCGGGCGCCCGACTGGCAAGCGACCATAAAATAAGTTTATAGGTAAATAAGTCTCGTAAGCGATAACTTTATTTTTTACTACTAACACATATCAAAATAAAAAATACGTGTCTATTAAAATACATTCAAGTTTATCATGTCAAAATTTGCGCACTGGTTAAAAACTTTTCCTGTAATATTTCATAGAAATCTTAGGGCGTTTTAACTATTTGTGTCTTAATTTGATAGTTTCATTCTAATACAGTGTCTATGCTAACAGTCGACGAGTCAACATTGCAAATGCTCCGCGAAGGAATAAAAAGCGCTTCGTGACAGAGATTGGTTTGGGTTAGGTAGGTACTTATTGCAATATGAATCGTACAATATTCTGCATGTAGGTGTTGGAAATGTTTTGTGTACTTATGCTTTTTTTGTTTTTAGCGGGTCTGTCACAAATAGGTTTTAATAACAGTAATTTTATTAATTGCAATGAATAAACGATTTACTCATACCTTCTTGATTTTATTTAAAGTTAAAAGAAATAATGAACAAGAAGACAATTGAGCACTAGAGGAGACAAGACCCAAAGTGAAGATAAATTTCCAGATGCTGTGTGGATTAAATACCGTAAAGACAACCCTAAATCAATATTTATTAAAACTGACTACAATGACGAGACCTTTAAAGAATTTAATATAAAACCAAAAAGAGGAAAAAGTACGTGCATAGTACCAAAAAATATTTACACAGAAAGAATACCTACCCATTTCCAAACAAAAAAAAAGAGATCTCTTAAAACTCTGTACTTACCGATAACCAAATCCCAAAATATTACCATTCCTTTTATAAAAACCTCCCAGATTCGGAAGCTATTGAAGATCGCTTGCCTGAACCAGATGCTGAAGAAGATGAGAAACTGTAGGAGTACCTACAGTTCCTCTTTATCTTCAGCATCTTACACAATCTTTAAATACTTTTTTCTACGATTTCCTCTTACTTTGATTGTTTTGTGAAAGTCGCGACTATATTGTTTTTGTCTTAAATAAATAGTTACGATTATTTGTATAGGTACGTATTTTATTATTACTCTAATAATACTCCAAACATAATTATATGAAATCACTTGTTTTTTTTTAGGGTTCCGTAGCCAAATGGCAAAAAACGGAACCCTTATAGTTTCGCCATGTCTGTCTGTCTGTCTGTCTGTCTGTCTGTCCGCGGATAATCTCAGTGACCGTTAGCACCAGAAAGCTGAAATTTGGTACCAATATGTATATCAATCATGCCGACAAAGTGCAAAAATAAAAATTTTAAAAAACATTTTTATTAGGGGTCAAAATTAAAAAAAAAATCGCTCCCCACTTTACGTCTGGGGGAGGTATCCCCCAGACGTAAAGTGGGGAGCGATTTTTTTTTTAATTTTGACCCTGACGTGTGATATATTGTTGGATAGGTATTTAAAAATGAATAGGGGTTTTCTAAAATCATTTTTTGATAATATTAATATTTTAGGAAATAATCGCTCCGAAAGTCAAAAACAATGTGTCCCCCCCCCCTCTAACTTTTGAACCATAAGTTTAAAAAATATGAAAAAAATCTCAGAAGTAGACCTTTATATGAACTTTCTAGGAAAATTATTTTCAACTTGATGAGTTGAATAGTTTTTGAGTTATATAGCACTTTTTCAAAAAAACGCAAATGATAACTTTGTTTTTCATACAAATACTATGAAAAACAAAGTTATTTTTGCTGACGAAAAATGTTGGTATTTTTAATGGTCTGGGAAGCTACGGAACCCTACAGTGAGCGTGGCCCGACACGCTCTTGGCCGGTTTTTCTGAAACGTGTTATTACTATTATTTATCTTATGAGATAAATCACGTCTTTTAAAGGAATAATTAGTATAATTATAATATCGTGAATATATTATTCTAATACTACAAGAATAACAAATAAATGCATTTTCATTACTTTACACCTTCATACATTAGAGTTGAAATGTATTTTATTACGCTTTAGCAAACTTACGAAATTGGCACTTTCGTAAGTTTACCAAAATATTTATTCAATAGTTTTCTTATGAAATTACGAAACTACCACTTTCGTAAGTTTGCTAAAGCGTAATATAATACCTTTGAACTCTCGTGTATGAAGGTGTAAAGTAACGAATATGCATTTATTTGTGATGCGTGTTATTGTACAATCCATTCATGGTAAATAAAAACAGGCGGATTTTGAAACTGAAATTTATCGCAGAATTTATTACATCCCTTTCCTAAAAATAAATATCGTCAATCTAAAGTTTCAAAACGCTCCCCTGTAAAATTTGGTTTTTGCAGTTTCGTAAGTTTACCATAAAGGTGACGAATTATACATAAAAAAATCGTTGAGACCAAAAAGTCTGTACAATGAAGATAAAAAAAAAAAAATCTTAAAATAAGTAACTGAACATATTATTAAAAACCATTTTAAAATTTTTGTTTGTGTGTTTGACCGCGCATCACGTAAAAACTACTGAACGGATTTTGATTAAATCTTCCAATTCTATTTAAATAAATTCGAAAAAAAAAAGGGTACAAAAGGGGGTTTTGAAAAAGGGGGTCAAAAGGGGGAGTAAAGTTTGTATGAAAAAAAATTTTTAGATTGTTCTAGAATCATGAAACTCAGAGTAAATACTTATTATTAAAAATATAACAATACCTGTTTCAGCATTTTTTTAAATCTCATCCAGAGACGTTAAAAAGAGGGTTTTGTGTTTAAAATTAATTAACTTCATACACCTATAAATAGAATAAAATCCAATGAAGTGTAAACCTTTAAAAGTTGCTACTCATACTTCAAATCTAATACAGGTAAATATAATTTCTCAGTTTCCTTGAAATTTGATTTTTAAGGTGAATATTAAATACGCACAAAATAGCGATTTAATGACTGACGATTTAGCTTTAGTGATTCAAGGAAAAACCGTGTAAACCTTTTTAACAGAATTGATGGAAGACGTGTTTCGTATTTTATTGATTTGCTTCGAAGTTGATATCAATACTCAGAGCTTTTGATTTAAACTACATTTTATTTTGACACATGTTTGAAAACTAAACCCGATTTCATTCAAAAAAGGTTGAGCTCTCTTAAAACCCTTGGTGCTAATACTCTAAAATTAGAATTTCTCGAATGTCACCGTATTATTTTTGAAGGTTTCAAAGCTTTAGAGGTTATGCACTTTTAAGACACGGCCTCATAGGGACGTAGAGTTAGAAATTTAAAATGGAGGATTAAAACATTTTGATTTCAAAATTGTCACCAAAGGTATATTCCAATGAAGATGGAAGGCAGTTGGCCTTGCCACAGATCCGCAAGAGCAGATTTACAACAGCTATATCGTGTTTAGGGCGCTTTTAATTTAGATGTTTCGTGTCGGCGCTGGTACTGCCGCACATATCGACGCCGCACGGTTGTTGTACCGCGCGCTTTGTATGAAAACAAACGAACGTTACCAGTACGACAAACGCACTGCTTCGGCACGACACGAAACGTCTAAATTGAAAACGCCCTTAGGATCATTTCATGCAACTTGATGAGAACCTTTAACCTAACTAGAGTACGACTTTCAGAAGAAAGTAGCGAGAAGTCCCCAAAAGTTTACAGCAGCTATATCGTTTTTCGGCTCATTTCATGCACTCCGATGAGAACTTTAGACCTGGCTGTAGTATGACTGTCTTTGACAGTCCAGCGATGGGGACAAAAGGCAGTTTCAAGAAGTCCTCAACGGTTTACAGCAGTTATATCGTGCCCCGGCTTATTGCATGCACCTTGATGAGAACTTTCGACCTAGTTGGAGTATGACTGTCATCAAGTGTCTAAGGAAGCAAACATAAGTGATAATAATATTCATTTTATTTCAGGTCAAATACAATCCATTTATGTTGTTAGTAAGTCTTAACCTAATGTTAGTAAAAAAAAAGTAAAAATAAGAAACACACTATACAATATGTAACAGAAAGGGTATAGTCATATGAAAGGGTGTGTTACAGACTATCAAACTGAACAACTTTCTCCACGGAACCGCCATCGTAATCGCGAAACAATAATCCACGGCCCCATCCAAAATTCCAATACATATTCGAGCAAATGTATGAGACAGCTGATTATTTTTTCGCGATTACGATGGTGGTCCCATGGAGAAAGTTGTTCAGTTTGACGGTCAGTAGCACAACCTTTCATATGATTTATACCCTTTCTGTTACACGTTTTATACAAAATATATACGACTTAAACCTATGTGTGCAGCCGTATCCAGTGAGCCAGCATGGGCAAGCTGTCGAAGGAAGCCCTTATTTGGAAAACCATAAGTAGAATATAATAATATAAGACTCTAATGCAAAGATTTCCGAGAAATTAAATTGTTACCAACACTAATATAATATAATAAAGCTGAAGAGTTGGTTTGTTTGATTGAACGCGCTAATTTCAAGAAATGGTGGTTCGAGTTAAAAACATATTTAGTGTTGGACAGCCCGTTCATCAAGGAAGGCTGACATCACCAATAGGAGCGGAGCATCAATGAAAAATTTCCCAAAAACAAAGATTAATTATTCCTTTTTCTTTGCTTCCGTTGCAAGCGCTGCATAACGCGGTTAAAGTTACACAGCAATCATGTACGAAGAAATTGTTCCTCTAAAGCATTAAAAAAAAACCAGCGATAGCATATGCCTATTTTTTTAAGGTTGACTCACACTTTCTCTAACCCTCACTCGCAGACGAAGTTGCGCGGGTCAGCTAGTAAATAAATAAATAATAAAAGAGTCCACATAAATAAATAAAACCAAACGTTATACCAGCAATTTCTAACTGCTAACACTTTGATCAACCGCCTTATTGTTATACTTGGGTACTCGAGTCTTTGATTGACAAAGGGATCAGCCGATAATCGTTCAAATGTCCATCAGGTCATCAGTCAGAGGCGAGATGAAAGCACTTCGGTCAGGCGGGGAGTAGATAATGAAAGGCGAAGGTAGTGTGACAAATGAGGCTCGGCTCATTGTTGGAACAGCTTTGTACTCGTATTAATGAAGATCATGAGCAAAGCGAGCCGACTGTGCACATTATGTTGCTGACCAGTCACAAAGTGGCTGTCCATTGATCTTGTAAGACATTACTTCATTCTAAGATATAATGTCAAAAGGCAGTTTTTCACCATGTTTATAAGAAACGTAAAATTAGATAATGCGTATTTTCCTAAACACAGATGGAAATTAATCTATAATTTATCCAATTGACGCAGTAGGTACCTGCTTACATCGATTTGCCGAGTTATAATTATTTCATACACTATTGTCAAAATAGTCGGGGAAGTGACGATTATGCCTGCCATACAAAATATTGATTTTAATATACCGACAGGTTAAGTGAGTGTAGGTACTCAATATGATGGACAATAAATCCATGCAGCATATCAAGCTGGTGTCCACGATACAAGCCTCGTTACACACACCGCCATTAAGAGCCACAGTAAGGCATTAGACAGCGGTGTGTGTAATGTTCCGCGATAAAAAATTAAATTAATTCCACGCCTTTTAATCAAACAGGTTTTTGTAATCTATTTTATTTTTGGCTGTTGGTATTTATTAGATTTACTATCACGTTCGTACGTCATTAATGGTCATTATCCGGTTGCTAATCTAGATTTTATCAAACCTAACCCTAGGTATGCAAATCAACTTGAATTAGTAGGTATCCAGCTTGGTTTACCTAAGTCCTTACATTACATACATTAACTAACATGTTGCAAAATGGCCCCATCAGTCCGGTTTTAGTCATTTGAAAGAGATAAAAAGTTGCAATCGCAACTCTTAGGTAGTAGGTACCTACTGTTGTATCGAATGTTAAGATTTTATAAAAAAAAATGAGCTCGTCACTGTGAATCGGAAAACTAACAATACAACGAAAGAAAAAAAAAATAAGGGATTTTCTTTTTAAACTCCTCCCTAGTCGCTGGATAGATGGCGCTGAACTTGGTAAGTTACTGCATGGAACGGAACGTCACATCATTTCACTTGGATGATTTCGAAAACTTAGGCAAACGAAAGTGTCAGTCAACGAGAGTACGTGACGTAGCGCAATGTGTTTTTTTTCAAGCGTTTTGGCTTTGACACTAGTAACGTAGTCAGTTCAACGCCATCTACAAAGTTCTTGAAAACTATTTTTTTTTAATACTTACTCAAAAAAAGAACCTCTCATTATGATGCCTAGCCTTTTCCCGACTATGTTGGTGTCGTGTACCAGTCTAATCGGATGCAGCTGATTACCAGTACTTTAGATGGCGCAGATACCTGTCTGACCTCCACAACCCAGTTAGTGTATTGGGTTATACGATACCGCTTGGTAGTGGTTGTCAAACTTTCAGTCCACTGACTGCTTAACGACTGTCAAAGATCTACAATTGACATCCGGGACCAACCGTTACTGGTGTTGGTTGGCTTTACCTGAAAATTGACCCGAGCGGCGCGGCGGTTGTTAATTAGCCACGAGATCCTCTAAAATCTGGCAGGTTTCATTTTATCAGTTTATCCTCCATTTATTCATGGTTTCAGCATCTCAATAAAGGACAAAAGGCTAATGTCCCGTTATTATTTATACAGCTCGCCGGCTCTAATGTCCTTTTTCATGAAATGTTAATTTTATTCAGCAGTTCTGTTGTTTTGTATTTCAATTAGATTTGTTCGTGTTGTTGTTTGAATCTAGAGAGATTTACTCAAATAGGTAAGTACTTTACTTTAAAAAACTTTTGCTCAATTAGCTTCTACTTTTTACCCGACTTTAGCAAAGCCCAAACGAAAGGTTATGATTTTAGCAGTATGTGTGTTTGTAACATATCAAAATATTGCACCGATAGTTAGACTGGCACCAGACCGCAACATAGTTGGGAAGAGGCTAGGCAGATGATGATGAGTGGAAAAATACATTGTTATCATTTTTAACCCCTGACCAAAAAAGAGGGGTGAACTGTGT
This sequence comes from Xestia ashworthii, assembly GCA_950022955.1. Taxonomy (NCBI): domain Eukaryota; kingdom Metazoa; phylum Arthropoda; class Insecta; order Lepidoptera; family Noctuidae; genus Xestia; species Xestia ashworthii. The sequence goes on along the minus strand of OX465559.1, from coordinate 12,166,750 downwards.
ATCTGTGTGTCTGTCCGTGGCATCACAGCTCCTAAACGGGTGAACGTATTTTGAATAAGTTTTTTTACCCAACTGAGGGATAAATAATGTGTCTATCAGCCTATTACGTGTGTTTGTTCCTTTTTGTACGTGTGGAGTGTTTAACTAAGTGCAGATAAGTAGGTAGGTACATATTAGTCAAGTTAGTTTTGTGATAACAAGCCATATGTGTCCCAGATAGTTTAAGGTAAACCGTTCATTAATGTAAAGTACCCGCATTTAAACTCGTTTCTATTCTGTGTCATGGAGACCCGACTTGTTACATTTATTAATTCTTTCAAAGCATTTCTTACAAGTATTTGCTGTTCCACAAAATAAATGGTTAGTCAGCACAAGTTGGTTTCTTTGTTTTGTTTACGTACTTACATTGAATGCAAGAAACAAAAGTCATAACTTAAATAAATAAATATGTTTAAACTATTTGGCGGCTTCAGAAGGCGACTTGACAACTATGTATATGTAACTATGTGTTAGTAATTACATTACTGTTCTACTGCAGGGTGAAGGCCTCTCCTCATACAAATAAGGCACAGACATTGATCACCAGCACGCTTGAATCACAATGAGGTTTGCCGATTTCAACACAATTTTACACAACCAAAACGAGTAGTTGAGGTTATGGTCGATTTAGCATTGTGTGGGTCTAGGTTGAAAAAGATTTTGCTACGGAGAAACGAAACAAAAAAATGATTTTAATGTAATGTATTGTATGAATTATAATTATCTGAAATAAATGAAAAATAATATGTATAAACATCCAAATGGATGTACACTCCATTTTTTTAATGTGCCCCTGTAGACTGTATTTCCAGCATGGCTCGCGGTAGCCACAGAGCTCAAGAGATCTCTGGTTTAGACGATTTGAACACTATATCAATGCAAAGGCTGTATAAACTTGTTAGTTCCTTCGAAAGCAGTAGGTACCTATCGATGCCTGTACTTCGAATAGCCGCTACTCTTATCGATAGATTTAAAAAAACCGGCCAAGAGCGTGTCGGGCCACGCTCACTGTAGGGTTCCGTAGCTTCCCAGACCATTAAAAATACCAACATTTTTCGTCAGCAAAAATAACTTTGTTTTTCATAGTATTTGTATGAAAAACAAAGTTATCATTTGCGTTTTTTTTAAAAAGTGCTATATAACTCAAAAACTATTCAACTCATCAAGTTGAAAATAATTTTCCTAGAAAGTTCATATAAAGGTCTACTTCTGTGATTTTTTTCATATTTTTTAAACTTATGGTTCAAAAGTTAGAGGGGGGGGGACACATTGTTTTTGACTTTCGGAGCGATTATTTCCTAAAATATTAATATTATCAAAAAATGATTTTAGAAAACCCCTATTCATTTTTAAATACCTATCCAACAATATATCACACGTCAGGGTCAAAATTAAAAAAAAAATCGCTCCCCACTTTACGTCTGGGGGAGGTACCCTAATAAAAATGTTTTTTTAAATTTTTATTTTTGCACTTTGTCGGCATGATTGATATACATATTGGTACCAAATTTCAGCTTTCTGGTGCTAACGGTCACTGAGATTATCCGCGGACAGACAGACAGACAGACATGGCGAAACTATAAGGGTTCCGTTTTTTGCCATTTGGCTACGGAACCCTAAAAAGGAACAATTTTTTTAATTATGTGCCAGTAAGTTATAGGTGGTGAAACGGGCCCTTATTCTTTGGAAATATCGCCGTAATCATTTCTTAAAAGAACATTTATTTTCTGATACATTTAATACTAACATGTTAGTAATACAACAAGGTCCTGCGGTTAAGAGCCGTCCTTGCCTTCGAGATCTAGATTCAACCGGACCTTGTGTTCTCAAGAGATCTAATTCGAAGTCTGATTTCATTCTCAAACTGGTAGCCAATCAGAAAGCAAAAAATCTGTTTATATGATTACCTATGTCATTTATGACTGGCTAGGTATGTCATTTTTAATTTAGATTATAGTGATGCCATCGGCGAGATTCAATACTTATGTACCTATAGGTAATTAGATATTTCATCATAATCAACAAAAGACAAGGGCGTTGCGAGGTACATGCAGGGGGGCAGCTGCCGCCCCTCCCCCCCCCTAGAAGATGCAGAAATGCTCACAAACCTTAAAGTAACGTACCTACGTAGGTAGTCTATTCATAAACAAAAACATAGTTGATTCTATCGATGAATGGTTGAATCTAGATTTGCTTAATTTGTCCCATTGCTCATGCAGCATTTGTCTTAGAATATTCTTGGTATGTCGACGCCCCCTCCCCCTCACACCTTAACAAAATCCTAGCTACGCCCTTGACAAATGTTGCAGTAAGATCCAGTGAAACCACATACAAACTTATTTCACCATATTCAATCATATTCTTGAGTGAGTACCTACTTGACGTAAGTAGTTAGGAAAATTACCACGGTTAGGTACGTTTGTCGTCAGTATAATACATAGGTATATGTATGTAGATATATACTGACGACATTGAAATACCCGCAATAGGTGATTAAGTCCCTTAAATCCCTAATTTCTGTGTTCAATTGTTCATATACACTAAGACTTGGCGAGTGCGATGCTCAGTTTTCAACTTTCGGCGTTGGGTGTAGCGTTGAAAATCCTACCGTGCGCTTCTCTTTAGGCATTTACTTACATATCGCGTACTGTGAATGAGAAAGGACATACATAAGGGCCATCCTTTCATCACGTGAGGTTTTTCAGCTTACTTCTTAACCCCTCCTCCTCCTTAGTAATAATCAAGCTGATATCTTTAAGAGTCAATTTACTGTACAGTCACCGTTGGGTCCGGCGTGTGAGGTTGGTATTGGTGAGTTACCGGAAGGGATAGTAGGGGTGAGGTTTACTGCCAAAGATGTGGCTGTAACCCTTAAGCACATGATTACAGGCAAGAGTCCTGGGCAATCTATGGCAAAAAAGGAATCATTTCTTATCCATTGAACACCTAGTTCACGCTGGCCCACATATAAACAGAGTATTGGCAATGTTCTACTCACTATGCGTGAGCCACTCTTATCTTCCACCGGATCTTATGAAAACTGTGGTTGTGCCTATAAGATAAAACCGGTGACTTAGCTGATATAGGTAACTATAGGCCCATATCTCTAGCTACAGTTACAGCATAGGTGTTTGACGGTTTGCTTAAGACACAGTTAATTAATTATATGTATCTCTGCATGATAATCAGTTTGGATTTAGTCCTCAATTATCAACGGAAAGTACCATACTGCCGTTAGATACTACAATGACCGTAAAACCTATATGTGTATATGCGTGTTTTCTCGACTTGTGCAGGGCCTTTGATTTGGTGGCGTATAATCTCTTGTAGGAAAAACTTGAGAGTATCGGCCTACCATCAGAACTTGTTAACATCCTCAAGTATTGGTATACGCACCTAGTCAACAGTCAGGTCAGTCACAACTGTCAGGTGGGCGGGGGCAATGTCGGAGCCATATCGATTGCAGTGCGGTGTAAGGCAGGGCGGACTGACTTCACCCATGTTATCCAACCTTTATATGGACGCGCTGATCGTCGCGCTGAGTAGTCAGCATGCCGGCTGTCATGTAGACGACGTGTGTGTCAATAACTTAAGCTATGCAGATGACATGGTGCTGCTAAGCGCGTCGATCTGTGGCCTAAGGACACATGTCGCTATCAACCGATAGCGACATGTGTGGATCACGCTGTTAAGCATGGACTTGTTTATAATATTAAGAAAAGTCAGTTCATGGTCTTTCAGGCCGGTGGTGCTAGATCCCCGGACTATGTCCTTTAGGTATTAAAAGTGGGCCCTTATGTAGGGTTTATCAGTTTAAATACCTAGGGCATATAGTCACGGCTGACCTCAGGGATCATGCTGACCTAGAACGGGAGCGGAGGGCTTTATCCAAAAGAGCTAACATGCTGGCTCGCAGATTCGCGCGTTGCTGGGATGGCGTGAAAAAACCCTTTTCCGAGCATACTGCACGTCCATGTACACCTGCAGCCTGCGGACGAATTACACCCAAAAGAGCTTCAGCACCCTCCGCGTTCAGTTTAACAACGCTTTCAGAGTTTTGGATCTGCCTCGCTACTGCAGCGCTTCAGATATTTTCGCATGGGCGCGCACCGACTGCTTCTATGCGACCATGCGGAAGCGCTGCGCGTCTCTTGTACGCAGAGTGTGGGCCAGCTCCAATAGCGTTCTGAGTATGATAGCAAACAGGTTGGACTGTCCTTATGTGCGGCACTGTTGTGACAGACAAGTTACATACAGTGTCGCACGTAAGAGACTACTGTAATTAATTGATTATTTGAATGAATTTGAATTACTATTGTCTTGTATCTGTGTTGATGTGAATTTGAATTAGTATTATTGATTTATCTTGTTTGTATGTGTGTTGATGGTGTATTTATTTGTGTGTATGATGTTATTTGTAATATGGGTTATGAACCAGAAATAAATGAATTTTAATTTAATTTAATATTAATACGTCGTGAGGTTTTACGAAAGTCCTTCTCCCTCCCAGCACAATGCTGACTGGCTGCTACTGAGAAGTTAATACTGTTACTGTTAGCCTATGTCATCCCACTGCTGGGCAAAGGCCTCTCCCCATGACTTTCATATTCTTCGATCCAGGGCAAATGTGGACCACTGTGCGTTGGAACAAGTTCCTGATGGAAAAACCCAATAAGTAACCCTTTTTCCGACCCGGGAATCAAACCCAGGACCATGAGGTCCAATCAGAAATCGTCCTTGCAACCACTCGACGCATCTATGTCGCAGTCAACAATAAACACAGACAGCAATGATCACTTACTTACATAACAAATTTTGAGTCTTAAGTACCTAGTTCTAGTGCCTATTGAGAACCTAATACTAATTACCTAGTCATAATGCGTCAATCAATTAGGTTTTCCCAGTACTGATGTAAGTTGTTGAATCAAATAAGTTGTTTTTCAAATCTGAAACAGATCAGGGGGTCTAAAAAGGCCACTTTAGCAGAATCATAATTTGAATCACGTTCAAATTTAAAATTCTTAAAATGGACTTTATGCTAATGAAAATAAGGTCCATTTTACCAATTTCATTTTTTTAAGATGATTCAAATTATGATTCTTCTAAAGCGGCCATTTTAGGCCCGCAGGTGGCATATGACGTCTTGAAGTAGTATTGTCCAGAGTGGGAAAAAGATGGCGCTAGACGACCTCCATAGCTCCGTCTCTTTTCCACACTCTGGAGTGACATTAAAACGTCACTGCTTTAACATACTTGACGTGTTAAAGCAGTGACGTTTTAATGTCGGTTGACAAGACGTATGTTCGGTTGACAATCTTTCGAGAGTTTACAATCTCGCTAGATAGAGTACAATCTAACGGGTTTTACAATTTTACGGTCACATAATCATTAAATCATAAAGACGACCCTCTAATTTCGGTTTATTCCGAACCTTACCCGGTCGCGGGTTAGGTTAGTAGGAACATGAAAAAAAAAGAATTTTAATCTGAACCTATGCTAACATAAATTAAAGAAGGTACTTCTATTGAATTTTCCAATTCGGGTCGGTTCACTAATGTTTCACCAAAACTTTATTGACAAATTGTCATTTTACAACCAACGTATCGTATACTATTTATTTCGCAAACAACTTATTCCGCAAATGTTTTATTTTAAAAACATTCGTTTTACAACGAATTGACGACCCGAATAGTGGTGTAAGTGCCGGCGTAGTGGTAGTGACGCTGCCTTACGTTCTTAGGGTCCCGGGTTCGAATCCCGGTAGGAGCAAATGTTTGTGTGATGAGCATGGACATTTGTTTCCGAGTCATGGATGTTTATATGTATAATAAGTATGTATTTACAAACAAAAAAGTATACATGTAGTATATCAACTATCTAGTGTCCACGACACAAGCTTTGCTTAGTGTGGAACTAGGTGGCGCTGTGTGTTAATGTCCAGCGATATTTATTTATTTATTTATTTACAAACATTTATTTGGCAAATACTTCTTTTATAAAATGCATCAGATGATATTTAATCATTGTTACATTTTTCATTTCTTATTTAGATAAATCACGTTTCTACAAAATAATTTACTTACAGGCAAGTATTGTTTTTTTACACTTATTTAAGAAAAAGTTTTGGAAATGCATAGTTTTTTCACAACATGCAAACAAACACACTCCATGCGTGCAGCAATCAAGCAGCAAGCAAGCAGCAAGCATGCAACAAGCAAGCAGCAAGTATGCAACAGGCAACGTGCAGCAGGCATCGTTTCTGGTACGGCTCCGGCATTGCGAAGCTCCGGCGGTCACACGCGAGCTCAGGAGCAATGATGGCTTTAACACTCGCAGAGGCGAGAGCTTCAGAAGTCGGTGACAAAAAAACTAAACCAATCAAGCAAAGGTCACCGACTTCTGAAGCTAAAGTTATTTTTCACTTTTTTGTGTTTTAGAAGTCGGTTTTATTTTTTGCCAAAAATGTTTTATCGGATAATTATTTTGCTAAGTGAATTATTTGTTAAACTTGTTGTTGTACATTAATGAAATGATAATATAATGTTTTTGCTAACCTTTCTTCATTCATTCCCATTTTTCACGTAATTGTCAAGTTTAAAAACTTTTTTGCAAAAAATAAAACCGACTTCAAAAAAAAAACAAAAAAGTTAAAAATAACTTTAGCTTTTGAAGTCGGTGACCTTTGTTTGATTGATTTAATGTTTTTGTCACATTTTTCACTTTTTAGTGGTTCACATGTGCTTGGTATACATGGAAAGTGCATACCGTTACAATTACAACAAGCCCAAACACGACTAGGATACATTGTCTCATTATGGAGTTCCGTGACTCTTGGCTTCATCATCCGATCTGATGGTAGAATGGTTCTCATCAAACGCAAGTGCTTCATTTGTTGCAGAAAATACCAAAATCGCTGTACGTTATCCTATAAAATTTGAAGAGTTCCCTCGATTTCGCCAAGATTCCATCATCAGATCCCGACTTGGTGGCTATGGGACCATTTGGAAAGTATACCCTTTCCAACGAAAAAAGAATTTTTCAAATCTGTTGGCAAGCGACGAAGTTATGCGCGAACAAACATAAAAAAAAAACAAAAAAAAATAGAAACATCTGAATGAGAACCTCCTCCTTTTTTTGAAGTCGGTTAAAAAAACGGAAGATCGAATTTCGCGGGCGGTGGCAGTGAGTTGGCACTACTCACTGCCATCAGACGTGGTTTGTGTGGTGCAATTCTCTGTGTACCTGTCTACAGAATAAACTGGAAAATTATGAAAACTACATAAGGAAAAGGGAGCGATAAATTAGTCAGCGGTATCTACCTACATTCTTTCAAGAAAATTATTAATCCTACGATATCTTTCATGACAATCAAGACAAAAGGTTGACAATCACGATTGCCGTCATTCCATTTATCATTATGCAAATGATTATTCGTTTGTTGCAGTCCACGACACGAATTTTATCTAAGGTACATAGGCTGTCGCTGGTCTAGTGGTCGCAATCGCGGCAGCTGAGCGTGAGGTCCTGGGATCGATTCCCGGGTTGGACAAACACGGAGGTTGGATTCGTGTCCAACAATAGGCTCGACCTTAATTACATGCTTTAAGTCCCACGTAACAGGGGCGATAATGTTACATAAAAATGGAAAAATTAGGGTGTACCTACTACGTATTTGGTACACCTCTACTTAAACCCTTTGGAAATTATTGGGCGTGATGATGTTATCTAAGGTACAAAGATCGTCCGATAAGTGGTCAGATAGACATTAGCTCCAAGTAAAATACTGGTATTCAGCTTCATCCGGTTAGACACGAAGCTCACCCTAAAATAGTTGACAAAAGTTTTTCAACGTTTTACTAGCGCGACTCAAATTTCTTCAACTTATCAACGTTTTACTAGCGCGACTCAAATTTCTTCAACTTATCAAAGTTTTACTAGCGCGACTCTTTCTTCAACTTATCACCTAACACTGCCCTACAAATTGCAAAAAAACCTAACAAAATTAAGTAGTAATATTTCGCGGGCTACTTACTCTACTGAGGCTTCCACATTAAACTAAACTAATGGATTCGTTTAAAACTACGCACGTTCGTGAAACGAAATCCTACCTTCTTTTCTATTAATAAAGTAGGTAGGTACACCTGTCTGATACTTTAACCAAAAACGAAGCACATGGCGTCCTATACTTAGTTTATTGTTTCCTGTTTAATCCAGCAGTAAACTGAAAAGTATGCTGAACATCACTTTAGCGAGCTGTTTAAAGCTCATAAATAGGTATAGGGAGACTTTTATATAAGGTGACTGGGGGTAAGATGAAAAACGGGGAAAGATAAAAAAAATACAATAACGCCGAATATCAAGGAATTCTTTTAATTCTGGCAATACAGTTGTGGACACCACTTTGTCTTGCCCCGCCCCGCAGTCTGCGTCAGTCGCTAAGTGAGAGCGCTCGTGTGTTTTTTTGTAATTTTCCGCACGACCAGAATTCGCGCGTAAAATTGAGTTTTTTAATCTTACCCCGCTTGCTGTATCTCCTTACACAGGTAAGTATCAAACATTTTGTTTTGATATTCATAATTAGATTTGAAATGTTATATGGTCTTTAATGTGGTGATTACTATATTTCACGTATTTTAAGATTTATGGTGCCTTTCAAACTTTCCCCTGCAAATTTTAACGGGGTAAGATGATAATATAAAATTTTCCATCTTACCCCGTTTATGAAACTCCTACAAAAGGTCAGGGGTTCTCAATCTGAAATATACGGTGGTATTCCACAACATCACAAGTACCAACAACTTTTATCATGGAATCAGTACATAATTCTAGACTCTGTAATGGTAAAACGCTTGTCGGTTTCAAAAAAAGTCAGATGTTCTATACATAAGTGCAATACCTACACGATCAAAATGTATAACGCAGCTGAAATCTGAAATCAACCACGGTATGGAACACTAAATATGCCATTTGAACTTACATATAGATAACTTTTTATTTTTGTTTTAGGATCAACATGCCTCGTAACTATATAAGGAAATCGTTACGGGCAACCTGTTATACTCCTGAGGACTTGGCAATTGCTATACAGAGAGTGGAGAATAAAGACTTAACCATGTACGCAGCAGCTAAGTTATATAACATACCTGTCGCTACGCTGCGGTATTTTTACGGTATTTTTCACATTCATCTTTATTTTTAACGTCAATTTGGCAATGATTATAAAAGTACAGTTTACTAATGTTTTTTATAGGCAAGAGTGCCTAGTTTTGTTGTTTTTTTATTAAATAATATGAAACGCAAAAATACGCGGACGTGATTTAAAAATATTGTAGTTACTTCTGATTTTCGGATTTACCAACTGATCTGATACAGCCAAATTATATATTTTTGATAAGATGTTATATTAGTTTTAAAAGAAGTACTTATATTCGACTGATTTTATTTAACTGTGATGTTTGGATCTCCTTTGAAACAACATTTTTAATAATGTTAATTATATTCTGCTCTCGTGGTTTATTTTATAAAAATAATTATAATGTACGCTACGCTAGTACAAAATGAAAACATGTGTTTTATTTATCGACCCGACTAAGACATGAGTCATGAGCATGATTATTAATTTTTTTTAATATCTTTTCAAAACAAATGTTGAGAACCCCTGACTGCCAACCGTTTCAACGGGGTAAGATCGATATATTTTATTTGACAAATTATTTTTTCTTGCATTTAGAATGCGATTTTTAAATGTAACTGATTTTCAAGCTATTTAGGCTATTAGAACAGAAGGTTTATTGATCACCACACATGCATAATGACCATGAATACGATTTTAGTCACTATTTCAATCTTACCCCTTCGGCATTTCATCTTTCCCCTACATATTGTTTTTCTCAAGACCAACTTTATCAACGCTTTTTTCATAAAAAAATTGTTTCAAATAGATTTCTGTCAGCATTATAGAAACAAGTTGACTATACTCTTTTACCCAAAACATCATTTTATGCATTTGACCTGAATCCCTTTGTTTCACAACAGTTTAAAATCAACACTACTTATCTGATCAAAAATCCATTTCGACTTACCCCCACTCACCTTACAGTATCATGCACGACATTTATCAAAAGTAAGGATCAGTTAGGTCAGGAACTTTATTAATTGTCAATTTACGGCCATTTTCAATAACTTACTGTTCGGTTTCGGTAGGATTGCTATCATTGTCTATTTGACAGTTTGTTTACAGACGAAAATCTTTCTTTGATGTTTCTTTAAATGGAGTGACTGGTAGGTGACGCGGTGATATTTCAAGTTAACTTTGCTTGGAGAAACACGTACTTACCGATAGTTGTAAGAGACAACTGTTGTAGGTAAGTTAAAGAAAACGGTCCTTAATGAAACCTATGGTAAAGACAATATACGGGTTGGAAGGGACATCGACGTGAAAACGGACTACGTATGCAGTACACAATTCTGCGATAGAAATAGACATTTTACATCGGTTGTTCATAGGTTATCTTATCTTGTTTAACACATTATTTATCTATTCTTCCATGTCCATGTGGATGATCTGCTAATAACTTTTACTACTACCTACTTTTAGTAACAATTGGAATTGGAATGGGAATTGAATGGAAATGGAAGTTAAAGTATTGCCCTTTGTTAATTTCTATGTTTTTACGGTTTTTACCAATAACGTCAATATTTTCGGAAAACCACTGAATTTTGACAACCAAAATTCAACAAGTTTCATTAAACAATTTGTTTTTAAATAAAAACTCACGATTCAAAGGACAGGACGTCAGCAACGAGTATTGTTACATTTACAGTAAGAATAGGTAAGAATAATTTATTGAAAAGTAGATATTACAAAAGTATACATTTATGTGCAGAAGTGTTATTTTTAAACAATTGTATAATTAGTGCTTAAAAGTGAAACTATAACTACAATATATATTATAATAGTTGCAAGTAACGAACGTCGAATTCAAATGCTAGGTTGCGACCTGCCTGATCTAGGTTTATTTAAACCAGTGACTAATTCAGGAAAATTTTAGGACGTCGAAGCAGCTGTTCAAAAAAGGGTACGAGTATTACCTAGTTTAGTTTTTTGGAATAATTTATGTACAAAATTTTGTATGTATTTGTAAAAGCGTTATACCGTTCTGTAAAATATTCGAGAACGCGAGATGAAATATTGTTAGTTTAGGGGTAATTTTTTTTAGGGGTTTTCCTCTCATTGAGAGGAGGCCGTGTCCCAGCAGTGGGAACATTATAGGCTGATGATGATGATGATGATGAGGGGTAATTTAAGTAACTGGCATCGTTGCCCAGCTTTGTTTATTTAATCAAGGGTGTAGGGTGTACAAAGGTACTTGTTCTCCCAGTCATTGCGATAATGTTTTTGTTCTACACCATAACTGCCTGGGAACCTTCTAGTTACGGACATTATTGGGGATCAAAGTTACAACTTTTTGTCATTTTAAGATTTGTACTTTGAACACCTGCACGACCCGGGTACTATTCAATCCATCCATCAGCACAATGTTTTGAGTGCGTTACATTGAGTTCTACCACGAAACATGATTTTTCACCCCAAAAAAACAGTTGTTTCCCAGCAATAACTTTTGTACAAGTTACTAATAACTAAGTTTAGTAACTAACTTAGTTTTGTAAAGTTACGTAATTTGATGTACATGACGGGCTTCGTGATGAGGTTGTTTACACCCTGTATAATATAAAACCTTACTGTTCGCCTTTGTCTGCAAATTACGCAAATAAACAACATATTTCCGCCAGCACGAGGGAAGTTATAAACCACATTGCAGAGGGGTTTATAAAACGCCGCATATCTTATCTAGCTAAAATCCTTGATAACACTAAGTATACGCAACTACGTCAACTTCACAGATAGATAAAATGTTGCACTCTTCACATATATCACACGTACGAGTAAGGCCTCGTTCCCACTATGTCGTGACGACAGATAATCGTGTAGTTTTAAGGCGATTACACGAGCTAAACGCGAGTTTTATAATTACTAAAAGTATATGATTCACTGCTATAAACAAGACCAGAAAAATATATGATATTCTTCAGGATATATGCTATCTTGATACTGTTTTGAAAACATAATACAATTAATTTGGCTCGATAAAAAGAAATCACGAACTTACCTCTAAAAATATCTTTCAAAGAATAGAAAACATACTAATATGCATGCGATCATTCTAAATTTTTGCCAAATAATTCTACAAGCAATATATTAGCATGATACTGTTTTAGTTTTTTAATCCAATCAATAGTTTTTTTGTAAATCGATCGAAACCACTCATTTCGCGCAATTTGGCCCGCAGTGGCTGACGTAACAACCACTTTGTAGTGCAAGCTGATTAGAACTTTATTCTAACAGCATTTCAGACGAAATTTGAACCACCACAAATAGAGTTGCTAATTTAGCTCGTCTAAGCGCCTTAAGTGTCGTGGCTTGTGTTGTGTATTGTCGACCACGAATGCCAACTAAAAACCAAAGAAAAATGAATCGTCACGACATAGTGGGAACGGAGCCTAAGTGTCATTTTCAGCCTTAGTTCAAGGCGTAACTATTCAAGGACGTAGCTAAGATTTTGTAAAGGGGGGCAGGTGTAGACGAACCAAGAATGTTCTAATCTAAGGTAAATGCTGCGGGACAGATTACGTTAAAAATAAAAAACAATCTAGATTCAACCATTCATGGTACAATGTTACTAAATTCGCCTGTCTATAGAATCAACTTTGATTTTGTTTATTAATAGGCTACCTACGTAATATTACTTTACGGTTTGTGAGCATTTCTGCGTCTTCTAGGGGGGAGGGGGGGGGGGAGCTGCCCCCCTGCCCGTACTTCGCTACGCCCTTGTCTATATTCTTTAACCATGTGTATGATCTACATTTGTGTAAACCTGTAAACGGACCCTTCGTGGAAACGACTATTTTTTGGGGTGAAAAAACACGTTTTACTACAGGACTAAATGTAACGTACTCGAAGCATTATGCTGTAAGTATTAAATATTACGGGGTTCGTGGAGGTATATTTAAATAAAAAATATATATAAAAACTTAATATCTCCGTTACAAGACTGCTATCGCAATGACGGAGAGAACCAGTGCCTTTAGCAGTTAGCTACGTTAAGGGTACTTTTACACCTTTTATTAGTAAGGCGATTTTGGCGCCCAACATGGGACCAACATGTTCTTTAAATTAAAATCTTCATCTATTTAGCCTGAATCATTCCGAAGACTGTTCAAGTAAACAGTTGCGATGAAATGTTTACTTGCATTATACTAAGAATTGGTCTTTCGCAATCCTAACTATGTTACGAGTATGTTATCGCATTACGCAGAGCCCTCTGTTGGCCATAAGTATTCATGGAATTCTGACTCATCCGTCACCCTTATATTGTTATCTCGACTGTCGAGACAGAATTAATCTTCCGGAGATAATATTGTGAAATAGGTCATGACGTTTTCATGGGTTTTGGCCTTGGGGGAAAAATATCTAGTGGGCGGATGACGTGGCAACCTAAGTTTATGGGCATGATGAGCTATCCTCTGAACTATGAACTAATTGAACATAATTGCTGGGCCACAAACTGCGCGTTCAAGCGAAGCAACACTCGCGTTGTGACACCTACTGCGACAAAAAAAAAAGGTAAATTAAAAAAATAAATTATAAGTAGGACATATTTTTTTTTCATCTTCTTGGGTCATCCGTGGAATAAAAAACAAATCACATATATTATAATTATGTAATGTTAAAACATGAACAAACAAGCTACAGCGTTCTACGGACAGCTGCCCCTTTTATTGAGTGTGGTCCCTTCATCTGTGGACCCCGACCGAATCGGTCTGACGCGATTGTCTGTCTACTTCGCTAACAGTTAATGAATTAATGCGTGACGGATCCCTAATTAATGCAGCTGTATTTACATTCGATGACAAGTCGGACAGGAGTCCTTAAAACTACTTATTAAATAAGTGTTGCAATCCTTCAATCTTCAACACTTTAAGCAGAATTATTGTGATTGAATGGGGTGTAAAAAAGCTCGCTGATAGGGCTAGTTCTAGTGCTAGTGCTTGTTCGCCGATCACGCAGCAGTCTAAGATTAATACAACGTGATAACTAGAGTTGATAACAGTCATAGTCTTAACATATACGTGTGGAATTGATAAGGTTAGCTATCAATACATTTATCAGAAGTTATAAATACAGTATAATAAAACGATTTGGAAGAGACCTCCACGCAACATTGGTTTGCCCAAGGGTCGAAGAAGAGGTTAATAAAACGTACGTATTGTACGAAACATAATAATGTATTATTGTATTGTGTTCAGAAATTAATCCTTATATTATAACATCACGCCTGTAATAACTGAAGGGTTTGGCAGAGGTGACTAACAGTACACCTCTTATATTTAAGTCCCAAACATCTACTGAGCCTACTGCCATCAATCGGGCGCAATTCCAGCCTCCAAGGCTGCTACTGAGGAATTCCTTATGGAAAAACCCAATAACACTTTGCCCGACCTGGTAATCGAACCCAGGACCTCAAGCTCAGCAGTTGCGCTTACAACCACTAGACCAAAGGCAGTCTTATCTTATCAGTTATTTATCGATATTATAAGGACGACGGTCTTCAATCAACATTATGTATCATTTAAAGTCACATTAAAATAACTTTCATTTATCAGTTTAGAATTAGCGAGAAAATACGAGTCCTATCGGATAAAAAATCGATTATTAGTTGTTATCACATTTTTTAACTCCGGCAAATCGCAATCATATCGCGATGTCAATAGCGTCGGCGTCAGAGTCCGCCCCGCCACTCCGCGACCTGCGGCGCCTGGCGTCGCGTTGTATTGATACCTAGAGCTGCTTATCTCCATGCGGTCTCGGCGTGATAATCACGATAATAATGCTTTTCATACGATACTAGCTCTTATCCGTGACTACGCCCAGTGCGCCCCCGTTAGTGGCTGAATTTTTTATTCTACTAATATTATAAATGCGAAGTTTATGAATGCATGGATGATTGTTTCTCTTTCACGCAAACACTACTGACCAGATTTGGATGTAATTTGGCACATAGATATTTTATAACCTGTATTAACAACTACTGTATATACTTTTTATCCCGGTAGTAATTACGATCATGTGGGACTTGGAATTTTCGAACACCACGCGGGCGAAGTCGCGGGCATAAGTTAGAATTTCATAATACCACGGGAAATTACTATCGAGATGATTAAACTTCTATGTCTTTACCCAGGTCATTATCTATTTGTGTGTAAAATTTTATCCAAATCTGTTTAGCAGTTAAACGTGAAACGTAACATACAGTTAAACAGGCTGACGATGACGGACAGGCTTACTTTTAGTTTTTTTTTTATGTTTTTTCGGTCAATCCTGCACATAAACGCCTATTAAAACATAATGTCTAATGCTGAATATACTTAGAAGCGGATGTTAAGCTATTAACGTTGTAATTGATGTCGGCATTCACATAAAAGGTTGGAAAACTTGTCTGTGTATAAATAGAAGTGACAACGCCAGCTGAGCTGATGCCGGCTCAGTCAGCTGCCTTCGATAATGCAGTCTGTAAGGTGTGTCGTAGATTAGGTATCATCATACACGAGGTCCTATCATCCATCTAAACCGTATGTTATCTTGACGCATCTTCATGAAAACTCTGAAGATATTTCTGAGAATTGTTTGCATAAAAGTGTGGGTGAAATAATGCCAAGGGCTTCTCTTATTGTGAATATATGAGGAATGACTACAATTTTATAAAGCCTTACCGTTTTGTAGAACGTGGGAATATTCTGGCAAAGATTCAATGGTTTGTGAAGTTGGAATTATCAGATCCACCAATGATTATACTTATTCTTTTTTATCTTAGGTTGACGAACTATGTCGGTTCAAGGATTATGCCTATACTACCTACAGCAATTAATTCTTGGATTGGTGCATGTGCATCCAAGGATTGTAGTAGACTGAAAAGATGTTGGCTGTAAACAGAACCCCAGTGACCATAAGACCTTTACAAAAAATAAATTGACTTTTCAAAGTTTTTGAGTGAATCTACACTAATATTATAAAGAGAAATATGTGTGGGGCGTGTGTCGGGAAACTCTCCAATGAATAAGTCCTTTAGGTTACATATATATTTCGTAGATTCACAAATAACATATAAAAATTATAAAATTGATTTCTTATGAATTAATTAGGTTTAACATATCAATGTCCGTTCCCACCGAAGTTAGGTAAAGAAAAGGCGATGACAATAGTCTGTGACGTCTGAAGCGCGGTGTCGTAATACGAACGGTCGCTTTGTCGGTACGATGTGCATAGCTTGCAGGTTGGCATCGTAACACCTCCCCTGCCAGATAAGCAACTATTTGGTGACCTTGACGCCAAAAGTTGCGGCTCTTCTTTCATCTTCCGTCAGTTCAGTATTAGCTGTTTCAGTTGTAATATTTAGTGTCGCAGTTCGACGGCGGCGGCGACGAATGAAATACCAAATGCTCAGTGCGCCTGCACCGAATAGTATAAGTAAATAAAATGGAATTGTGGTATGGTACATTCCAATTGTGTCTAATGATTCGACAGATATTTCGTCTTGCATGGTAATTTGGTTCTGAATTTTGCGGAGACTACTTAGATCTGTGGTCTGCAAATGGAAACTGCGTGTCTTTGTCAATATCTCATTGTGCGGTAGAGCCATGAGTTCTAATGGTCGCCCACCTAATTTGTTATCCAAATTGATTATACTGATCTCTGGGGTTTTTATCTTGCAACCTTGAGGAACGGTGACCAAAAAGCTTCCTCGTAGCATCTGATATCGTTCTTTTCCACAGGATAATTTTACTTTTGTACTGTTGGGGAAAGCAATTATGTAGTGGTAGCTGTTTAGCTCAATCAGAGCTTCCTTGTTCAGAGAGATAGGCGTGGTTTTGCACGTTACATCTATCTCCTGAAATTGTATGAGTTTTTGAATACAGTCGGTTTTTGACATAATCTGGTGGACGATCCTCTGCTCGCATAGGTGCCAAGAGTTGACCTTCGGGCATTCAGCCTCTATATACACAAATTCCTGAGAATTGGATGCTATATAGGGTGCAGGTGGTACTATAATAACGCTATTGTTATTTGGAACGGGGCACAATTCATATAACTGGTACTCAGTGTAATAGGAAACTTTATGACTACTACAACTGTGGACTCGGTAAAAAATGAAGCTAAGTTAAGGATTTCGTAATAATTTATAATATCTAAGTCAATGATTTCGTTGGAACTATATATGTTTTAGTCAGCTTATCATGTTTTTAAGATCTTTGACAGAAAGTACGAAATGATGAACTGATTTGTCTCGAGTAAAGGCTAATATTATTTTATATTCTATTAATTTCACTCAGTAGTTCTTGTACATTTTCGGTCAAAATCGCGAAAAGCTGCACAAGATGAGCGTAATGAATTATTAGCTCGTTATCATTATTAGTCATATTCATGACATAAGAAAGAGCTTTTTCCAATTTTCTCTGATTAATTGAATGATTGCGGATTATCTGGTTTTGCTGAATTGTCATTTCTTTGGTGGTCTTTTTAACCGTGATTTAGCGACCGGACCACGACTTTTTGCGGTGTAGATGTGTACAGGTAAGTTCTTAAGTACTTTGTCCTGAATAAATCGAGGTGCCAATTTTTGTCTACTTGCCATTGGATTTCGTATATGTATGACTTGATCTTGTTCAGAATCTAAAACAGGTTCCCTATCAGCGTTACGCCGCGTCATTATATCTATACGATCGGATAGTGCAGAGTCATGAATAATTTTATACACCGTTTCCATTCTACTACGATGTTCTTGGATATAAGTTTGAAGATATCGGTTCGTCAAATTTAAATCGATAGGATTTCGAGGATCGAAATGTCCAGAAATTACATCAAACGGTCTACACTTGGTTAAGCTGTGGATAGAACTATTGTAGGCGATTAACGCATACGGTACAAGACCTCGAGTGGGCTCGTTTTTATGCTGAATTTTAAATAACCGTAAGTGTTCTAAAAGCGTACTGTGGAAACGTTCTATGATACCGTTTTCATTTGGTGCATATGCACTAGTCATATGGTGTTCTATTTTATGCAAACGGAGAAATTCTGACACTACTTGATTACTAAATTCGGTACCTTGATCCGTCGTTAAATTTAAAGGAAACCCATAATGAGTACTGTAAGTTAAAAGAGCTTTTAATATATTAGGTGCAGTACAATCTGGTAAAAGATACGCCTGAGCGTATTTAGAAAATGAGTCTATGATAGTCAAGTATTTGTCATGATCAATAGTCAGAACGTCTGCGTGAGCTAATTCAAACGGTTGAGTTGGTGGAGGTACAACTCTGAACTGCTGACGTATCGGATTTCGGTCATATTTCGCACATCTGCATATATTACATTCGTTTATAAATTTAGTAATATCAGTTTTAATTTTCGGCCAAAAGTAACGTTGTGACAGCGAAAGGTAGGTTTCGTTGATTCCGCGATGATTGGTCTTGCCTTCGTGGTATTTTTTTATTATATCAAGTTGATTTGACTGATCATTAACGTTTAGTACCTCATATTTGACTAAAATTAAGTTCATCGACGAATTTTCAAAAGTTTCCTGTAAAATCGGTATCATACTCAGCATTCTTTCGATAGGATTTACAAGAATCGCTGTCCGAAATTTTGGATCGACGTGAGACTTTACAGCGTTAATAAGACTGTCTACAATGCTATGTTCGTTAATGTCTACAGTAGTTTTCTGAAAGGACTGAAAAGGTTGGGTTGTAGTTGGTCTACTTTTAGGGTTACCATTTATTATATTTATGACTAACTGCCTCTTAAATTTATTTAAAGGTTCGTCCGATATTGGTATTTCCAGAACAGGGTTTTCTAAACTTGTGTGTATGGTTTCAATATTTGGGGAGGCTGCACTTTCTTGATGCTGCGGGTCATTTGATCCTTCATCAAAAACTGAGTGAGCCGTGAGGGTTGATGACGAATGTATCGGGCTGTTTCCTTCAGCACTTAATGTAGAAGATGTATTTGAGTGTGCCGTTTCAGAATGATTAACGCACAAGGACAAAGTTTCATTTTGGTTGATTTGAATACGTGACAGAGCATCCGCATTAGTATTGGTTTTACCTTTTTTATGGACAATAGTATAATCATATTCTGCTAACCTTAGTCGCCATCTCGTAAGACGTGAACCTGGTTCTTTAAGATTCATAAGCCAAATTAAGGGTTTGTGATCCGTTATTATTTTAAATTCTCTACCGAAAAGGTAAGGCCTGAAATATTTTGTAGCCCAGACTATTGCGAGTAACTCTTTCTCGATCGTAGAGTAATTAATTTCGCTATCATTCAAAGTTCTAGACGCGTAGGCTATGGGTTTGTCAGAACCGATAGGTCCCTGAGAAAGTATTGCTCCCAAAGCCACGTTTGAGGCGTCTGTGGTTAAAATAAATTCTTTGCTAAAATCTGGATATGTTAGAATAGGGTCGTTTGTAAGAAGAGTTTTACAGTGTTCAAAGCAAGACAAGTACTCGGGAGTCAAATTAATTTTAGCACCTTTTTTTAGACATGAGGTAAAGGGTTTAGTGACACGTGCGAAATTTGGTATAAAACGTCTGTAGTAACCAAGTAAACCCAAAAATGCCTTAATCTGCTTAGGAGTTTTCGGAATTGGATAGTTTACAATAGCTGATATCTTATCCGGGTTTGGCTTCACACCATCTGTGGTAATTATATGACCAAGATAGGGTGTTTCATGTTTGAGAAATTCCGACTTATCCATCTGAATTTTTAAGTTTGAATGTCTAAGACGTTCAAATATGGCGCGTAAATTAACGATATGTTCTTGCAAGGACGTTGAATATACCAAAATATCGTCCATATATGTGGTACAATTTGGCAATCCGCGAAGGACATTGTCCATTACACGTTGAAACGTAGCCGGAGAATTTTTTAATCCCATGGGCATTCTAACATATTCAAAATGCCCTTGCTCTACACTAAATGCCGTTTTTGGAATATCGGACGGATTTAGCTGAATTTGTAGAAATCCGGATTTTAAATCTAGTGTCGAAAAGTATAAACATCTGCCTAACTTATCTAAAATATCACTAATGTTCGGGATCGGATATTTATCACTAATCGTCTTTGCATTGAGTTGGCGGAAATCAATGACTAAGCGCCATTTGACTTTACCAGATGCGTCGCATTTTTTTGGTACTATCCATAATGGAGCGTTCCAAGGCGATGAAGATGGTTGAATAATACCTTGGTGTAACATAGATTCTATTTGAGTTTGTACTTCTTTCTTATGTACGTAAGGGTATCTGTAACTTTTACTGTATACCGGGCTATCGTCTACGGTTCTGATATGATGTTTGATTTCATTGCTAAAGGTTAATGGCTCATTTTCGAGATAAAATATGTCGGAATATTCTTTGCAAAGGTTGATTAAATTGGCTGTCTCTTCTGCATTTAAATGTTCTATGCGCAGGTGCGATAATACTTGCTGAGTTCGCATCTCGGTATTCACGGTCGTATCTACTCGAGTTACTGGCATTGTTTGTTCGTTATAAATATGTGCAAAGATAGGTTTCGTTATAGAAATTACAATATCATTATCCGTGGGATTTGAAATTTGTACATGAGTATGATTATTTTCGGCGGATGTTAAGCATTCGCTGATGAAGCAAGCAGAAATTGATTGTTCTTCAATGTAAATGTCTCCTTGAGGAATATTAGTAGGCACCTTGATTAACTGAGTAGTTTGTGCAGGTATGGCGATTTGATAAGAATATAAGCATTCAGGATTATATAAACCTATTGGAATTTGAGCAAATTTAGTTTCTAACTTATGCGTAGCAAGGTCGATTTTTGCATTCCATTTTTTTAATTGTTCGCAACCTATCAACCCATCGAAAAAATTGTGAAATCTATATAGGTATAATTTTATCGGCATACAATCCTTAAATTCATCGAAACAGGGCACAGTTAGTGAGTAGTAATTTTGGGTCGTCACGTGGGTATTTGTGACCAGAAAGGGGTCATGGACAAGAGGGATATGCGGGTAAAATTTTTCGTACGCTTCCGGACTTATAAAGGATTCATTTGCGCCTGTATCGATTAAAAGTTTTATTGGTGGATTATTTATTTGAATATAAGGTAAATGGCGTTTACCGTGCAAATTTAATTCTATTTGAGGGCATTGTCCTCCAAGGTTTGGTAAAAATTTGAACTTTGAAGGTTATGTCCATCTTCAAAAAATGGATTTTCAACGTCAAGGTCGGTCAAAAATGTGTTAGGGTTACTTGTATCTGTATTAGAAACATCAGTGTTCTGGATATTGGAATCATAGTAGCAATAGTTTTCGTTAAACGATTCGTTAAAGTTCGCTTCTTTAATCTGAGGATCATTGTTCAAACTGCGTCTGCCATTATAGTTCGTGGGTGGCAGAGTACGCGCAGTGGGGTAACTAATGCCACTCATAGGTTTCGGATAATTATTTTGGGGTGCTTGGCGTAGTGGGATTCGAAAGCCAGTTGACATGTTGGTAGGGGGGGCTCCGAACATTTGTTGAATGTTTGTAGGTCTCGGGTAGGGTTGTCTAAACTGATCTTGTCGTGCAAGTTGCGGGTGATATTGTGGTGGGTATTGAGATCCAAAAGGTATTTGAGGTCTCGAGTATGATTGAAATGTTGGATTTTGATTTGCTGGCCTAATCGAACGAAAATTAGGGTGTGACCAAGAAGTAGAGGGATTGACCTGCTCATTTTGTGGTTTTTCTTTTGCTGGTACTGATTTATTTCGTTTCTGGAGATATAGTATATTTAATTCGTCTTGTGCGTATTCAAGAGCGCTTTCAAGAGTTGAAGGTCTCATGCATCTTATCCTCGATCCTAATGGTTCTTCTAAGCCTTTCAAAAAGCTCTGTAAAGCTAGTTTTTTATAGAGAGTTCGTTTGGATTCTATGGTAGTTTTTATCGATTCATGTAGTTCGACGTACGTCATAATTGTGCATAACAAGTGTTGAACTTTTTCGTAAAAAACTTGTATAGAATCGGTTCCTTGAACTAAGAGAGAGAGATCAGTATACAACGACGATTCATCTCTGTGATCCGAAAATGTATTAATTAAGGTTGATCTTATACCATTCCAGTCATTTGGAATTCCGTTAGTTGCCAAAGTACGTGCAGCATTACCAGTAATCTTGTTTAAAATTCCATTGATCAAAGATAAGTTTGAAAGCTGACGTCCAGGTTCTGGACTGACATAAGTGAGCACTAATTGATCGCACAAGTTCAAAAACCTAGTTAAAACATTTGGATTTCCGTCAAATTCCGGAACTAGTCTAAGTGATCTATAAATCTTATCTGATAAATCTATTTGATTCATGTCGAGTGTAGAACTACTACTCGATTCTGTCATGGTTTCTAAATTTTCTATTATATCTTCTAAATTACGAAATGCGTCACTTCGCGCGATGCGGAGTTGACTGCGCCTACTAAAACTAAGGTCCCTATTACTACGTGGGTGAAAAATTTTGGAAAATTACAGTACCACCCTGCGTTAGAAATATAGCAACCAATAATAGGACTTATGTACTTACATGAGTAGCATTGCTTGCGAGCGTTGTTCAATCGATTTTTTGATGTCCCAATCTCCACAGCAACAGCTTCCTTGACAGGCCTCCAATAGGTTCTTCGTCTAGACAGTTGATGCGGCGTTTTCCTGATTTTTAGGTAATTCACATCACCACACCTTAAGTCTGTAACGAGCACCGGCTGCGCCAAATATGTGTGGGGCGTGTGTCGGGAAACTCTCCAATGAATAAGTCCTTTAGGTTACATATATATTTCGTAGATTCACAAATAACATATAAAAATTATAAAATTGATTTCTTATGAATTAATTAGGTTTAACATATCAATGTCCGTTCCCACCGAAGTTAGGTAAAGAAAAGGCGATGACAATAGTCTGTGACGTCTGAAGCGCGGTGTCGTAATACGAACGGTCGCTTTGTCGGTACGATGTGCATAGCTTGCAGGTTGGCATCGTAACAAGAGGAAAACTTTGTTTGTTTGTTTGTTTGGTTGTAATGAATAGGCTTAAAAACTACTGGACCGTTTTTAAAAATTCTTTCACCATTCGAAAGCTACATTATCCACGAGTAACATAGGATATATTTTATCCCCGTACTCCCACGGGAACGGGAACTATGCGGGTGAAACCGCGGGACGTCCGCTAGTAAGTCTATAAACAAAATTCCCATCGTTCCATTGTAAATATGCCTAAGACCCATCCCATGCTAGGGCCGAGATCCACATACGTTACTTGCACTTCTTTTGACTTAGAATAAAATTGTGGTCTCTATCTTTTTCTTATGGAGTTTGATAAACGTAAGACAGGAGCAACAATAACGCTGCCAAAAAACACGTTACGGCCTTAGGTACTATTATACGCCTATCTTAAAAATTCAGAGCACCTCGACATGGGAATCTGTTGAAATAATTTGCAACATATGCGTCATGCATAAAGTTGTTAAACTAGCTAAGATTACATATTGCATAAATAAACCACTTGGGGAAAATACCTAAAACGGCTACTACAGTTATAATTATCGATTGTCATTGTGATTATCATCATCTTCGTTGGTAATTATTTCATTAATGTACATCCTGTGATGATTGCATGATCTGAACAATTCTTTAAAATGCACCGAGCCTCGATGTATATATTTGCTATCGGCCAACATAGGCCAAACCAGATACAACACCGATAAACTAGTTTTGCCCAGGCTAAACTGAAATTTGAATTGCTCGCTCTAGGGAGTTCCGGTAGACGGAGCCCCGCTTGCTCCTACTTCTGAACGGTTTATAAAAAAATAACCGGCGTGTCCCAAGTCGGTATAGTTTAACCTAGGTAATACTAGTTTGTCCTGAAATCTAGCCTGGCCGGTAACATATTCATCGATGTAACAATTTTCGTCCTACCGTCGTCGCAGTCTCCTTAGGCTTTATTTGAATTGTGTATGAGCATTAACTGGGGCTCTTGATCCCCTGCTCTGTGTACGGCAAAGATTTTATCAGACAATGCTTAGTGCCTGCTTTGACCAACACTAAGTGACATGACCATCAAGATTCGTAGAATATCTAAATCACTAGCTAGAAAGACAGAAATAATTTCTATGTCTTCGTAGAAACTCGAGTCTAGAATAGAGATGAAATTGGTCATGCTACGCGTGCTGGAGTATCTATCTATCATGGGGGTTTAGGTTTCCGCACTTAGTCCTTGAAATGGACCATTGTGCGTGAGCCATGGTGGCCGATTACTCCAACCAGCCCACCTCCCTCCAGAAGCAGATTATACTTCCCGGTCTCCTCAGGACATCTGCAAGTGATCCTGCGTTCCCAGGGTCTCCTCACGAATCTTGGTAACGCCTGTGCACTCCAGGAGCACATGCGCTACCGTCTCCTCCGCCTCCATGCACGCTCTGCAAAGGGGACTGTCAGTGATACCTAGGGTGTGGAAGTGTTTGTTCAGCGAGCAGTGACCAGTGATGGTCCTCGCCACCAGACGCAGGCTATCTCTGTCCAGGCGCAGAAGGCGCCTGGTCAGCTTTGGATCCAAGGATGGCATATTGCTTCCTTGGATTGCCTACAACCTGGTGTCGGGGCCCACCATTTCTCTGCTTGTAATCGGGTGTGATCCTTTAACCAGTTCCTCAGCTGCTTGAAGGGAATGAGCACAATTGCCCAATCGCGTGCTGGAGTATGAGAGAAGCTTAATAAATCTCTGACTAAAAGCCCCCCCCCCCATCAAGGACTACAGTCATGACCTGACAACTTGTGAATGTGTGTCATGTGAAAAAAGGAAAACAAACACATTCATTCCTTTTTTTGTATGGAAATATAAATAAATTCCTGCATGTGCAGTGTAATACGTATGTCAGTAACGGCAACACAAAAGCAAACATTCATCAACAATTCACATTGCCAGTTCGCTTCAATTAAGATTCATGTTCATTGAGCATGAGTCAAATAGCTCTGGACTGGAGGCAGTCATTGAGAGCAGTGATGGAATAAGGCCGCGGGTGCACGGACGCGGCACAAGCGCTGTTATTCCATGCAAATTGTCGTTATTTCATTAGACTAATGTCTCACGTCCGGCGATACCCGTGTCGCCTTCGCGTGCCGCAGCATATTGTAAATAATGTAAATTGATACTCTTTGTTTATAATACATACTGCAAGTTTTTATTGCATTTTTTCTACCTGTTTGCGTTATTTTGTTTTAAATGCTGTAATTTGAACTTCCAATATCCGTCTTTTATTTTGTTTGTTCCGTCTATCAGCTGGGTTAAATTATTTAGTACAGTCGTTTAAAGTACGTTTTGTTGTTGTTAAAATTAGTCTTTTCTTAGCAAGTAATTTGCTCAGCCCTCTAACCGATTTTCGCAAAATGCAGCGGATTATAATCAAGTCCTTGTTGTTTTTGTGATTTGACATTAATTTTTATTTCTTGCAAAAAGGTTATTCCTCAATCCTTATTCCTCCTTTGTTATTCCTCCGTCCAAACAAAGCATCGCTTGAGTCAGCAGTGGCTGCGTAAATATTTTTATTTCGGCCGCGTTCTGCGGTCTTTGTTTTGCAAATGACTTGCTGCACATCCAGTGTTTACAGTGGTGGAGTATCTTGAGCCGATCCATATGGCTCCTCTTTGACACACTGCATGTCATAACCGGCCAAGTCACGACTACCACACCAGCCATTGTCTTAAACTTAAACGAAAGATGCATATGGATGTCCTTGCTAATGAGATGCGTCCTACCTATACAAACCTCACAATCTCGTTTCACACGGCTGTTTTGCATAATTCTTGAATAAGGGAATCCTTTCAGTACTGATAAACACTTGCTGTTAAAAATATCGACACCAAAGATTTCACATCATTTACCTTCGTCTAGAGTGGAGCAGGCCATCCGGATTTTATCGATAAAAATTCACATGAACCAAATTGAGAAAAATCTGGATGAGTTCCTAATGTAAAACAAAGCTCGAAGAGACCACATGTTTATTTATTTGTAGATCAGAGACCACTGGGGATGACGCACGGGTGTTTACCACCAGGGAGAGCAGAAATAAAGCACACAGACAAAGCCGGGTTATCGCAACAAGTGTTACTCAGCGGTCAACGCTCCAACTTCATCGACATTTTCGCTTGCAATAGTATGTTTGATAACCTCCCTATTGTTCTAGCATTGTTATCGTTTATGCTTGCTGAAATACACGTATTGTTTTGTTGGTAACAATGAGCAATCATTACTTACCAGAAATAATGTTGGTTTTGATAAGGATAGATAATGTGCACCAAATTACAGGTAAGTAAGCGGAACAATAATGAGGAAAAGTAAATAGAAAATAGTAAGTATTAGAACGGAAATGAAAATATTGGCGTGGTGAAACGAAACGTGAGCAATCACTACACGTTGAGTTGCATGTGTATTACGCACGAATAACTACGTTTTAATAATACTTAAAGGTGTTTCATAAACACCATTCAAGTCTTACGGATAGAACCTGAGACAGCAAACAATACTTCATAACTTCAGGAATAATTAAGTAAAGGGAAATTTGTATCGGATGTAGATCTGATTTATGACGCCACGTAAACGCTGCTGTTACGTCGCGTAGACGTGATTGAATCATCTCTCAAGTCGCGTTGAAGCGGGGTAACATCGCTTATACGCAGGGTATGGTGTGCCCGAAAACTTTAGCGATTTAAAATTTCATAATTATTGGTGATGCACTCATAGAATTAACGGAGTGGAATCCAGAGCTAAATGTCTTTTGTCAAAATTGATACAGAACTGATTTAACATTCCAAGTAAATTTCAAACTCGCAGAAATATGTAAATATCATAGTACAACGCAGAAAGTGGTGCGGCATAAACTAAATATTTAGCAAAAAGCAAAACATATTGAGCATGATGCATGAGTGCACAATGAATGTGTCGCAGACCTCCAGAGAGCTGCGCCTGCGCCGGCTTGACACGACGGGAAATAAATTGCTGTCATTTACACACATAACAAGTGCAGTCTATTCAATAAAAGATTGATACCACGAGAGCGCGACGCTGCAACGTGACCGGGGACGGTTCTTATAACTCATCTCGTTGGCATCAAGTTCAAAGTATAAAAGATGACTTATACAGCATCAGGATTTTATGTTAAAAATATCACTTTTTATGCAAAATAAGTGCACCACGTGTAGGGCTTTCATCCCGGGAATCTCGGTCTCGAAAATTTCGAGAGTCTCGACGATTTTTTAGTATTTTCGAGACTCGAGACTAACACTTTCGGTCTCGGGAATAACGAGACTTTTGAGACTTGTGTCACATAATAACAGTATCAAATAATCTACTAAACTAAACGTCATTTTTTATAATCGTTACATGTATATGGCAATGGCAAGACTGTCAAGTGTCAACTGTCAAGTGTAGTAGTGGTATAGCTTGGTATTATATAGGGTGACTGGTAATTCGTGTACGATACTTAAACACGTGATTGTGCTCATAATAACAAACAATTTTTACTATGAGATCAAGTCCCGACCAACCCTGAAATCGCGAAAAAAAAAAACAGATGTTCAGTACATTTATGTTCGCCTTATGTACTGAACAGCTGATTTTTTACTTATTTGACTAATTACCAGTCACCCTATATATGGAGATTGAACCTTGTTCCACAGAGAACTAACATTAATAATAGATTGCTAAAAAAGCTTGACAGAAATTGCTAGAAATGCTTGACAAAGTTCTTAAAATAAAGACATGCATGCGAAAAGCATAATGATTGAATTTGAAGCTTAACTCTCACCAATCCACTTCGAATTGGTGAGACTGAGAGAGAAGAAAGGCTGTTGTATTAAGGAAAATGAAACTGATTGAGGCAAGTATCTTAAAATACTTGCAGTCCTTGTCAGTTTAAAAAGAAAACCTTAATACAACAGCCTTTCAAACATTAAAATATCTAAATTAGGTCCACTTATTATGGCTACAATTACTGAATGACTACCTATTCCTCCCACTAGTGTACAAGCAGGGAGTTTTTTTCTAAACTGGGTTACTTTTGTAATTAAATTAGGTTAGAGGACCTTTTATTACAAATAGTAGGATGATTTTATTGCAAATAGTAGTATTTTATGTATGATCCCACTACATCATAATCATCTGCCTAGCTTTTTCTCAAGTTGCGATCGGCTTCAGTCTAACCGGATATACTGGTATTCAGCTATACCAGTATTTTACATGGAGCGACTGCCTATCTGCCACTTCGTCGCTGTAATGGGCAGTACTGGGTTATACGATACCCCTTGGTAAGACAGGCTGTCAGACTACCTGTTACGACTGTCAAAGTTCTACAAATGCCAACCGGGACCAATCCAAAAAGTTTCTACTTATTTTAATTAACTTGGCAATACTACTGTATGGAAATTAGAAATATGGCTAACCAGTGAACTAGAATATTATTATTGAATTGCAATTAAAACACTGAATTCGATGATGTAACCGTTTAGGGTGTAAAAAGGGTATTTGGAAAGTTTTTTATTTTTTTAGTGTTTTCTCCTTTAAAACGAGAAATATTTGACAGATATTTGCGAGGTCGCCAACTTATCGAATGTGCCTTTTTTACGTGCTTTACGACCCCACGGAAAAATAAAAAAAACTTTTCAAAATAAAGTACAATTATCTAGTTTTGAAATGGTCTCGAAAGTCTCGTTTTTCCCGGGAATTTCGAGACCACGGCGAGTCTCGGTTTTTTTTTCCCGGGATTCACGAAAGCATCGAGACTGAAAGCCCTAACCACGTGCAGTTTATTGAAAAAAATTCAAGCAAAATATTTCGGTTCCCAAGTGGACATTGGAATTGGTTCGCATATGAACGGTCTTGCGGAACGGTGTCCATCAGTATGGCCATGATGTCACAGATGATGTTAGGTCCTCAGGCCGGCAATTAAATCATCATAACTTAAACATGTTCATCATTCAAATTGAAAACTAGCAACTTTATGAACTTGAATAAAGCATAGGAGAGGCCCCTATTTCTGGGTTGGGTAGCTAGTAGGTGTGAGTTTTTGTTCGCTGTTCAAACAGTGGTGACAAATTCGCACACATGACGTTAGAGTATGATGTCATCGAGGTATTATTCTATTCATCTATGCATAACACATGTTCAGGAAGTGACTATCCTGCTAAGTAATAGTTTACTTGGAAGTAATGGATAAGATTAGCTTTTAATTCTCACAAAAAAGGATGAATACTGGAGGTCCACTCACAATAGATGACTGATACTTATCAACCGCCATGTTTTTGTCAAGTTCGCTCAGTCAAAGAGATGGCCAAGAAGACACGTTGCAAGTTACGGCCGCTGATAGATTGACGAAAGCCCTTTTGAAATGGATGGATGATTCAACGGATCTGAACGTCGGCGGAACTGCAATTATTTCTATTTGAGATTGCGTAGGCTTGCTAGCTACTATAATATCCTAGCTACTCGTACGTTTGTTCGCGCTAAATACGTTCCCAATCGATTGGCCGCATTTCAGCACGCGCCGCTCCATCTGAAACCGTTACTATTTAACACAATACGTAAACATCCACATAACAGTGTTCATGAGCTGGAAAAGTTATTACTTGCGAAGTTTGTTTGATGAATACATGGACTTGCAAACCGCAAGATTGTGGAGAGCAAGTTTATGATAAACGGGTAGATTTATTGAAGTGGGTCCACATATCGTATCGACGTTTCAATCTACGGGTTTCGACGTTACCCGCATCAGTTGTCCACATTGTACAGGCTCACGAAGGCAAGGAGTTCGCATGCACTTACTTCTTTGAGCGTGTCCGAAACGCCGCAACCGGCCCTCCGTCGTCACTTAACAACCTAAATATGTATATCTTCAGAGAATATCACGTCTGTACATAACATTTACATGTTTTTAAGGTTGATAGGTATCGAGTACTTGTGTTTATTCACAGTTAGCTGACTAGGCTCATGCTCAGTGTAATGGTAAAATATTTGAGCGTGGCACCGTTAGCCGGCGGCGGGCACTGTGTGGGCCTGATACTCTTAGATGGTCGTTCGTCGGCACTTTTGTGCATTGACCCGTACAAGGCTTGTACACCAAAGAACTTCCTAGTTCCATGCACTTGTTAATGATACTAGGTACATATTTATTACTTCGATACATGATTTATTAGCAACACATGACAAATTAAAGCAGTTGCTTCATTGGAATGCTTGGCTTGTAATATTTAGTTATTTAGCAATCAAAATACGTACCTAAGCCTTTGCAAGCATTTAAAACAAATAAGTTTGAGTGTCATTTAAGTATGTAGTTGGCAAGCATGCATTCTCGCGGTTGTCGAGTCATTTTGTAATTTGGTCTAAGTGATGAGAGACAGCAATGTAAGCACAATATTGGGTTAGATATGACAAGAAATAAACATACATGAAAGAATACGGAAACAATCATAGTTATAAAAGCGTCACGATTTCACAAAAGAAAACGACACAGTTTTCACAATGGAGAATCTCTCTGCGAAAAAACCCTCACCCACAGGGTAAATAAATAGTTATCCCCAAATGCATCACAACATGAGCAAGTTACCTAACAACCGGTTTGTAACTTTGCATAATTATACTCTTCCTCCTTCGGTTAATCAAAAAAGGTACCTATTAAAAATTGATTAATTTTCCTTCTTCTATGAGGTCGTTGCCGTGTTTTCCTGCCATCCCCCGCCACTGCCAGTCTCTGGCCACTCCTCACATGAGTCGCAGGCAGTGGAGGAGCAGACCACATTCCTCCGCGCCATAAACGGCCGTCTGTCGCCGATCGCCACAAGTGGCATCGTTTGAGGCACTGGGAATGTTGCGGTCGCACGTTTCGCACACAACGCGTATGGCCACGCCGGCTTTTTTAACGAAATTCTACTAACTTCAGATATTATAGAGATCAATATTATCTACAAGATGACAGCGAAGGAATATTAATTCAGGACCATGACGAATGGTTATAAGTTGATAGGGCTATAATCCTGAACGTAACTATTCTTTTAAGGCGTGAGAATACAAATCAACGGACTTAAATGGACCTCGCTCTCAGCGCCAATTGCTATAAATCTTAAATAGGATTAAAGGATATTGGACTCTATTCCATGCAGCAAAGAGTTTATGATGTTAGAGTTCTAAATGACGTGTAATTGCCGGCGAGAGTAGGCTCTCAGCCCTACTGGAATCCATTTACGAGCAACTACAAATATTGCCATTTCAGAAGAGCCAATAGCTGTTCATCACCTACCAAAGATTTCATCCAGTCTCAATTATTCTAAATCCAGAAGTTAATTTTAGATTTTCGTCAACTCACATACTACTAAGCAAATAAGAATTTACATAATAGAATCGAAATGACCTTACTAAACATAGAGAATTACCTTGCTTATCAACGCTTAGATGACGCAATTCCTGCATCCATTCATAATTTTTATTAATGGAACACGTAATTATCAATATAAATAATAAATTCAACATAATTAATATAACATAAGTAAATTGATCACCGGAACTTAGTGGTAGGCGCATAGTTATTTGTGAGCGGTGGTTAGTACCGTTATCGCAATGGAATGGGACCATCCGCTCTATCGGTACACCACTGCGGGTACAGTAATGCCTTTACTATCATTTCGGACATACATCAAGCAAAATGACATTCACCAGTTTTGCAATTCGCTATACGTTAAATAACTTCGCGAGGGTATTGCAAAAGACGTAAATCACTGCCATGTGTTGTGATTGTGACTGTACCTAAGTTTTTGCTACTGACAAGGTTGGTTTGGAAATCACAAAGAAGTAATTAAGGCGACGACAGAAGCTAAACTCAAGTTTTATTATAAAACTTGAGTTGCCTGAAAGTATTTAATTCACTGCAATAAACAAAACCAGTAAAATATATGATATTCTTTAGGATAAATGCTAATCTTACTAGATTAAACACTATCATACTTGATAGTGTTTTGGAAACATAATACAATTAATTTTTCTCGTTAAAAAAATAACGAACTTATCTCTAAAAATTTCTTTCAACGAGTGAAAACCATAAGTACTAAAATACTTGTGATCATTCTGATTTTGCGCAGTGACTGACGTAACAACCACTTAGTAGTGCAAGCTGATTAGAACTTTATTCTAACAGTTTTTCAAACAAAGTTTGAACCACCACAAATAGAGTTGCTAATTTAGCTCCTATAGTCCCCTAATCATTCAAATGCCAAATGCCAAATATCTGCAAGTTTCGTCTGAAGGGCTTCGCTTCTCAGGTTTTGTTAAAAATGTATTGAACTGAACTTAATGGGGTGACATATACATATTATTTTTTTTTTTTTTTTTTTTTTGTACTATAATATTAAGAACAAAAGTCTTAATAATTAATTACGATCTAGCCTAAAAGACTAATAAGCAATTTAACTCTAACTTAATATGTTACGTGATAGAATATGTTAAAACTAAGAATAGTGTTCATTTGCACTTTTCACAAGTCCGTAGCACTTTCTTAGAGTCTAATATAATTTATAAAACACTATGTTCATGTGTTATATGAATAGCACAACATTGTTACTATTACTCATTCACTTTGTACACTACACTAATTCAAAAGGTTTAGTTCTTTTTAGCCTACGCACTAAGTCTGTGTTGTCTAGCAGCTGAATTGCCTCAACATTCACGTGTCGATGAAGTCTGTGTTCGTGGGCTTCAGCAAATTTTTGGATAATAGTGGTGACGAATTCCATTTTAAGGTCACGATGAAGGTCGTCATTTCTTATGTACCAGGGTGCATTGACAGCATCCCTTAGTACTTTATTTTGGAATTGCTGGATTATTTTGACGTTGCTTTGTTTAGTACAGCCCCAAAGTTGGATGCCATACGTCCAAATTGGCATCAGAATATGCTTGTATAGGGTTATTTTATTATGTATTGATAGACAAGATTTCTTTCCGAGTAACCAA
The DNA here is from genome assembly GCA_950022955.1 of Xestia ashworthii. Lineage (NCBI taxonomy): Eukaryota > Metazoa > Arthropoda > Insecta > Lepidoptera > Noctuidae > Xestia > Xestia ashworthii. The sequence goes on along the minus strand of OX465559.1, from coordinate 12,133,566 downwards.
TACATACTTTTATATCGTATATCGAGTTCCTGTCTTTTCTTTTTCACATGAGCTTTCCAACGCAACTTGGCGTCGAGAGTGATGCCAGAGATGATATACATATTATATGTCACCGTAAAATTGTCAAACACGTTAGATTGTAATCTCTCTAGCGAGATTGTAAATTCTCGAAATATTGTCAACTGAACATACTGTTTACAATATTACGCATTATTTTTTGGTAGATCTATCGAAGTGAAACCTTAATATTGTGAAATGCATGCGACGGAAATATCTCTGCCCCCATAATCGGGACTTGGGGCACCCCCACGTTTGGTTAGTTAGGTTCCATTAAACCCTGCACCCAGAAATAGGGGCCTCATACATATAAAGTATTTTGAGGTTAGGGTATATTAATCGGTATTTCTCAGGAATGGTACATTGTCTTTTCATGAGAGTGGTACCATGGGGCAAGGGGGACCCCCTCTTCCCTCCCCTTTCTCCCCACACCGCGCGAGTTGACTTCCATCATACTAAGCGAGGAAAGATAAAAAAAGAAACGTAGATTAAGAAAACCAACGAATTAAAAACTTTTTTGCAAAAAATAAAACCGACTTAAAAAAAAAACCAAAAACGTGAAAAATAACTTTAGCTTCTGAAGTCGGTGACGTTTGTTTGATTGATTTAATTTTTTTGTCACCGACTTCAGAAGCTAAAGTTATTTTTCACGTTTTTGGTTTTTTTTTGAAGTCGGTTTTATTTTTTGCAAAAAAGTTTTTATTTTTCACTTTTTAGTAGTTCACATATGTGCACAATTACAATTACAACAAGCCCAAACACGACTAGGATACATTGTCTCATTATGGAGTTCCGAGACTCTTGGCTTCATCATCAGATCTGATGGTAGAATGGTTCTTATCAAATGCAAATGCTTCACTTGTTGTAGAAAATACCAAAATTGCTGTACGTTATCCTATTTAACATACCTAACTGTCGAAATATGGGTATACTGTACACATCTGCGTACCCCCTCAGAGCATACAGGCGTGATGTTATGTTATGATGTTGTGTAAACAATAAACATCCAAGCGATTGCAGCAATCACGACAGATTTGCTGTCTATTATTGAAGAGTTCCGTTCCATATCTCCGAAGTTCGTGATCAGATCATGACAATATTTCTATGGGACCAACTTGGAAGTATACCCTTTCAAACAAAAAAAGAATTTTTCAAATCGGTTCAGGCGTCTTCGAGTAATCGGTGAACATACATAAAAAAAAAAAAAAGATACATACAGTCGAATAGAGAACCTCCTCCTTTTTGGAAGTCGGTTAAAAAGTGGGATAAGTCTCTGCCATCTTCATATGTAAGTGTTCGCCAGCTTTGATTTTAAATGTGAGCCCGACCGGTTGCCATCCTGAACCTGATATTCAGAGGGAGCGCATTCCAAAGAATTTTTACTTTGTATTCCACCAGAAAAGTGATTCTATGCTTTGTATTGTATTGTTTATTGTGCGTATTTTACGTAAGGTTATTCTATCCACATCCTTGGTTTTCACATTAGCGGCTTCAGTCATAGAAAAGAGACAAGCATAGCTGACAGCGCATCCTAGGGCTTATTAATTGGGACAAGCCCGCCACTATTCCCAAACCACTGTTACTCCTGAAAGCCAGAATCAACAGTGGCGAACACCAGAGAAGCGCCGAGAAAAAGAAGCCCGACGAAGTCCCAGAGAATGAATTTAACTATCTTAGATCCCGCAACAAAATTAATCAGAAAAGTATAGTGGAGGAGTAGGAAAATACCGTAATTTCCATTATCCTCCATATCAGCAGGTGACAGAACGAAACAAGGCCAATAGGCACAAAAGGATGTTTACAACTGGGATAGGCCCAGTTGCCTAGCACCACGGATAAATATTGACATTAATGGGTAAGTAAATTTGTGAGCCAATACTTAATAGGTATAGCAAAAATGCTTGAACACACGGATCCTAGGGCTTTCTTATACAGTGTTAAGCTGTCAGGTCTTTCGTTGCAATTCGTAGCTAATAGATATACAAATCTCGAAATGAGATTTTGAAGAATCAAACACCGAAATTTTAAGATAACAAAAACACGATATTGCATCAGGTTTTTCACAAGAATATCCGATAGACAAAAACAGTACAATAAAAAACGTTACCTTGACAGTCATGAGTAGACAAAATGATACATACATCTACTTTTGTAACTAATTAGTATTTTACTTAGGTATTTGAAGTCACGGAACAGGGAACAATAGTTAATGATGTAAATGACAATAGTTAGATCGTGAGCACGCGCGCATAACTAACCAGCATTATGTCCGAGCAAGACTCGTTAAATCGAAGGATTTATTACAGAATCACCAAGTCACACGCAATACCCAAAATATAAAAGGTCAATATTGGAAAGGTAGACCAGCTAACAGAGACAGAAAACGCATTACACCTTTATATTCCGCTGATGGTCTAAATTTAGACCATCACCACCAGAGACAACGAATCACCGAATTTCTTTTAGACTGTAAAATAAACTCGGTGATTCGTTGTCTCTAATACTGTTGTGGACATAACAGTATTCTTTGTCATTAAGAACTTCACCAGATTTGGAACTTAATTGTTCAGGTCTTTAGCGTAGCCCAGACGGTTACCTACGCACCGTTACACTTTTCAAACCGTCCGTTATTCTTTACTTTCCAAAACCACTCCAAATAAAAGCCCATTACCAGGCGGATTCATTGTCATTACTTATTCATGGATAATAATATTTGTAAAGATCACACCAAGTTTTTATTTAAATTTCTCAATCCAGCGCCCATCTGCGACCCAGTTCTTGCTCTAAAAAGCTTACAAAAACATTGAATTACATATGAATAGAAACTGGATTGAATACATTAATACGTAATTCGGTACGGGCCCAGTATTTAGGGAGAGGATAATGGATGGCGAAAATTTTTAAATAATATCCGATATTATTTGTGTGACCCCTCTAATTGCACGTGTAGAACAAGTTTCGACATGATTGTAGCCAGATGCTGGCCCCAAAGATAAATATCTGACTTACTATACTTATTTTAGCTGAGCGAAACCATGGAGTGAACCGATGCAAAATATTGTGCGAACGAAAAGGATTCTAGTTCTCATGTCTCAATGTCAGTAGAAACGAAATCAATCCGAATGTAATCCAATAACTTATTGGGTTTGATCCAGATAATATTAATAACAATAAAAGTAATATTGGGCAAAACTAGGGATAACATTGAGCTAAAAGATGTGATCTTTGATTGAGTTAGTAGATAAAAATCACTGGACGCGCCAAGTAAACGAAATCCTTCAAAACTTGAACTACCTACCGCAAATAAAAACTACTCGTATAAACCAGTTTCTTTCTACCTATGCTTCGGATTTGTTCTTAAAATATTCATTGATATTGATTCTATTCTAACCATCAATATGGACACTCGTACACTGTTCAGTTTTAAACGTAACGTTATGTTCGCGGTGGTCTGTTTTTATAATCTGTGGGGGAATAGTCTTTACTTAGACAATGTGGTTACTAATTATCTCCTTAACTAGTTTTTATGAAACACGAAGACACATGATTTATAAATACAAATTCTATTTATCGACTGTTTCTTTTAAAAGGTTAGAATTAGAACCATGAACGTGATTTGACATTTTGTTTTTCAACCGTTTTTTTAACAAAGTCGGTTTCTCAGTTGGTCGACAGTGAAAACTGGTGATCTCATGCTGCAATTCCGTCATGTCTCGACTCATACGACCAAAATAAACAGCCGTAGCCCTGATGCAACTCCCGAATTGGACCTGTCGATCCCGCGTGGGTGTAATGTGGGCCATTAATTCATTTGCGTCTGCTAATATGCGTTACCATTAACCGTTTTGTTAAAAACCACGTTTCCTTGCCCTGCCTCGTTGATGCAGGGTGTAACTTGTACGAAGATAAAACGTATTGTTTGGTTATGTCTGGAAAAATGTTGGCCTCTGGCCAGCTAAAATAATGAAGGTTTTTACTCAGTTTTAAGAATTTTTTGATTCAAAACCAACAAAGTCGTTTCACATTAATTTCTTATGAAACAGACTTGATGTCGGTCAGTCTGTGGTCAAAAATTTATACAAACTTTTTCTTACCTGAGTCTATAAGGAAAATAAATTGAGTTGAGGTCAATTCACTCATACCGTTTGATACTTAATAAGCACATATAGCCAAAACTTCCCATAAGTTGATGATTATGACTCACTGATTCCTAGATAGTGTAACCGTTTGAAGGTCAACGTCCGAATCGTAGCCTTTGGCTATTTTTTGGCAGTGGCAATCGAACCGCAATGAGGCCGTCCGTTACTTTCAAAACTCTATGGGCCGCGTTCAAGTGTATTCTGCTAAATAAATTAGGATGTGTGAATTAAAAAACGATGTTGTTTTATGGCGTTACTATTCGTTTGCTCTATTTACTTAAAAAGTTTATACTGTGCGAATGTTAGCTTGATTGTATACCTAAAGCAAAAGGCAATTTATGTTGGTTATTCGACCCAAAACCGCAATGGAAGTCTTACAAAAGCGTCGTTCAAGGTCCAAATCCCCTTCGGCTGGGGCACTACCTACTTAGTTTTGATTAAGCCACATTTGTGAAGAGATCAAAGCAACAAGTTTTAAGCTGAGCCTGAATGGTTCCGAAGAAATTAAAGCATTTACCGACCAGCAATAGTTACAGAGTGCACACTTGATCTAGGTCGTGAGCACAGTTGTGCTTGATACCGCAGCGGGCAGCGGTAACCGTTGGCTCGCCACGATAGTAGACAGAGCACTTGATAACAACAGAGTATAAATAAATTAAAATAGCTACACATAACGTATTAATACAACCAGACGGGCCATATAAAGCCAGCAACGACTAAATGAAAACATAACTGAAAACGATGTGCATGAAGTCACACTCAAATAATCATTCAATAACCACACCAACCATATTATTAATTATACTGATTCAGAGCCAGCATGAGCAAGTAAATTGTTAAATGCTTTGGTTTATAGTCAAAATAGGGATAAATGTAAGGAAACACGACACTAAAACAGTCAAAGCAAACAAGGAAAATTGCTGCGTTAGACCTTTCTGTATATAACATTATGCTTGGTTAACGAAATGACAATGAAAATATTATTTGATGCTCGGCTGCATGCGTTATACGTAGGAGTTATTCAAATTAGTAATTGCATTTATCAACTGGTAAATTGATCATTATCATCATCAGCCTATAATGTTCCCACTGCTGGGACACGGCCTCCTGTCAATGAGAGGGAATGGGCTATAATCTACCACGCGGGCCCAGTGCGGATTGGTAGATGTCACAAATGTCTTCGAATTTTTGGTTCTAGGACATGCCGGTTTCCTCACGATGTTTTGAGAGCAGGAGTGCGATTCTCTAACGCAAAACATCTTTACAACCGAGAAAACATCTTTGAAACATACGCAAAACATCTTTACAACCGAGAAAACATCGTTGAAACACTAATGTTTCAACGATGTTTTCTCGGTTGTAAAGATGTAGTGAATCGCACTCCTGCGGTGATGAAATAAATTACACAAAGTAATGCGCCTGCCTGGGTTCGAACCCACGACTTACTGTTCGTAAGTCGGGGCCGCCACCACTGGGCCACCGCTGCTCAACTGCAAAATTAGGCTTGCCTTATTAAAGAAATCCAGGATCTAATCAAAGATTTTATTCTAAATCATTTAGCAGCCCCAAACGATTTGAGCCTTGCAAAAAGTGATACTTTAGAACAATGAGGTCCGTCCAAAAGGTGCAAGAGCAACTCATGATAAAATCAGGAACTTAGAAAGAAAGAAAATACATTTATTTGGCACATACCACAAGTGCACAAAATAAAAACAAGAATAATAAAATAAAAAAAGGAAAAAAAATAACTTAGAACTTTTATTCTGCTTCCTTTGCATGCCGATGATTAAATTTCTTGGTTATGTCAAAGCTGTGTTTTGTTGTGGGGCCGAAACAGAGAATGTAGCGTATAAACTGAATTTCTGACAATACTTCAAAGGAGATTATAAAGCATTCCTTGAAAGAGGCTTGAAGCACGAAAACTGGAAACTCGAGTTCCAAACGTGATTATGATATGTCACAGGGATTTTGTGTTCCAAACTCAAACACAACCAAATTATAGGCAAATAAGATAATCTTGTGTGATTATCTCATCTTCCAAACTAGAGCGAACCGTCACCTCTTAGCACATCACCCGAAAACATGATAAACTTTTTAACCACAGTACCTAATCTTATCGTTGCCATAACGATATCAGAGTTAAAAGCAAGTGATGACGAGTAGGAGTTTAGGGCAGTTCTGACTCATAGGACCAATAACACTATTCTAAGTCACCGTGGTACGTGACACGAAGGACCAGCCTTCAATTAGCTTATTGCGTATCACAAGTTTATGGCATTCCATCGGTCGATTCCATTACTGTTCCATTGATGTGTGAACTGTTTTTCAAAATTATTGCTGATTTTATAACATGAACTGTCACTGATTGCTTTTAGATTGTCTATGATTTGACCAGAGTGTTATGTAAGGCGATACCAAAAAGATAGTCCTTTGTTTCTTCCTAGTCAAATATACTCGCTAAGAACCGTCTCATTTTTATTAAGTGAGCAGGTGTCGTCTGTGCACCGCTACACAAAAGTGATGTCTTAATTCGATCCAATTGACCAAAACCCATACCATACCAGCCATACTTGTGTCGCTAAGGCCTAAGTAGCGGCGAATTTTGTCACGTGAACTCAATAAACAACAAAAAGTGACGAATTGTCTTCAAAGTCCATTGTGTTTGTGTTGTACCTACCACTTATTATTCTTTTGTTTCCTTATTGTAATTCGGGTTAAGCAGTTCATATGCTGTTTTTATCACAGTGTGTCAAAGATATAATTTCGAACAAAAAATACTCGTATGTTTGAAGCATCGTGTAGGTACGCGTCACTGAATTGAAGATACACAAGGCAAGATAAATCTACTAATACTCCTTCTGCTTCACGGTCCTATTTTTACGTTCTCGATCTTGAGTTTTCGTTTCTTGCAATTTGGCTAGCTTGAGGTCTCCTTCTGTAACTTCTATATCTTATAGATCTTCAGGTCAAAGGCTGATGGCCCCTACCTCTCTAATGTTCCGGTACACGTTTGTTATAACTATTAGCATATGACCTCCGGCTCCGCTCCCCATGAAGTTCCGTACTTACCCATCCCACAAGATCATACTATACCGAGATAAACGGAAAAGATCCTTTATGTCAACCCAGGTTATAAACTATCTATGTGCTAAATGTCATCCAAGTCCGTTCAGTAGTTTTCGCGTGAGAGAGTAACAAACATGTATCCATCAATCCATCCTCACAAATTTTCGCATTTATAATATTAGATGGATAGGACGTTTGGGTCGGCTTCCAGTCTAACCGGATACAGTTAAATAGTATTTTCTATCTGTCCTCCATAACCTAGTTAAGTAACACAGTACTGTTTGGTAAGACTAGTTGTCAAACTTTCTGACATGCCGTTACGACTGCCAAAGATCCACAAACGACAGCCAGGGGCTGGGACCAACGGGTTAACGTTCTTTCCGAGGCATGGAGGAACTTTGTATGTTAGGGTGGACGCCTCAGGGAACCACAGGCGTAGCTACCACCGTATCAGCCGTAAATGATATGGGGCCCCAGAGTAACAAGAGCCCCTGATGTGGAAAAAATCACAAAATCTTCTCCCAAACTCTAATGTTCTTTTTGATAAAATATAAAACGAAAATATAACTTATGGCGGTACAGAAAATTTCAATATTTCGAGCTCGCTTGCTCGCTCTTTGATGGAAGCTTCACAGATGTGATCCAGAAAGCAACTAATTTTTGAAGAAAACTTATGCCCTTTCAGGATGCTGTAACTGTAGGTAACTTATATTAGTCATGGCCATAGTTTTACATTTTTTTGTCTCAGGTTGCTCGCTCACACATTCTCTTAGTAAAATGAATGGCAGCTAAATCGATGCAATTCCGGGTGCTATTTTCTTAGTTTTGGCAAAACTAATTTGTGATTTCTCCTTTTTAGGGTTCCGTAGCCAAATGGCAAAAAACGGAAGCCTTATAGATTTCGATCCGCATCGGTATGTCACAGCCACTTTTTTCCAAAACTATAAGAACTATGCCGTTGAAACTTGGTAAGTAGATGTATTCTGTGAACCGCATTAAGATTTTTACACAAAAATAGAAAAAATCAACACATTTTGTGGGTTCCCCATACTTAGAACTGAAACTCAATTTATTTTTTTTATCAGCCTCGTACGTGTGTGGGGTTTCTAATTTCATTTTTTTCTAAACTGAATAGTTTGCGCGAGAGACACTTCCAAAGTGGTAAAATGTGCCCCCCCCCCCCCCCCCACCGCCCGTAACTTCTAAAATGACTTCTGATGTACGGTCGAACTGTAAACCAAATACTCGTATTTGGTTTACAGTTTAACCCACAAACTACATTGTAAAGTGTAAACCAAATAGCTTGTTCGACCGTAATTTCATTTTTTTTTACTTGCTGCTACGGAACCTTTCATGGGCAAGTCCAACTCGCACTTGGCCGCTTTTTGGCCTTCGGGTTGACCGGTTGACGCGGGTTCAAAGAGCCCCAAAAAAAAATTGATACAGGGCCTACTAGGACTATAGCTACGCCACTGCAAGGGACTAACCTCAGCAACCGTTGCTTAACCTTGTAGATCGACTTGCTAAAAGACTTATCGATTTATGATTGGGATTAAGTAATAGGTATTACATTTCCATTGTGTAATTTCTAATAAGACAAAAAGTACTTAGGGTTACATCATTTCAAAATCAATATTACTTTCATATCGCAAATGACGCAAGTAGTTATGTCATGCGTGAAACATCAAGTTTCCCGGCAAATAATTGCGGTCATTGAATATTTTTATTCAATTTTTACTTTTTGTTTTTGTAATAAATCATTTATTACACCAGTATTTCATTGGATCTGGGTAACATTAAAATTGCCTATGAAATACAGGCTACGGTTTATATCCGCCTACAGTTCCCGGCCTTCAAGCCGCGTTGACACGATCAGAGTTTGCTCGTACCGAGTGAATCGTACGAGTAAGCTTCATACGAGTGTACTCGGATAGCTGTTGATACTGTCATAGTTCACTCTGCAATTCATTTTCCACAGTCAACATTGAAAAATGACGGATTAAGAGATAAGAAGTATCGAAATTGTCGCAGACATGTCAATCGAAGAGTAAAGACAGTAAACAGATAAGGCATCTGGCAAAAGGAGAAGAATTTGGACTCGCCCTTGCATTCGGTTCGAAAGGCAGTGTCAGACCTAAAACAATCCATGTTCCTTCTTAGCCCTTTGTGTACCAGGGCCGCGGTATCTCTTTCAAACAGTCTCACAGCCCCGGCAGGCATCGGCTCTTGCGGACCCCTTCCTTTCTGCTGACATCTCTTTGAGTCACGCGTGGAACACGAACGCACCGTCGACACGGCCTGGCGTCATAGGACGGACGGACGGCGAGCTAACCCATAGCTCACCGTCCACAGACTCCCGACGCCCGGTGCGTCTCTCGCGTCGGCTGGGATGAGAGGTTCTCTCTCTTCCCTCTCGCGTTCCGCCACCTCCTTCGCTAGCATGACTGCTTCGCAAAAGAAAGTTACGGCTTCCCATTCCGTCTCGCTCCGGACCATAGACCAGGGCTGGACGCGAGAGGTCGCCGCTGCCGATCGCCGCTACGAGGACATGGTGATCCTCCGCCCACGCGGAGCAGACCTCGACCGTGTGCTCTAACGTGTACTCCGGTCGATCCTCACAAAGGTAACACCCGGGCATTTCCTCGCGCCCGATTCGATGCAGGAACCTCCCGAAACAGCTATGTCCGGTGAGGACCTGCGTCAGGCGGAAGGTGAGGATACCGTGGCGCATCTCAAGCCACTCCTTAAAGATGGAACTTATCGCCACTATCGTGGCGTGCCCTGCAAGGGGTTGCGAAAGTCTCCTCTCCATGTCGCCATGAGATCACACCGGAGGTCTGTCTGCTGAGCGACGACGGTTTGCCGCGGCATGCAGCGGAGTTTCCCCCTGGTGTAGCGCCTCCGCGCGCCATTCATGCAGGCGCGCGAGGACGATATCACCTCCAGATCGCATGGTGGCAATCCTCCGCCTCCGCCTCGCCGGAGATCGTGCGGTACCCACGGACTACTTTTTCGGGCTACGTTCAACGGTTCAAGTAATGGGCGGCTCGCCGCCTCAAAAAACGCGCCCACCGCTCGACGCTCGCGTAGAGCCCACGGCAGGAGGCGTTTGGGACCCCTCAGGTTGGGCAGGAGCCGCCTGAAGGAAGTTTGGGGGCCAAACGCCGGAAATGCTCCACGACGTTACACGCGCTGTCGAGGACGAGTCCTAAGTCCTTCAACGTCGACTCGACGCCGATGGATAAGCCCCCTACCGTCAGTGAGAATCCGGACGGTGGCGCATTCCAAGGCCCATGAAAGCACATATCCTCGGACTTGTGCAATGCCACCTCGAGACCCAGTTGCCGGATCCTCTCAACGACTATCGCAACCCAGCGTGTCATGTTTTCGGTCGCCGCCTCGTGCGACCTCCCCTGTGCCAGCACCAGCGTGTCTGTGACTACGCTGACGCCGCTATGTTCCACAGGGGTGGCCCTAGAACCAATCCCTGTAGAACACCGCACGACATCTCTCGTCGGTTCCACTGTCCACTGCGACCGGGGTAGATGACGGCCCTGTCCATGTAGTCCCCGACCAAACGACGGAGGTAGGTCGACACCCGCCGGTGATACCGAAGTGCCTCCCTAAAACCGCTCCAGGGCATAAGGCTCCCGGTGGAAGTCTGCCCCACGGTGGAAGACTGCCCTGCGTGGGCGGAGCACCGCCGTGTCCTCGTAGCGGCGATCGGCGGCGGCGACCTCTCGCGTCCGGCCCTGGTTCAATCCATGGTCCGGAGCGAGACGGAATGGGAAGCCGTCACCTCCTTCTGCGAAACAGTCATGCTGGCGAAGGAGGTGGCGGAACAAGAGAGGGAGAGAGCCTCTCTTCCCGGCTGCCGCGGGAGACGCACCGGGCGTCGGGGGCCACGTGGTGGCTACCGGCCACCGTAGATGCGGGCCTGTGGACGGTTAGCTATGGGCTAGCTAGCCGTCCGTCCGTCTAGTGACGACAGGCCGTGTCGACGGCGCGTTCGAGTTCCATGCGCGCCTCAAAGAGATGTCAGCAGAAGAGAGGGGCCCGCAAGGACCGAAGCCTGCCGGGGTTGCGGGACTGTTCGAAAGAGATACCGCGGCCCCGGAACGTAAAGGGCGAGGAAGGAACATGGATGGGTTTTAGTCAGTAAAAGTCTGACACTCCCTCCCGCTCCGCCCAGAGTGGGAGAAGTCATTTGATGATTTCCCATCCTAAAAAAAAAAGGGCATAACAATACCTAAGTTTAATATTGTTGCAAGTCGAGGAAACCGAGAGGCAAAGCATGAGAACTTAGACTTTACCGTTTAACTAATGTAGGCTTTACTCAAACGGTCCTAACATAGGTACGTTTTCTCATAACGATACTATTTCTGTTCAGTTTCTGTGTCCAAAGATGAGAACATCTTAACCGTTTAACTGCACCATATCGTCATCCTCCTTCTCTTGTCCCATGTTATCTGGGGTCGGCGCAACAAGTTTTTTCTTCCATTGTCCCCTGTCGTTCGTCACGCTTTCCTTTACTCCCTTTTCCTTCATATCATTCCTCACACAATTCATCCATATTTCTCTTCTCTCTCGATCCATCAACATCCCTTCTCATCACATACCTTTACCCATATCAAGACAGTCGATTCCCTTTCAAATTTTCTGTTACTGGCGCAACTTTAAACTTCCTCTAATAAACTCATTCCTCATATGCACCTTCTCATCGTCCTTCTCAACGTTCTCATCTCCACTACAAGCAACATTTTTTTTCCATCCATCTTCTTCACAAGCCAGCATTCCGATCCATACAGTACAAGCATGTCGGACTTGTATATTTTCCCCTTTAACTGAGGGCCATCCGCGGCACAATCACTAATACTTACCTACATTTATCGCTAAACATAATCATCATTCTGTCTCTCCCTCTATCAACTCCAAATGATTGACTGAGAAATAGAACGTCCTTTTAAATTCGCTAAACACTAAACGATGAGTGGTGCTACACAAGAAATACCAAAAGCTATTTAGAAATAACAGATAAGGTAATCTAAAGTCCTTGTTTCCAATTGAGTTAACACTGGCTGGATAAAAACTTGATCTTCCCGTGCGCGAGAGCAGCCGCGCAGGCGCAGACCAAAAAGTCGGCGCATTCCATTGTTGATTGGAAACAAGTCGCAGTCGCGCGCTCCAATGGGAAAAGTCGCACAGCACTGGATTTGTGAAGTGATGAATGATCTACGAGTGGAGTCGGTATCTCGGATTTCCAAGAAGTTCCAGAAAAACTTGTTGATTATGTATTTTAGTTGGATAATGTATGAAAGCTATAACTGTAAGTTTAACTGTGTGGAACTTTCAAATAGATTATGTTTGTAGTACCTTACCTAGGACCTAAACCGCGGGCAGTGCGAGCAACCCGCTTGTTCTACACAGAGAGTGTAGAATAAATGCTGGGGAGTGGGCCGCTCTCCACCGATTTAGAGACGTACTTACAAATCACATTTTATAAATTATATTAATTCCCTAACGATGATTGTTTCTTGCTGTTGTTATGTTGTAATTTGATAGATGACAATCATAGTATATTTTATAACGAGGGACTAAACGAAGCCATAACATACCCGAGGTGGTTTGACTCCCGAGCGTGCGAGGGAGTCAATGAAAGCGATATATTATGTTGGCGTTTAGTCTCGAGGTGCAAACTGTACTTTTCATTTCGAGTGTGAGAAAAATAGTCAATTTAGTACAAAAATATTTAATAAATATTACTTAATAAAAGTACAAAATTTGTGAATGTCTTCATCTGCACTACATGCTTCATATTCATTGTCGATTTTAACATAGAATACGTATTCCACAACGACGATGGTTGATATTTTTACGACAATTCATCAAATTATGCCGCAAAGACGCTTTCAGTGAAAGAATTTATATGCTTCTTATTCTTCCAGTCCATAAAACTTTTATAAGTTTTTAGGTAAATCCGCGATTTTGGCGGCAAAAGATTATCTTTATGGATTTTGCTCTTTGCTCGACGTGAAACTTTTCACTATCACTGGACATTCTCAATAAAGAAATTTATTTAAAACCGAACAAAACACTCGACAAAAATTCTGAAATTTTCGCGGTCATTAACAATTTAAAACACATGGCTCGATCCACCTTCTTTGCGGAGAAACCATGGAACTAAAACTCTCAACATTTTCGCAATGAAGATGGTCCACACCCCAGTATATTTACAGGCTGTTTGAGTTTGTCTATGTCACATGAAGGTAATTAAAAAAAGTTACTTTTACTCCCTAGGGATCAAAGTGGTCACTTTAGTCCCGGTTCGTAGGGCTATATTGGCGTACTTTTAGAGCATGAGATGTGAAAAAGAGATTTAAATAGCTCGTCATATTTTTTAATGTCTGGTGACAACAGACTTTTGCGCGGGGAGCGTAGAGTTGGTTAGTGCCACCAATTTTGTTTATTTTTATTTTCTTACTCTCCCTTTCTGGATACGTCCGTTTCCTTATTTCTTTTTAAAATCGAGGTTATTCCATGCACAATAGTTTGGGTTATGCGTTATTTAATTTTAATATTGAAACGTATGACTGTTATTTGTGTCAAATAAATAAAATAAGATAAAATAAAACAGCTAAGTAGTTGGTCCTTCACAAACAGTATACGCAGGTAAGATTTTTTATTTTCACAATTACTCAAACTGCATCTAACTGCCTGAGTATATTAGTGGCTATATTAGTCATTTCGTTTAAATCTAAACTGATAATATGAAGTGGATGACTTGCGTCAGGTTTTTATTTACTTAATTATTTTGACCGATAAACAGGGGTTTCCTCGGTTATCGGTTAACGTAGCACAACTGGCTACGAAGGCAATGTCCTTTTACAATATTACTACGCTTATACTACAAGATCTACTACGCGTACGCGCTACTACGACTTCTACGAAAGAACTAAAGTAAGGCTGCGTTTCCACCAGAGATGTGCGAGCATGCGTAGCGAGGGATGACACCAATAGAATCACTATTAAATGAGGTGATTCATTTACGTAGCCTCGCTCAGCGCCGCTCTAGTAGATACGGGTCAGGAGAGCAAGGTTTTGGTACTTACCAAACAAAATAAGGAAAGGATGTGTGTGGGAGTTGTGTTACGAGGGATGTGTGCGAGGATTGTTTTGCGATGGATTAGTGCGCGGTTTGACAGACTCGAGCGAAAAATGAGCCCGCCACACATCCTCGCACCGCTCGGCTACCTCGCACACCTCTGTTGAAAACGCAGCCTAATAATGACGTAGACGCACTACGCAGTGCTACGGGGGTAACCTCGTAGCACTAGCCTGCATTGCGTAGCTTAGTGATGACGACATATTTTTAATCCTGCCTACGATAAATACATGATGATATGTGATAACTAAAATATCGAATCCTAAGGGATACGTACGATTTACGATATGTGCCGATGATATTTTTTAATAGTAATTTGGGTTTGCGTAGCTTGATTGGTCATATGCCTCGTAGCACCGCAAAACAGGTGTTGGTGTTGTTAGCGTTGACGATATTATTTTAAGCGGGAGGTAAATATACAAGGGTACTTTGGGGTCGGCCCGGGATAAACTTAATTTCGCAGAAAATCGTTTGGCAGACACTCATTTATCATACGTTCAAAACTCATAATTTTGTAAGTCAGAATCATCTTTAGGCATAAATTTCATATGTATAAATATTAAAAGTAGAACCGTCTTATCGCAGAAAGTTCACAGTCAGAATCATCTTTTGGCATAATTTTCATATCGATAGTCATTTAAAGGCAGAACTATCATAATACTTATCTCAGAAAATTTTACGGTTAGAATCAACTGATTTTATGAATTTTCTGTGATGTGATAGATGAGTCTTTCCATATTATGCATATGAAATGTACGCCAAAAGATGATTCCTCCCACTAGGTGGACCTGGTGAAGGTTGCTGGAATCCGTAGGATGCGAGTCGCACGGGACCGGTCAATGTGGCGACACTTGGCGTAGGCCTATGTCCAGCAGTGGACGTCTTTCGGCTGAAATGATGATGATGATGATGATGATGCCTTTAAAATATTCTTTCAAAGAAAATTATGCCAAGTATATTATGCCAAATGAATTTCGGAGCATCAAGATTCTGCCAGATTGAAGGAACCTCTTTTTTACGTCCTTTTACATTTTACTTGCGAACTTTTCTTTGTTTGATTTATCTATTTTCAAGCAACTGAAATGATCTAGGATCTGAATTACCTACATTATTGTTCTCTACGTTTACTAAAAGAACTTTAATATAATGCTTTCAGAATTCCAATCCTACAGAAACTACTGAGGTCAGCGCCTTGTATGAACAAGCAATTTTATGTTTCTTGGTTTGATTTTTTATACTGACCTTTGGAGTTTTTAGACATTCTAGCAATAGTTCTGCCAGCGTTATTTTTGAACCTTAACCACTAAAGTATCACATAAATAACGCCTCGTCCGCCATCGAGTGGCTGGATGTACCAGCGGTCGTAGCGACCCAGTGCAGGGCGTAATGCGGTGCAATCACCGGCGCGGCGGCGTTCCCGTGAGAACGCAACCGAGACTGCGCCCGCGCCGCACCTCGCATGCCTCGCCGCGCCGCCCGAAAGGTCAAATGGAATTCGCGAAAATCTACTTTTCACAGCTTTTTGGCATTTTCGTCGTAATGGTGCTTATAGAAACAAAGAACCGGCTAACATTTTTTGTTTTTAACTTTTCATTAAGTTTGGTAAAGATTGCTTAGTACTGCCCCACTGCAGGTCAAAGACCGGGTCTCCTTATAATGACTTGCGATAGGTAAGTATTTCTATAAAGAAGCTAAAAATAGATACGATACATGCATCGGGGTTGTCAGTAACAGATAAGAAGAAGACAAAAACAACAACAAGATAATAAAAAGTTGGTCAACAATTACATTGTTACGAAAAAAAGGTAGCCATTGTTTATTGGTTCAATTAACTAGATTATAATTGTTTTTCTAGAATTCACAGTTCCATTTAATGACTTGATAACATTTCTTATGACGATACTTATCTAATGACTCTAAAGAATGAAGTTGTTTCAATCAACCTGGTTTTCCCAAACAATTAACTAATTCTATTTTAATGAGTTTGAACGTGTTATGGTAATTTGGGCCGAGTCGACGTCCCATAATCGCTTGAAGGACGGACGGACCGACATTCCATAGCTAAGGGAAAGGGTTCATTTTGTTACGGACTTTTTCATTTTGTAACTTTTATATAACACCCAGAGCGGAGCCTTGATTCACTACTTTGTTGTAGTGTAGTGGACCAGCAATTTAACTGAAATGGAATGACATGTTTTGTTGTTCAGTTATTTTATAGTCGCTTATCGAGAGTCGTACTCGTCACACAGTGGGTGCCATAAGACAGGCGTCGTCGTCTTCGCCGAAGGAGGCCTAGAAAACGCTGACGTGACGACCTAGACGCGTATATGAGAGATTGGCCAGAGAAAACCGCACGGAGAGTAGAGTCGAAGACTATGGGGGAGGCCTTTACCCAACAGTGGGACAATATAGGCTAATTAAAAAATAACTAGCTTATCCCCGCGGCTTCGCCCGCGTTCTGTTCGATAATTTTCCCTAAGGATTGTACTACCGGGATAAAAAGTATGTCCTGTGTGTTAATCCAGGTTATAAACTATAAAGTGTTGCTTAATGTCAAACAAATCAGTTCAGTAGTTTTTGCGTGAAAGAGAAACAATCATCTATCCATATTCCATCGACGGATCCTCACAAACTTTCGCATTTACAATATTAGTATTAGTAAGAGTACAATTATTAGATACGTACCTAACTGCAATTACCATGATTCGTCATCGTGTAGGTACTGGTTCATGCTATGGGAAACGATGATATTTCCTACCACTTGCACAATTCCTGGTAACAAGTCCATGTGAAAACATCAAACAATGCAAAGAAAGAGAGACGGTTCTCAAAGAAACAGCTCATTGAAGACGCTTAACATAACACCAACGAAGAAAGAGCTCCCTCACCCCGCTGTCGCGATGTAAGGTCTCGCTGAATGAGGATAGCACACGTATTATCATAGATCTTTTGTAAATGGGCGACCCGTTCACATGCATCCATTGAGGTCCCTTCACACGGTCAAAGGCGACAAAAAATAATACAAAAACCGTTACGCTCCCGAAAAAATGTTCCCATAACTTGTGAATGTCTGTCATTGAGAAATCTTTATAAAGAGACCATGTGTGGCGGGAATCGCTTTAGAGTGGAACACTATGTTATTTAATGATAAAAATACTGATAACATGCCAGATTGTACAATATTTGGTTACAAACCGTATTGATATAGAGATACTGATCGGTTCGTATGTGTCTGGGTAAACTCACAGAATTTGTCAATAGCAAACAAAAGATTACAAAGCATATAGAATAATCAATTACTTACAGTTTATGTTTCATAACAACAATGTCGAATATTTGTTAACGAAACTGCTGAAACCATAATGCAAGGAGCATTTTGTAGTCACACATGGATCACAAATGTGCGTGGGACTGAGTATTAAGCGCACATGAATGGACCAAAGACATGGGACCGCAGCCCATAATCATTCTCACGGTTTATACTTAGATAAAAACTTTATGACATGACCCGACAGAAAATATCGATAAAAGGTCAGATAGTAAAGCTATTGACGAGAACAGATAGACAAAAGTCTAATAAAACACTGAAGAGTAGCGATATTTTTTTGAAACAGAAAGATCTCGAGTAACACTGGAACGATTTCAGTATGGAATTCCATGCAGGGCCGTCGTTCGAGGGAGCATTAAGCTATCATGCCATCAGCGCGTCCCCGTCTGGTCAGCATTCTTAAGCCGGGTCCGGTGGCCGCCTCAGGAATGCCTGCAACCAGCAACCCGAGACGGAAGGAGCAGCGGCGGAAGCGGTTCATAGAACTGAACCGCTACGTTCTAGAACGGCTTTCGAACCATTAAAACGTGCAGCAAATATAAACCATGCGTTTTCACGTTAAAGTCCAATTTTACAGTAGTAACATTCTCGATGTTGCCGGCTACGAAATTTTATCTCGGCTTGTGGTGTTAACGCAATAAGTTGTAAAGAATTTACAGACAATTTTGGGTCTTTTAGCCTTGAACATAAAGTTTAAAATGAAAAAAATATAATTCGTTACATAATTTAATGGTTCACGAACATTCTGCGCCGCAGCGCGCAACCGTTTCGCTCCACTGCTGTACCGTGCATCCTGCCTCATACAAGTTGTAATTTTCCATGTATTTACTTTACCAAAGCCTTTTCGCACAAGATTGTCAATTTCTATGTAATAAAGCAATCAAAGATTCGTTGATGTACCCACAGATATAATGTTCGCGACTGGTCACTGGTCAGAGAACTCACAGGCTGTAGACCGTGTTGCAACTATAACAATCTTTTGTGTCGAAACCGTGGTTATCTTATTGGTTATGGTTATTGCGAACAAATATTTAACTTCGGGATTCCAAGAGTTTGTGTTTTGACTGGTACGTCAAGGACCGTAAATTTTCGTAGAGTGCGAATGTTCACGAGATGTGTATTCGTGCGAAGTTTTCCTGTTTGCCCGTCGAGTTTGAGACCTCCCGCCGCGGCCCTGTGTTCATGGAGGTTTACGTTTCTCAGGGCATTTATTTTAAAAACTCATAATGGCGTCACAAATTGCTGCAGTCGATTGTTGATTAAACAATTGAGCGGGCCCCGCATGCATCGTCTGTCTCAATTGTAAACTGTTATTGGAAATCAATTGACACGAAGTATATTGACTCAACGAGTTGGATGAGTGACATCCTCTTTGATCATCACGTTCGTTTGTTATGTTATAATAACTTCCCGGTAATTACACAAGTTTATAATATCTTGTCACGTCAGGGCTACTGCTCTTATCTTTCAGAACGCCATGTTATGAGAAATTATCTTTCATCAGCCACATTGGTTCAATGAAAACATGAAGAAATCAATTAGTAGGAAATCAAAATGCAAGTTAGCCATACTTTGTCAAAACACTGCTTCCGAAGTCTGACCATGTTTTTATTCGACTAGGAGGTACCTTTTTTAAATCATGAATAAATCGTTCGGAGAAACTAGTGTGGTCTACGATTATTTTCTGATGACTTATCAATTGAATAATAGCATCAAAATCTGAATAAAGTTCCGGTACCTAAGCTTCACATGAAAAAGTTGAATGAACTCAACCTCAATCCAGGAAGGTGTGCCATGCAGGATGACGAATGCTATTCATTCTCTGGTTTTGCTAGTACAGTGAAAGTGAGGTCGCGGCGCTTTCTATCCGCAACGCGGCGCGACTCGCTGGCGAGTGGCGGCGCACCGACTTGCGAAAGCTACCACCGAACAGACAGCTAGTCAGTTCGTTCAAATAGAAAGCTGGCGTGAGCAATCTACGGATAAGTACTATAGTACATACATTATATATCTCGGATATTTTCTCGGGTATGGCCGGTTGGTAGTTGAGCTACGAATTTTCTTTCCCGACGCCATTTTGGTTTCAGTTACGTTACAAAATTGGATGCGATTGCCAGCCTACAAAAGTATACTTGCCAGGTATTTTTTTTTTTACGTTAACCTTGCGTATTTATTTTATGCTCGTAAATCTATGCACCCACGACAGCAGTCAATTTTGGAAAAAATGAATACGTTAACGAATGCATATTACCGTACCCGAAGTAATTTGTTATTTCTGATACTTTTCATTTTTTTGGGTGTTTCAGCGTTGTTTCCAGCTATTTTTGTAACATTCTACTCTACTTCTATATGCGCTGAAAATACGTTATCTCACTTCTATTCGGCCACAGGAAATTATTCTTCTTTCACTAAAAAACATCTTCTTAGACCTCCAATAAGTTAAGTTGCTTGATGTGAGTTTTATAACTGATTAATTTTTTAACAGTTAGCTTTTGTTTCTTAGAATGCTATTGTTTAAATCTGTTTGTACTTAGTCTACTTCTTGTGCCTATAGAGTATGAATAGGTGATGGCACATTCGTACGTAGCTTACTTTACATAGCCCCACATGCATGATGCGCTCAGGCCGCGGTGTTGTGTAAATATCCCTATGTTCCCCGAACATGTGCCTTTCGCGAGCACAATGCGGTGTATCATAATATTGTGCGTGAAGGCATTCTTCTTTGAATATAGTGAACAATGTGCATTGTGCTAGACCTAAGGCGCAACGTAAAATGAGATCCTACGCCGCGAGCCTGACAGCGTGTATCGTCTCGGCCTTGTTCTAAAACAACAGACGAGCTATCTTCATTACCTACTGTTTAAATTAATTTTAAGTAAGTATTCTGTTTTCGCCCGCCGCGATTTTGGGTTTTTCCTTGAGAAAACTGGAAATGTCGCAGCGTTTGTGTTGCACCTGCAAAACAAGAAATTTTAATACTAATGACGGGGTCCCCAAAAACTTCTGAATTAATTAGGCAGACGTGTTGAAACTTGACTGACGACATTGGCACATACCTACTGCCTATTACCTAATGTGAACAGCTTTATCTTTCCCCATCTTCGTTTCTGATTTTATTTCCTCGTAATTATGTGTGGCAGATAGAGTGACCAGCCAGTACCAGATCGGTACTGCAATCGACTGCACGTCCTTTGAATAAGGTATTGTTTGCAATACTTATTCTAACTCTAATGCTCCTAACTTTCAGATCACGAGTATACAAACAATATGAGCATGGAGGCGTGATTAGAGAAAATCAACAATAGTAACGCTTCGAATGGCTTCAACACGACGCAGTTTCGAAGTGTGCTCACTGCTCACGTGTTAATGCCTTAATTTGTATAAATAAGATATGCAAATATACAGTAACAATATACTTTGTCTGTGGCTAGTGTGCGGTGGAATCAGATATCTACTAATTGCCTGTCTACTTAAAGAAGATGGGTAACTTGAGCACCTCTTTATTTTTCCCGAGACATCGCCCGTTGAGACTTGAGTGGCAAAAGACGTGACCGTTTTTACATCTTCTGACATTCTAATGATTATTGTTCGTGTGTTGTTGAAGATGTCCACATGTTCTTAATACATTGCTCGTTCGAGATGAACAACGGGTTGACATGGTCTTATTTAACACGCGTCAGAGAGCCTGCTTAGCGATAAACATGGGCTGTTGAAGTTGTTTTCGAGGGTGACGTCATCTGTTCAAATTTGGCAATGCCAGGCGGTCGACCTCCAGCGCCAAGCGTGTAGTAGGTAACGTTGGCGTCGTGGCTTCTCACTAAACTGCGCAGTAGACTCATTATATAAAAACACACAATATAAATGTACATGGGCCAAACAAAAATCATAGCTTTTTATGCTCTCATATTACATCACCCAAACTTGCCGGCTGTACTGCGAATTTGTTTGGTAAGCATAATAATATCTTGTTTTGCACGACAAAGGTGAAACGATTGCATTTTTCTTATATGGGAATGTTGCGCTATTCTTTTCTAAACAATCACTGCTTAAGTATTATTTGGTGCCTACCTAGTTAAATAGAACCTACACTAAGCAGTAGTAAGATACCTGAAAATATGGAAGACGACTGCAGTTTAAGGACATCTTGCATGTTTTTTTAAAAGCAGCTATTTTAGGAGTTACTTACTTATTTGGCTGGTGGGCTGAATCCAAAACAATATTAATTTCTGAAATAAAGAGAAGCAGAATCGGGGGTTTTAGATACACTTAGGTACTTAAGTAGATATTTCTCAATCACAATTTGAATTGATAACAAAGAAAAAACAATTAATAAGTGACATTGTGATGTGGGGACATTGTCTAGTCTCAGGTCAGGTTTGTGACTTGCGAACTTGAAATGACAACTGAATCAGTAGGTAGATTGGTCAATTTGTTTATCGGTAGGTAGGTGCTTGTATGATTCAGATTCAAGACTAGGTACCTTTATCAGAATGTAAAACTGCGATCATTTCGTAAAAAACACAATCAACATAATTTAATTACGTTCAAGGATTTCAATAGAAAGATCCATGAATGATATTACGGCGGAGATGACGTGTCATGGGAAATAAAACTATTGTCACAGAGACTGGGCAACAAGGTCGCTCTGAGGTCACCAAACAACTACAGATACGGATAAAATGTGACGCCATATTTAAACACAATGTTAAGCATTATCTTACTGCCTGTTCATTCATAATAAAAAAATAAAAACGGTCATTGTGGACACTAAACTGCTGTCTCATTGACATAGAAGTATATAGAACACATTAGAACCCTATCATTTTTTTTTTAAGTAAGTTGGTACCTACTTTTACACAGAGCATGGCCTCGCGTCGCTTTCTACACTATAATATAACACTTAAAGAGGAAAAATTTGTATTTTTGTGTGTGTGTAGGTTTGTAATGAATAAACTCAAAAACTACTGCTGTTACTAGTGCTGCTGCTACTACTGTGCCGATTTTTGAAATTCTTTCACCATTGGAAAGCTAAATTCACCCTGAGTAACATAGGCTACATTTTATCCCCGTACTCCCACCCAAACGGGAACTACGCGAGTGAAACCGCGTGACGTGCGCTAGTCTATCATAAACCGAATGATTTTGATATTAAATTAGAGTGTTACACTACAATATCTACATAGACCGCTGATCCAAAGTCCTATCATCCGAAGTCCAAACTTAAAATAAGTAGAGTAGGTATATAATTAAGTAGATATAAATCAAATAAACATAAGTTAAATTATAATCACAACAGACAAATGATATTTATTCTCTAATTAGTGGGTAAATAGCTGTTGATAGCTTTAAGATTTTACATGAGCGTAATAAGAAACAAAGTCGTTGCTTGTAATAAACAAAAGAGATCAACAGTAGGTACTTGCATAGACAACAACAAAAGAAATGAGACCAGTCCATCGGGTTCATGCGGGCTTTTGTGGTGTTATTAGTTGGTGAGAAAGTACTGACTGCCACTCAGCTAGGTAGGTACGTCAAGTCGTCAGCGCATCCAATTGGCTAGTTTCCACCATCAATAAATTGCAAATCTATTTAATCCGTCAGTTAGAGTATTGGAAAATAATGGACACGTATTTTTTATTTTCATAAATCAATAAAATCAACGAATTACAGAGACAAACGTATCAAAACTCGGGAATGGCGCGTGACGTCAGAACTCACTAAAATTATACCAAATACCAAGGCATGACGTATTGAGAATTTTAAAAGCGTCGTATCTTCGTCAATTTTGGTTTACGTAACAAAAGACAAAATACGGGTCAAATAATTTTATAATCTAACTGATGGACTGATTAGATTTTTTTTTTGTCTTCTACCCTATTTACTTATTCGATTTTAAACTTAACCCTCATCATTTTATGGTTAAATATCATTTGGAGAAAGACAGTTTGTGGTAAATTCATGTGCTGGCAACTGTACAACATTGCTGAAAACTTGGAATTTATTGAATTCTGGCGATTGTATTACCTACTCATTCAAGTCAAAAATGTCTCAAAGATAATTAATAATCTATTCTTGTTTACTTCGTGATGATAGTGATACCGGAAAATAACCAAGAAGTACTTACCAGAAATTCTCAGTAAGGTAAATAAATTAATGACGCAATTCTATCAAAACATCAGTCTACGCAGCGATGCCGATGACGTAATCATGGAAGAACCCTTTTTAAGATGAATATGGCTTATATTTGCCCCTAGACCTTTGATAAGCCTTATTTATATGAGTCATTACATATTTACATCCTACAAGTTTGGAACTATCCCGATCATAACTAAGAGGTTTACCGAATTATGGAAATGGATCTAATAAGTAGGTACACAGCTTAAAAACACGATTCAAAGTTTTTTTTTTTTAATTTGTTTTTAGATGACGATTGAGGAAAAACATGGTATGTAAGCACTAGATAATTAGCAAATTAAGATGGCGGATCCAAAGATGTCACTATATCTTCCTGTAATTACTATGAACAAAATGTTTTGTTTTCCGTCATTAATCGGTGTGATCCTTTCAATAGCAATATAAATAAACACACGTTTAGGATGTTTACGAAGTTCTGATTCAGTTAAAATTAGTTCATGAATTACTTATTCACAAAAACAAAGAGGTTAATAGTAGAAAGCGATCGTCACCCGAATATTTAGTATAGTCGTCGCGATTGTCTCGTGAAATAATAATGGAATAATCGCGATTTTTATTCTAAATGAATTAAATTATTAAACGACCTACGAACGCGACTTAAGTGATCGCGTTCATTCATCATTAAATACATATATTTATGGGTTGAGATCGCGTATTCTCGCGACGTCAATCGCGGCCTCAATTTCTACGTCACACACCGAGGTAAATATTATTTCCATTCTATACTCGTAGAATTGTTTTGCACAATCCAGACTAGCAAGAAATTCAGAAAATAGGACGTGAAGAAAATATTTTTTGAGAAGCATCAACACAACAACGCCCGGATGCTGTAGAGCTAAACTTTGCGCTATTTATATTTTTTACAATCAGAATTTGCACGTGGCCTATTCTGGATTTTAAGGCTGAGCGCAGACTTGAGTCACGACAGTTATAAGACAGACTTTCCTCACATAGAAGTTTGCATGCGCGTCTTCATACTTTTTGTAATACAATAAAATAAAATCTGTATTAAAACTGTCGAGACTCAAGTCTGCGCTCAGTCAGCCAAAAGAATAATAGAGTTTCTTGTCGGTGGTCTCTCCATAGTACACGACGCAACCGAAACGTTGCACCAAGTTTTTATATATGGCCCATGCAAGGTCATATGTTTTTAGAAAACACTGATAGGGAGATGTTCAGTCTTCGAGTTGAAACATTGGATTGGCAAATGCAGACAGACATACAACGTAGGTTACGTAGGACGCTTTACCCCGACAGACAATCTCGAAAAGCCGACTATCTGGGGGAGGATAGCTGTGAGAACTTCAAGCAACAGTATGAAGACGAAGGCCACCAAAAATTACTGGATTCATTACGTTTTGTTTGAAGGGACAGATTGCAAATGATCTTTGGTATATGCGAGCGTTAATGCTGAAGTCGGCCAGTACCGAGTTGAGTGTGACGAACGCACTGAGGAAATACCGAATATGCACATGTCCAGGACGAGTGGACATGTGCATACGGGCTTTGCGGTATTTAGCTTTATGTCCTACCTATTTTAAATTTTCTTCACGTTTAAGGTCTAAACAAAGTTTGTTAAGAATGTCAGTCACTGTTGAATTCTTGGCACTGTTTGAATCCATCTATTCATGCCTCGACTTTATTATCACCATTAGTTTCCTCATGGCGTTTTCTGTACAGGTGTCAGTGGGTAGTTAGGTACTCGTATTCATCTTTGGGCTCCATAATGATTCATCCTAAGGAACTAATTTTGCCGCATCATCTCGAATCTTGTTTTTTTACCTTCCATCTAGATTCTGATACACGATGGTTTATTTATGTCTAACACCGAAACCAGTATTCATTGGCATACAATATTTAGAAATATAGGTAGGTACTCAGAGAGAATATTATTATGCTTGATCGACCAGTGATCAAATTGGCGGCAAACTTGCTTCACGCATTTTTTGCGCTTAGCATATCACCAAATCGACTCAGCCAATCATGATCAATGAAGGCGTTGCACGTTGGCTGCAGTTATTAATTTGATGAATAAACAAGTACCTAGGGTACAGACGCCAGCCCATCAAGTTGCTACAGTCTGTCTTTCTTTAATAGATTTCGAACTTTATTGCTGAAGTATTGGGTTCAAGGATGATTGTGAAAATTTTACAGTTTCGGGTAGCTTGATGTACCATACCTACATCACTACCTTCATTAGCTTTAGTATCTACTTGAAAAGGACGTGAATGAATCTTGTCTAACGAGCGGTCAGAAAACTAATGATGAGCTTCCTTTGACAGAGAAGTCAATTAAACCGAAGTTAATTTTTACTAGAATCGGAAAGCAGCTAACTGTTAACATCCGTGCCGTTTCACATCACTAAGATTACCTTCGCGATAGGGGAAGGGACTAGATCGTTGAGTCAGCTCTGTGCCCCAAATTCCACAGCACACCATCCGTAATCCTGCCTCAATAGATTACCAACCTAACCACTATGCTTGTAAAAACTACTTTGCCTTGCTTCGAAGCTTCTAAGAGATCATTGTTTCGTTGATCTAGCGACTCGCGACTCTAGCATTAATGTCTAACAGATGCTTTATGGCAGCGGCAATGTTTTCAGAAACCATTGAAGTAATTTTCTCAGAACGACTTTTTTTAGATCTCTCATTATGGTATTGGCAATCCCAATTTCTTTCAGGCACCGGTGACCAGCCAGCAGAAGTCGTTTACTTTCATGAGATTTTCAGTAACTTCAGATAAATTTAACAAGGCATAAAATTAATTATAATATCAATCGGAGCTTGTTAAAGGAGCCGGTTGCGATTCGAAAAAAGACGGTTGTTGCCGGGCAAAACGGGATCGATAAAATTTATTTTTTAAAGGAGTCGGCCGGGGCCTTTATTGTAGGGCGAACAAAGTTTATGTTGGGCGCCATGTGACAATAGCTGTTATTATTATTGGAGCCGACCTTCAGGGCTGGTCTCGAGAGTGCCTTGGGTTGTTCCAAGAGTGCTATCTTCTAAGAAACGTACTGCAAGCGTGTACCACGCACATTTTTTACACGGTATTACGTAGTAGGTACATTACGGAGCCGTGGGAAGGATCTTGATACTTAATGGCTGGTAGCGTTTGTCATGGTCTTATGCGTATTTACAAGCTCCATTAGATATTTGAAATAGCTCGTATTTACTTTATTACATAATTCGTTTATCTGTTACCTGATGATCCTCCTCCTGATTCTGATACCTCGAAGGCATGACATGTGTTACTTTTATCAAAACCATTGTATCTGTCTGTGGTCATCAGGATACAGATGACCACAGACCACAGACAGATACAATGGTTTTCCATTGACTAATTTCCAACTAATAAATAAATACCTACCCACTTTTTAAATGTTTCATTATTCCGTTTAACTAAGTAAAATATGTTAAATTTTAAGTTCAAGTATCAAATTGGAAAGTGCGTACTATAAATTCCTTCGCCTTCTTAGCGCCAGCCTACCTGGTGGTGTAAAAAAAGCATTCTGGCTGCAGGGCCGCGTCGGCGCTTTTGAGATAATTTATAAGGCTCTGCCTTTCTTGGAATTACGAAATCTCGACGAGATAGCTTCGTGCCCAACCCACGGCTGCGTGGAATGGAATGTAACGGATTTGGATAGGAAAAAATGGTGCATTGTAAAGACATCCATTGTGAATTGTGATACGTTTTCGTAACTTTTTCTCATTTAATATTGAATAGCTCCATGTAATTCTCAAGGTTGAATAAACCTAGTCCTTTAAATTAATGAAACTTATCAACAGCATTATCTACTTTAACTACATAGAAATCTATGTGCTGTGCCGGTGGGTAGGTAGCGGGTAGCGTCAGGATCACTAGTACTCTGTTTATCCAAAGCTTGAGTGTTTGTTATGTGTGTGAGACTTGTCTATTTGATTGAATCATCAGCATCATAGACCATAGTCATGGTACGACGAATTAGCAGCGCTAAGCCGAAAGTGACTGGCAGTGTTGCCAAATATTTATCATTTTGCTCTGCCATACACAGATGTATAAAAAGTTGAAACCAATGCCTTGACTAGGATTAAATTAATAGAATCAATTAGGTACCTATGCGAATTAAAGTGAGAATTTAATTTAGATTGCCGGCATATAATTGAAAAGGCCAGAATGTTGGCATTATACAAGTGTTTCATTCCAGCACACAATACTTATGTTCGGCGGGCTGGCTGGGTACTTCGTGCAACTGATCCCGTCCCGCGGGCTGTGCACGGAGCGAAGAGTTCTGGGAAAAGCAGGCCGCATACCACGCCGTGAGCCGCTATTGGACCGCCTTGCCTTGCCTTGTGCCCGCCTGCACGCAAAGACAACATTTCAGAAGCGGCACATTCTGTCCCTACCAACTAAAGTGAATAAAATTATGAGTTTTAAAAAGTTGCAGAATTACTGGTTTTGTATTCTGATATACCGCTTAATTTGGACTTTGATAATCAGATAAGGCAGATAGACTGCTACTTATCCTAGCAAAGGTCCGTGAAATAGGGGCACAGAAAATGGTGAGTCTAAGACAAAGTTTCCACCAAAGCGGAGAGGAGAAGTGTGCCAACCGACCAATCACATTAGTTCAAATCTAGGTAAATCGCGGTTCTCGTCTTTACAGTGATTGGTCGAATCTTAGACATCTCTCCGCTCCGCTCTTCTCCGCTTAGGTGGAAACCGGGCCTAACTCTTGTGAAAATAATAAGTAGTGAGTCTTCTACATTTGACAACAAAACTCTTAAAGTCTTCTCTGCAGGAATTCTGGTCGGCCAAAAATACCGTGCAATTTCAATTATATTTTTTTAACTTTCCCCAACACATTTTGATTCTCACGTTTTATTGAAGATTTTGACTTCGGGCACTCTAACCACAACGTGTAACACAATCATAGTATCTGTAAACCTCTAGTCTATGGTCATTGTTAAGTCACGAAGTGAACGCTGTAGGCACCACTCTCGTCGAGCCGGGTTCATTCATTAAAATATGCATTTATTATTACTAACATGCGTCTGTGGTGCATTGCCGCAACCAGACAGACCTTTAGAGAGTTTTGCCCTATCCTTTACCTACTAGTTTTCCACAAAAAGCCGGTCAGGCTTTAAGTGGTTGTTGTAACATCACTATTTAGTAAGTAGGTAATTAGTAAGTACCGGTATAGGTACATCACTTAGCATTGTCTATGTTTCCGATTCCAGCCTGTCATTCTATTAAAGGCCCCTACTCAAAGCACTGCATGCATGGCCCTGCCTGCCTGCAGGGACACTGCCAATCGTATTGTGTGTATGCATGCAGGGCCGATATTTTAAGGCCCTGCTGCACGGTGAACAATTAAAATATCGGCCCTGCATGCATCCACACAATACGATTGGCAGTGTCCCTGCAGGCAGGGCCCTGCCTGCAGTGCTTTGAGTAGACGACCATGTCGACCACTACTGTACCTATATAAATAATGTCTGTAGGTCTGTGATACTGTCTGCTTTTATAATACTTACTGTGAATAAACCAAGTAGGTATGTATACCCAACGGTATTACTTATCTTTTATTTCAACAAACATAACAGTGGTAATTTCTCCTATGTTTCTCCTAATTGATTAATCGGACGCAATTGCTTTTAGGTGGGTAAATAACTAATTCTGTACTTTTACAAAAAGGCTAATGATGAACTATAACTAAGCCCCATGATAATCCCACCTACCATGTATCAACAAAGAACGGGATGTCTCGATGTTGTGGAATAAGTAATATATGGGTCGTTTTTTTTTGGCTAATTTCAGATATGAATAAGGGGGTGCGGTGGAGGTGGGGAGCAAGAGATGAGGGCGACAGCTGTGGAGCACGTGAGGTGGCAGCTGGCGAAGCTGATGCCACCCGCTCCTGCGCAAGCTGCGCGCGCACCTGCCAACGTCAAACATTATCAGCTTTTTGTACCACCTACCTTCACAATACAATATTATTAAGGTGGGTTAACATCTGCCCACATTAAGCTAACAACTTACTGCTGTCCCTACTATGTATAAACAATCCCAATCAAAAAAATCCCTCCGGCAAGCCGCAGGAGGAGGTAGATTTCGAAGAAAGTGCTGGAGCGTCCGACTATTGAGAATTTGTGTAAAGAGTTGTACTTATGTGTACAATCTACAAAAAAAAAAATATGATTTCAAAATCGTTGTCCTGTAATGGAAAGTTTACCCTTTTTAAATTGTCTCATAAGAGTTTAGCATGGAAACGCCCTCAAATGTTTAGTTATAATTTTTTATTTCGAAAACTATAAGTTTTATCGCTAAACTTTGCAGGTAACAATTGTAAAGAAAACAATTTGCTTTCAAAAAAAAATATTTGCGACGTTCAAAATGTATACTGTTTCGGAGATATGATTTTTTTTCGCAAAAAATTTGGAATTTTCAACCCCCTCCCCAATTTAGGGGTTGCATCAAAAAAGTTTTAATTTTAAGATGTCCGTATTTGTACTCAGAATGATAAAAATGAGAAACGGTTCAAAAATTTTCCATAGGAATAAAGTTATGGCCAAAAAACTGATTTTAGAAAAACCGCCCCCCCGCCGCCCCCCATGGACGAATTCCGCCCATTCACGAACTTAGCCTAAGTTTTGACCGTTTCGATTTTTTGGCCAAGTTTGAAAGCAATCGGTTCATAATTGCGACCTGTAGAGTGTGGCTAAATTTTGCTTGTCACCCATATACATACGTATTCTTAAATATCCCCGTAGGTGAGAGACCAATAGGTAGATTTTTTTTTTTCAAAAAAAAGGAAATCTACCTAAAATTGGTACTCGTAGATTAAAGTCTGCTTTTATACCTACTGTTCGCGGCAAGTATCTACTTGTTTTAATGATGACACCTGTTAGGTACCTACCTATACCTACGCTATTACGTCTTTTTAGATGATAAGACGTTTCTCAAATTACACAATATTAGGTAGGTACCTACATTCTTCTAACATTTCGATTTAAGATATAATGTCAATAAGTTATAGGTAAGTACCTACTATTATTATTTATTCTATTCTGTTTATGTAGAATAGATACCTACCTAACCTTAGAGCCCACCTACACATAGGCTGCTAAATTGGGTAATTAAGGTAGGAGGGAGTACCTACTCATCACAAAAACTTCTATAGAGGAAATAATTAAGTACCTACCTACCTACAATTAAGATTGTAAGATTGTACCTAGGTACATTTGCACAAATGCACACTGCACCGGAGATGACAGTAAAGGTTTAAAAAATGTTATGCAATACACTTCAGCTAATCTTTAGGTTTGTTTTGCTACGATTGATTACGTAGGTAGACAACACTCGTCATATCTCGGCTAAGGCTCGGTCACAAACGGGCTGGCGAATACTCTCAGGGACTATTCGTTGCCTGCCAGTCACACAGCGAGTTCTACACGAGAATTTCAACAGTCTGTTGGTACCCCAAAGAAGGCGTCTTCTTTCATACCTATTTTCGGTCCTCATATTTTCTATACACCCAAAAAACGAATTAACCGTACATTCCGAGATACGATATAATCACTCACAGCGCTCACAGCAATATTTTGCGTTCCGTTTTAGTTTTCACGATTATGACAGCTAAGATCTGTCATTAGGTCATTTGACAGCGCTCACGTTGATATTTCTTTGGGGCATGGTCGGTGTAATCGCAAGATGGCGCGTATTATGACGTCATCTATGACGACTCAAGGAAAATCGATATCGCGCTTATGATCGCGCTCACGGTATCTCGGAACGGGTTTATGGACGCTCATAGCGTTTACAGTCTATCTCGGAACGCACTGTAAGTAATAAATCGTAATTTTTCTATTTTTGAGAATCTTGTTTTGGTTTAGGTAGGTACCTTCTCATCGTACATGACACACGTATAATCTATGCACCGACAGTACGACCTTTATTTAGCACGGGCATATTAAAATGGTCTGAAGTGGCGTGCTGAGTGAGTGGAATGAATCGCAGCGAGTTTGTCAGGCTGTCATACACAGCAAGTTCTCACTGCGAGTGCACAATCGCAGAGAGTATTCGCTGTGTGTGACCGAGACTTTAGTTTACATAGCATTGAAGCGCCTCCGCCAGCTGCTGCTGCGCTCACTAGTTGACAACAGTTCGTTTACAGGCACAGTTTACAGGTAAATAACCTCCTTGGAGACCATCAATTTGTGATTTGTTTTTATTATCTCTGGTGTTCAAAGTTTCCCGATCAAAGATAATTTAAAACGTCAGATTTTTTTAATAGTACATAAATCGCTACAAATACATAATTCGTCTACGCGGAACGAATCTAAAATGGTGGTGGTTTTTAAAGTGGAAGTACTTAGTGTAAAGTGAAGTGAAACTAAAAAAAAATATTTTGCTTCTCAGGGGATGGAGGAAAACATACCAAGGAAAGATGTAGAAAATAAATCTCCTAGTGCTTCAGTGCCAGGTAAGAAGTTCATTTATTTCTTTCAATCAACCCGTTCGGCAAAAAGCATTCTGGGTCGGTGCAGTTACGTACCTAGTTAAACTGTGTTTCCGTAATGCTGGATGCTCCGAATTATTTTTAAGAAGGGCGGGTGGTAGGTCTAACTGATATATTAAGAATTTACCGCCATCACCTCTCCTTGCCTTGCATCAATCGCGTCGCACTTCTTTTCGTCCATAAATCTCTGTAATAATCTCTTAATGTCATTTTTAATGTATTTTTCAAGTTATCTTTTTTAGAAAATAGGGAAAGCATCCACAGATAACCTCCTCTAGATTCCGTTTTGTTTGTGTTCGAATTGGGTTCACCTTTGACGGTGGGTAGGGAGGCGGTGCGCGGGAGATAAGGCCTTATTACACGATTCACTATTTCAAAGTGACGTCACCTCCCGATGCCGTATGATGGGACACTGACAGTAAACATAGATTTTGACGTCGATTTTTACTACCTATTATTATTATACCTACCTACCTAGTACTACTTTCTTAAGGCTGATGCTCCAAGGTAGCCCGCGAAATTCAAATTTTCTTACGTTTTTTGCAATTTGCAGGGTAGTGCTAAGTTGTATGTTGATAAAAATTTTGGTCGCGGCTGTAAGACGTACGTCACTCCGTGGCAAACGCCATGTAAGGATCCCAAGTCCCAACTTTGAAGTTTCCCGTCAAACTTGGGAGATGGATTACCTATATGTTTTAAATTCAAAAAGTAAATAATTTTAAGTAAGTATATGAAGATTATTGTACATAAAACATTAAGTGCACGCAAGTTATTGTGGCGATGGGTATTTTTGACTTTAATTTCAGGGATAATTTAATATTTCTGGGAGCGGTTAGCCCTGAAGCCATTGTCAAGTACGTATGTTGCAAACAAGAGAGTTCTCTATAGTTCCATTATTATCAATTAAGTATGTATTTAATTAAAGTTATCTCGTTAGGAAATAAGGATTTAGCAAAGCCGACAGCAATTTATTTTGTCGATTGTTTGGCCGGCGTGACGCCCGCGCCATGACAGTTTCAACCGTTTTTCCCCGTTTTAAATTGGGTTTTTACGACGTAAAATTAAAAAAATAAAATAAGTTAAAGTTAGATTTTTTTACTAAATAGTACCTATGTACGAGTATTTTGTTTAAAATATATTCAAAGGAAATATATTAACCATTGTTTTCAAATTTAGTTATCTAGCCTATTTGGATGTATAAAAATTCCATGGTATAAGCGGGTAGATGGAAATATTATTGTTCCGCTTGTTTGATAGATTAGAAAATATAAACTGCCTGTTATCAGAGATAGGGAATGTAGTTAAGTATGGCTATAAAACACTGAAAATATGGAACTTTAAAAATGGCAAATAATAAAAACAATCCTATAGAAATTACTTTATCAAATTATTATTATTTTAACCGTTGTTGGCTGCACTGCAAACTCAAAAGCAAATTATACTCTAGCTAGAGCACTGTTGCAACGTAATGTTGCCATGTTTTAAAAACCAATTTTGTAAAAATATGGGCCAATTTGTATTTTTTTTTGGTACAATTTTTATTGTCAGTGTAAAGTTACATGGATTATCTAATGGAGTCCACGTAAATTTCTATGTGCAAGAATATCGCGAAGATCTTAGTTTTCACGAATATATGTTGAGAATGATTGTGCTTTCAAAAAATCTATTGAAAAATGAACATAATTAAATAGTAGATTCTGAATTCTGGATTAACATACAAATACGAAAACAATAATAATGTTTTTTTCTGGCAGCACTGAAAAGTGGGGTTCGCTTCGTTGGCAACTGGCAGCGAGCGTCGCGAGCGAGCCGCACCGCCGCACAACAGCGAGCGTGTGCGATGAATAGGTAGTTTTATTCCGAGTTCCGAACGTTACGCGTTATTTTCTTACTACTCAGTCCCAGCGTTCGATCGTGGACCGGCTGTGACGACGCGGTTAGTCGCGAGTTTCGGACTCATGTTGGATAGTTGTGTATTTTGTTGTCAATCCGTGTTACGTTTGACAAGTTTAGTGAGAGTGAGAACTAATTGAAGGAACTAGTTAAAAACAATCAACTTGATGTGGTCGTGTTCCTTACCTTGTGTGAATTCAAAAAAATCTGGATTTCAAATGGATATTACCAAAGGTAAAAGCGTTTTCATATAGATAACCTTTTCATGACCATATGTTGTTAGATTTGGAACGAGGGCGACGTCACTTTATCCTCGTCACTAGATTTGTAGTTATATTTTGGGTTTTACATTTTATTAAGTACGTAGGTACCCAAAGGGTTGCAGCAAAACATAAAATTGTAATAGTGGAACGTTAGAATGCATTCTAACCATAAACAGGATTCAAAAGAAAGGATCAGTAACAGCAGTAACAGTTTCTTTGGAATATTTTTAATTAACATTCAAGTCAAAGGAAGTTAAAATACACCCCTTTCAAATAATGTATAGTCAAAACAAACAATAACAGCTGACACAAATTCCTTCTTACAAATCTTTACTAATAATTAGTTTTAACAGTAATAATTCTTACCTTGAATGCTAATAATGAGACAAGCAACAGCAAATGCCATAATTTATCCTTTGTTGCAGTAAAATTAAATATGCCTTGTAATGTCCCTATGATCTCTATGTCTAGAACATAGTTTCGATTTTATTTCAAAAAGGTATGCATAAGAATGAATCGCGAAAAACAAATTGTATACTATCTAATATGAAATAAGCCTTGATATGTAATTGTTGCACTATAGCTATACTAACGCCATCTATACAACACAAGGGTAAGCTAGTATTAAATGCCCATGTTTATAAGGAATGTTGATTTACCAAGTGGAAGGTTTTTAATAAATGGGAGGACAACTTTGTGAGGAAGCCAGCATGCCTGATAGATATTTCTTGACGGGCATGTAAAGCCAAGTCCCGAGGTCCATAGGCGGCATAAAAACTCAACACCAGGTTAGGCATGAACCACACAATAAAGAAGAATAAGTGGCTTTGATAATACTTTATCTGATCAAAGATAAAGCACTCGAATACAGTGCTTACACAGTACACGAGCAGCTGGTATATAGGTATCACACAGCAGTTTATCTATTACTTTTGTATTGCTCAAGCAAGACCAACGTATTGACAAGAGTAGTGTTTGTGTGGCCTTGTCATTTGGATTATACTCTAGCCGATGGCGCCTAAATGCAGAACTGGAAGGTATTCTTACAGTTGTGAGTATCTATTGGTGTAGCCAATATTGTACCTTGTAAATGTATAATATAATTAGATTATTATTGCCATCACATTTAAAATGGGAAATTTTTGCTCTTAAATATTGTTAATAGGTAAAACCCATAATTATTCCCATAAGTTTCCTATACATTTGTGCTAGTTTTAATTTTAAATTACTCATTTCCTCATATTGGTGCTGTGTTATCCATTAAATGGTTTTGTTGCAACTCAACTGACTAGTAGCGCCATCTGTGTTGATGATTAAATGTTTTTTTATCACTTGACTCGCTTACTTTATTTACTGTGCCATGGATAATATGGAGACAAACAAATTAAGTGTAAACTTTTATGATCAAAATTAATGTTGACAAACAAATTTGTTAATTATCTACTGAATGGAAATCATTTTGTTTTGACAGCTTTGAGAAAGATAGATTGTTTTACGACATATTAAATTTCGCCGAACGCAACTTTTTTTAATTAAGGTATTTTTTAAAATTTATATTATAGTGGCTTAGCAGCCTAACCTGTGCGACCTTAACCTTTAAATGCCGTCCTATTATCTTTAAATGTTTCTAAAATACCAAATTAGACTAAGATTTATTTTGTTTGATCTTCTTAACTTAAACTAACTATCAGGAAATTGTCTATGTAAAAGTAAAAGATGGCCATTTTTCACCAAATATTCATAAAGAGCAAAAACTAAAAAAAGGAAATTAAAAAAAAGTAGGTACCTAGGTACCTACCTACTTGAAATATTCATTTCATCAAAAATTAACTTACTTCTTCACACGGCACCACACCTCTAGGAAGTCAATAAAAAGGGCCCATGAAAATCCAACCACTAAAAACTTTGTTCCACCTCTTGAGGATCTTTTGGCTAATTGCATTCGGCTATAATGAAAGCACATCATCGACTTAACAGTAACTTAGCATCAAAATATGTTGATCATTTCAGTTTTATGTTTACGGTAGCGATTTTCGGGAAAGTTTAACGGCATTCCAATGCCGTCGCTGCAGACCCGTTGCAGAGAAGGTCGTTTATGTACCTACCTATGTAGATACGCGCACATACACAAGTACCAAATGAACGTGGTACAGTCCAAGATCGGGTACTTACCCGGCGGTTAGGTCATAGATTCTATAACAAAATAGGCAGTTAGATAATGAAATACCGCAAAGGATTAATATTGATCCTTTATCAAGCTAAAAGTAATTTCGGCCCGTTATCTTCGCAATGGACTTTTTGTGTTACGTAGTGATGTCTAGCAGGAACCTTTTTTTCCTCGTACAATTTTACATTCAATGCCGTCGTGCTCTTTGATATGTATGTGCCCCATCTGGCGGATGTTCTCTTCCGCTGACACCAATTCCGGGCTATCCTTTAGTTTATTTTTCCTACTTTTATGATGAGAGAAGCCATGGTTTGTTTAAACTACATTAAAGCAACAAGCATTCAATTCATTCATACAATCCTATTTGCAGACTGATTCATTTTTAGGTTACTCGCAACTAGAATTCGAAACTTGCAAGCTGTTTGAATTATTTAAAGACAAATCGCTTAGACACAACTGTACTGAAATTACGTAGACGTGTGTAGCTAAATAGATAGCAGTCTAGCGCGTAGGCGCTACAGGCGAAGCATTGGAATTCGAAAGCCGAGCGCCGACCACCCATAGGCATGAGAACACGGCCCCGTCCCCTTCCCCACGCTTGCTCTCCCGGCCGGGCGCCGCCTCTCGCCGCTCTCTTAAAGGCACAATGCTGAATTTCATTTGCTTTTTGCGTCGACGTGAACTTTGCACATGATATCAGTCTGCCCGCTGGACTTAACAACCAACATGTCTGCTGATATTCTATTTAATGTTGAGGAGTATCGAAAAACACTAATATCGAGTTTAAATTACTTGAGGCGTTAGGAAGGAAATCTTATTTATATCGCACAGAGTATACCTATTTCATTAACATTATAAATAAATGTAACTGAACTAAAGATAACTGCTACATTTTGACGACGATTTACATAGGTAGGTACTTTCTATTCTTTTTATCTTAAAACTAAAGTAGGTACTGTCCGCATTCTTAACTTCCACTTTTGTCTACTTTTTATTTTGGTGTTGTATTAGACCCGCCCATCAGTAAACTACTGCCACATTCCACAGGCCCTTTTTTACGCTGTGTGGTCGCGGTTTCCGCTGAAGACGGCAACGTCGCGTCTCAAATATGAATGAAATCCGGTCGGCTGTGAACGGCACGGCAACGTCGCACCAGACGCTTGCTTGATTGAGAACTTACTATCAGTGTTGCCAGATGGAATTTGAGAAATAAAGTAGAATGAGTTTTACCCACATTTCAGAAATAAATAAAGTTTTTTTTGTATTTGAGTTATAGAAGTGATCATGAAAGTTTGCGGCCAAATCGTGTTGTATAAACGGAAACATATTTAAGGGGGTAATTTAAAAAAAAATCCACAAAAATGATCGAAAACGGAATCTTGATATTATAGGTACCTGGGCGTTACACAATAAAGAATCTTTGAGATTCTCTAATACTACTTTATCGGCTCAATATTTCTTGTCGGGTTTCTCGCGGTAATATAGAATCTCTCCCTCACTGTCTCTAAATTTTATACTTTTCTATCCAATATTAAAGACCCATTTTAACGTCGTTAAGTCGAGATTTCGCATACCGATAGAATCAACATCCAACATTAAAAACTTATCTAAAAAAAACAATAATTAAATTGATTACCTTCTCCTGATCTTATCACAATTAAATATGATCAAAGGCAATTTCTTATTGATACAAATCATCATGATTGGGTGACAAAACTTGTTATTTAGATAATTAGGTTTTTTGAACAGGTACAAATTTGATTCGTTATTCATAAAGCTCGAAAAGTTGCCTGTAGGTTACAGAATGCCGAACCTAACAGCTGTGTTGCATTCAGTTTACAATGGCGAATTGCCGAAATGCAGTACGCACCCCATGTGCACAACAATACTCCTGATCGAGGAGGGTTGCAGTCCGACTGTTTAAACCCTCCTTTGAAGTGTGTACGCTTGCGCAGTGGGGTGGTCGCCGTAGCACAATATCACCACCAGGCGGCACAGTATACGAATACGTACAGCCGACGATGTCCGTACTCACGCATACGATATCGCGCTATCATTTTAATTCTGCAACTATTGTTTGCAAAAGTTCTAGTTTTCTTGCAATGTGTATTTGCAGTGTTACATGAAAAGTTCTGTGTATACAATCCTCGCCAAAATGCCTCTTTTAGTCGACACTAAAAGTAGAAATGGTAAATATCGATCCGTGTACTGTCGGCCATTAGCTATTTTGGAGGCCTATTGTTTTGGTTACATATGAACTTTTCTTTCTTTTCTTTTATAGAAAGTTTTGATTACAATGAAACCAGTGTGCTAGCAAAAAAGTAATTATTATTAGATAACTCATAATATTCTCATTAGAAATGATAAAACGTGACAAAAACAAGTTTTCTCCAGTGTTTTTCTTCGCTGTAACATGAAGTCGTTCAGGTGACGGAATGTTTTCTGGAACAGGTCAATGACAGTTGGAAAAGCTAATGTTGTTGATTTTGTTCTCGACGTTTTCATAAAATTGCGCTACTTATAAGCAACGTAGAAATGCATCTTCTTAGTTGGTATTTTGGATTTTTTTAGTTAATCTATCTGCCACTATGTTAGTTTCTCGCATCCTTACAAAAAACCTGAAAACCAACCATCTTTTTTGGGTTTTGAATTTCTTGGTTTACCAGGGTTAGAAACCCGACTGTGGTACATGCGCACTGAGTGCACTTAGGGAGGAGTGAAGGCGGGCTGCGGGGCGGCGGCGGGCATTGGAATGCGATGACGCAGCCAGCCGGGCCGGCCCCAGCCAGCGGCCGCGAACTTGTTGTTATGTGAAACTGTTTTTAAACGCACACTCGTACACGGCTATCTTCTACATATTATGACTGCATCTTGTATGTTTAAGTGATATAAAATAAGCTCTGAGCTCATTATAAGACTTGCCTGTAAGGCATCATGCCATTTTCTTTGGGGTTATAGTAAATACTGTTGTTATCAATATAACCTCATAAAACTCTGCGGTACTGTAAAACTAATACTTACCTAGTTGATACTAATAGACATAAGCATGATCTTCAAAAACTTTTTAATAAACAAAATCTTTTCTTTCTTTCCAGTATCCAATGTCGTGAATAGCTTCACGAGCTCTCGGCCACGCGATGCTAAACTTAAACTGGGCTTCGACTCAAACGCCGGCTCTCCGGCTTTGTCGCCGTCCACGGCTTCTCCCCCCGCTTCGTTCTCCATTGACAAGACCGACAACCATGAGACCTACAGCTTCGGCACGGAAACCGTTGATATGCGCAGAGAAGAA
Organism: Xestia ashworthii; assembly: GCA_950022955.1. Lineage (NCBI taxonomy): Eukaryota > Metazoa > Arthropoda > Insecta > Lepidoptera > Noctuidae > Xestia > Xestia ashworthii. The sequence continues at coordinate 12,093,507 of OX465559.1, read as the reverse complement.
GAACGAATAAAAACGTTTGAAAAATGGCCCATCACGTTCCTATCCGGAGATGAGCTCGCACGAAATGGATTTTATTACCTCGGTCGCGGAGACGAAGTACGCTGCGCATTCTGTAAGGTAGAAATTATGAGATGGGTGGAAGGCGACGATCCCGCGAAGGACCATCAGCGATGGGCGCCACAATGCCCATTCGTGAGAAAATTAGGCGGCAGCGCCGGCTCCAACAACACGGGCTCGGGGCACGACGAGTGTGGCTCGCGCGCGCCCTCTGGAAGCTCTACGCCGCCGCGCATGGCCGGCCCAGTGCACACGCGATTCGCCTCCGAAACTGCAAGGCTTCGCAGTTTCAAAGACTGGCCTAGATGCATGAAACAGAAACCTGAGGATCTCGCAGAGGCTGGCTTCTTCTATACCGGTCAAGGTGACAAGACCAAATGTTTCTATTGCGACGGAGGCCTGAAAGACTGGGAGAACGATGACGTGCCGTGGGAACAACACGCGCGTTGGTTCGACCGCTGCGCCTACGTGCAGCTGGTGAAGGGGCCCGAGTACGTGCAGAAGGTGATGACGGAGGTGTGCGCCGTGTCGCCGGAGCGCCCCGCGGCGCCGGCGCCGACGTCCAGCCCGCCCAGCACGCCCAGCACGCCGCTGGACCCGTCAGAGAACCCTGTGGATGACTCCAAGTTATGTAAAATCTGTTACGCGGAGGAGCGCAACGTGTGCTTCGTGCCGTGCGGACATGTGGTGGCGTGCGCCAAGTGCGCGCTCGCGGCCGACAAGTGCCCGATGTGCCGCAGGACGTTTCAGAATGCAGTGCGATTATATTTCTCGTGAGATGAGCCGCCTAATCGAAGGCCCGATTCTAGTCTTAAGGGACGGTCCGACAGAGCTGAGGAGTGAAACCCATAGCTCCAATGTCACGTTTCCACAGGCGGAGAACCCTATTCAAACTTATGGTTTGATAGATAAGATGATAGGTAACTCGCTGGTGAAACAAAAGACGAATACGCTTAGCGCCAGGGTACCTCGCGAAATTTAAATTGTCCTTCGTTTTTGTCAATGTGCTGGCTGACCTGCTGATGCACTATCAGCACCATGCATGCATGTATGTTGATTGAAATATGATTCGGGGGGCGTGATACTTATATGTATTTACAGAATTGTAATCATTCAAATTTTACTAATACAAGTAAAAATATACCCTCATGTTCTTTTAATCACATTGAATGACGATTGACTTCATGATTTCATGAAAAAGTCATTAAATGAACTTAGATAACTTGAGGGTTGTATTGATGATTTTAATGATTATAACTCCGTAAAGCCGTGTTAGTTACGGCCGCGAATCATATTTTTAACAACATACAACCTGACAATTGACCTGCAACTTGCAAAAAAACGTAAGAATTTTTAACTTCAACAGCTACCCTGGCGCTTACTATACACTAACAGTTGATCGAGATTGGTTCGGCAGGAGTACTAGAAATGTAGGTACCTAATAGTAAAAAATAACTACCTAGTTTACGTACTGACAAGAGTAGTTTGATACGCTTATTACTTAGTACACGATTCCGTTTTGGCGTGATATTGCAATTATTTATTTTAACTAGTAACTGTATTATAGACTACCTAATACTGCTCACTTGCGAGAGATTACGTAGCAATTATTTTCGCAAATGAGCCAAATAAGAATTTGTTATTTTCTTCAAGTGATATTACCATTACTTATTGGCAATATAATAATTATTATTATTTACTTTACTATATTTCTGACTGTGGAAGCGTGGCCTTACAGGGGCCGCCCTCGTGATGTAATATTTTAAAAGCGGTGGGGCAATTTTAAAACTCCGCGTTAAATAATAATTTATAAGACAATATAATTTTTTGATGTTGAAATTATTTTAAATTATTTGAAAAGATATACAGGGTGCGCACTTTTTGGAAAGATATGAGTGTCAAATAATATGTAAGCCTAAAAGTAGTAAACCTAAATCTCGGTATGTTTTACAAACTGTACTTTCTTTTATTTAAAAGGCTAGTCTGAATAATTGAGTATTCAAACAAATGCAAAAGCGATAATATTACAATTTCAAATGCAAGCATTTAATTATTTCCAAAACTGTGTACCCTGTTGTGACATATGTAAATAATTTAATGTAAATATTCTAGCTTATCGTTTTGTCCCACCGACAAAAGTGTAAATAATGTAAAAACGTTTAGCGGCACAAAAAGCAAGACAGTAACAAAAAAAATTGCATTGTGACATAAAAAACTATCCAAAAAATTCTGTTTTGTTGTGCTGATCAAATGTTAAACAGAGTAAATTTTCATAATTATGTAAATTGAAGTTCATAACAAAATATCCTACTGACTGTTTCAAAATTAAAATAAAAAATAATAATTAAAGCATTTTCTTAGGACTTTTTCTTATGAACGACGCAGATTCAAACAAGTCGCATTTAAATTATTTGCTATATGGCAAACCTCTGAATTATAGTGACATGGAATTAGAATACCGAAGACCGAAGGCATTACGGCATATTACATTTATTATTTAATAACACATTAAATTGTTTTTCATAGTTGTATAATATTTAAGTAAGTGTATTTTCACAGATGTCTATTTGTCATATTATGTGCAACACATGCCACTGAATTATATCGTTTTTGACATTAATATAAATAATGCATAAGAAAGTTCATTAAAAAGTCGCATTAAAAATTGATTTTCATGTGATTACTATTTCATTATTAATAAAAAATTGTTAAATCATACCACATTGTTTTACTGTGCCACTCATTTCCTAGCGTTCGGTCATGCGCTCTTTAAAGTGTGTTTGGATAACGGTTACCGATACTTTAAACCCTTAGGTAATTTATTTTTTTACCACACATAGCAATATTACAGACTCGTTCAATACGGTGCTATACTATAAGACACAAAATAGATACAACCATATCTACACCCAGTAAAAAAAACATTCGCTGCGCCACCGCTCCGCTTTGAATCTGCTGGCAATCCGCTAGTGTGATAAGGCTCTTAGATCGACAATAACACACCCTAGACTAGCCAATTAAAAAAACAAGATGGCTGCCATTCGCTGGGTGTTGGGTTAGGGGTAATATGTGTATTTTTAGATAGAAATGAGTAATAATACGCCCTTCAAGTATCGGTAACCGTTATCCAAACACATTCTACCTAAGTATACCTACTGTTGCTTCCCCAGAATCCTACCCCAAAAGTAGACCTCGAGAACCTTGAACCTGGCTTCTGTTACCCATTGCAGAATGAGCTGATGATGCCCGTTTCAAAAATTACAGGCCCATCTCACTTCTAAAGCCATGTACAAGTTGTTTTCAAGAGTCATCACGAATCGTCTCGCGCGCAGGTTTGACGATTTCCTGCCACCCGAATACACCGGTTTCCGAAAAGGCTTTAGCACCGTGGACCACAATATATACGCTGCGGCAGGATAAACAAAAGACCGAAGAGTATAACCTGCCTCTCTGTTTGGCGTTTGTGGACTGTAAGAAAGCCTTCGATTCGATCGAGACCGATTTTGACGACCCGAATGGCGTGGTGGTAGTGAGGCTGCCTTACGTTCTTAGGGTCCTGGGTTCGAATCCCAGTAGGAGCAAATGTTTGTGTGATGAGCATGGACATTTGTTTCCGAGTCATGGATGTTTATATTATCATGTATAATAAGTATGTATTTACAAACAAAAAAGTATATATGTAGTATATCAACTATCTAGTGTCCACGACACAAGCTTTGCTTAGTGTGGCACTAGGTGGCGCTGTGTGTTAATGTCCAGCGATATTTATTCACAAGAAGTCCGAAGTTCTCCAACGGTGCCAAATCGACTACCGGTACATCGAGGTGTTGAAGTGTTAGTACAAAAACTCCACCATGTCAGTCCGACTTCAGGACCAAGCCTCAGAATCTATCTTTCTGCAGCGAGGTGTAACACAGGGAGACGTCATAATATCCGAAACTGTTCACCGCTGCACTGGAAGATGTCTTCAAGGTTCTGAACTGAAGAGGGCTAGGCATCAACGTCAATGGCGAGTACATCACTCACCTTCGATTTGCAGACGATATACCTAGTGCTCATGGCTGAGACCATGGAGGACCTCAGTAGAGCTTCCGAAAGAGTGGGTCTTAAGGGGCTACCTCACGCCAACGACCTTGAGCGAGTGGGAGAAGTTTAGCAATAGCGTATACCCGTGCGTGAGAGTGGTCAGCGATACACTTCCGCCCGTCGCCCCGAGGAGCCCCGCTTCAATGCGCACCAAGATTATTCGAAAAAAACAACCCACCTTGATTTATCAAACACAATACGGATAAAGCCGTATACTAATATAAAGGGCATTAAATTGTCTTTGAGATGATCTAAGTTTCATGCAAATACGCCCGATAGTTTTCGCGTTAGACATTACTTTACAAATTAATTACACTAAGTTATAAAAATATTTCTTCACATTTTCACATATCAAATTATGAAAGAAATGGTCTAGTATAACATATATTTTTTTCAAATAAATTAGAAGTTAAGACGTGATGATCAATTTAAAATCACTAAAAGTCATGTATCGAACATGGACAAGACGAAGGTCATGTTGAATGCCCATGTCACACCCAGTCCTATAAAGATCGGAGACTACACTCGAAGTTGTAGACAATTATGTGTACCTGGGACAAACGGTCAGTTAGCTAGGTCTAACTTAACTTCGAGAAAGAGGTCAATCCTCGAATCCGACTCGGCTGGGCAGCGTTCGGGAAGCTGTGCGGTATCTTCTTGTCCAACTTACCGCGGTGTCACAAGACGAAAGTCTGTGACCGGTAACCGGCAACCATCGTGTGGAGACCTTTGCCCATGGGTGCATGCGACTGACGTGACCCGCCCAATCCCATTTTAGCCTAGCAGCCTTCATGCCAACGTCCACTATGCCCGTTTTGGAACGCAGCGTGGTGTTTCCCCTCCGGCCGTTTTCGCAACTGCGATTCGCAACCAGTTGCGAATAAAGAATTTTTATTATTTGTTCGCAACCAGTTGCGAATCAAAACAACTTATTCCTTATGATGATTGAGTTTCGTAACCAGTTACGAAATAGTTATTTGTTATACAAGAGTGCAAAGTTGCTTTTTAACCGCGTGCTCGATTTTGATAACCGAGCAAGCGAAAAATTGGAATCTTGAGCGTTAGCGAGGGAATCAAAAGAGCACGAGGTGAAAAATCTTTGCACTCGAGTGCAACACGTAACTTTTCATCCCACCTTAGCGAGGAAATGACTAAAGGCAAAACAAAAGCATTATTAACAGTTTCAGTTAATTCTGTTTGCGTCAAATCAACTTCCTCGTCGCTAGAACCACTAATTTTCGGTTTTTCACTTGCTTTCAAGTTTCTTGTTTTTAACCCAAGGTTTTAACAATCATCATCATCATCACCATCAGCCTATAATATTCCCACTGCTGGGACACGGCCTCCTCTCATAGAGAGGGAATGGGCATAATCCACCGCGCGGGCCCAGTGCGGATTGGTAGATGTCACATGTCTTCGAATTTTTGGTTCTAGGTTTTAACAATATGACGTGAAAAGAAAAAGGCGCGCGCAAAGCAAATTTAAAAAAGAAGTACCCCAAGAAGGTTCAGAGTCTGAGTTTTTAACAAATTAAAAAAGGTTGTATGATTTATTCGGCACCATGGAGGTAGAAGTAAATAGGTTTCAAGCCGGAAACACTTACGTGGCGTGGCGCTTGCTGTCGTGATCGTGACGTTGACCGTGCACACTATAATGTCGTATCGTGCGCTCTGGCGTTATTTCTGACCCGCACATTGTATAATTTGTATAGGTACTGAACTTTTCCAGCGTTCAAACACTTCAAACGTGCATAATGTTTTCTTCGGCAAGCTCGCGCCTCGAGCCACGTGGTGTAGAAACACATTTGCGTGTTGTGGCGTGTCGCGCCATAACCCCCACCACCACTCTGGTGCAATCGGTGGTGAGCAGTCAGCGCCACGACACGACACGACCTACAAATATGTCTCTAACAATACTAAATGTATGAAACCGATATGCTTCTGGCGCGCCACGCCACGCCACGCCACGTAAGTGTGTTTCCGGCTTAATGATGTTTTTAATTCACAAACTTAGTGCACACGATGTTCTAAATTCAAATTTACTTTATCCTCTAGAGGATAAAAACGGCTTTTGCACTCAGATATCGAAGAGCAAAAATACGCTTTCCGAGATGGGGGATGAAAAAAGAATTTATTTTCCTTCTTCGCAACCATCGTTTCGTTGACTGTTTGTTGACACTCTATTGTTTTGATTTGTATAAAAACTTTTCAAAAGGTTTCGGCCACTACAATGATATCCAAAGGTAATTGCTAAAAAAAAGGTTTCTTGACAATGAATTACTCATCGTGACGTTCTCACGGCGTAAGTAATTTCACAACAATAATACGTTTTATTTCATCATCATCATTTCAGCCGAAAGACGTCCACTGCCGGACATACGCCTCCCCCAAGTGTAGCCGCATTGACCGGTCCCGTGCGACTCGCATCCAACGGATTTCCGCAACCTTTACCATGTCATCGGTCCATTAGTTGAGATATCACAGTTTTTTGTCTAGCCAGGCGGGAAAAAAATCTCCTAAAACAGAGTTTTAACTGTTTGACAACAGAACTGTCATAAACTGTCATCAGAAATGTCGTTAGAATAGAACACCTATTTTAGGACCAATTACCGAAGTTGGTAGCCCGTTGGTGTCGGCGACCGTCCTGTGAACATTAGATCGCAAGTTTGAGCCTCTGCTGGAATATTCTTTTTTGTATCTATTTTGATTTTTTTAATATTGTTATATTTCAAAAATAATAATCCTGGTTCGCAAGTTCGATCTCAGCCAAATTTTTGTAAATAGTTATGTTGATTTTTTAATAGTTTTATACATACTTTTAGTTTTTTTTTAATTTTTTTTTTCATTTATTTTGTCTCATATTTTTTATGTATTACGCACATCTTTTTAACAGATGAGTCCGATTTGCATGATTTTTTTTAAACGAATAGCGTATTTCAAAGTTGGTTCCATTTAAAATTAAAAGTGGTGTTTGGGGCTCTTTTCATACACCTTGATGAGAATTTAAGTCCTGCCTGGAATTAAACTGTCATTGACGGTCTAACGATGGAGACAGGAGGCAGCTGCAAGCCCCAACGACGGAATTGTTCCTCTAGCGATCGTTTAAGGTTGACTCAAACTCTCTCTAACCTTCTCTGTCTTATGTGACGCAGACGAAGTTGCGCGGGTCAGCTAGTGAGATATAATTTCAATGAGGACAATTTCGATATTAGTTTCACAGTGAAAAATGCTCTTCGCTGCATTCTGCCATTCAATTCACACCGAAATGGCAGCAGTCAGCAGCGCAGTTTCACTGTAAAACCATTTTATTCTTTATCTCCATTATAAAATACGCGCGGCCGCTCGCAGCGCCGCTAGTCGTCACGCGACCCGTCAAAGCCGCTGCTGCCGCAGCTCACCGCTGTTATTTCGGCATGTATTGACCCTTAGTTGTAGGTGAAAAACCTAACTTGTGGAGTGGAGATCATTGTTTTTTTTCGTATGGGCAATAATCAAATGACTCCTCCAGCTCTGGGCGGAGCGGAAGGGAGTGTCGAACGCGTCGTCGACACGGCCTGTCGTCATGTCGTCGGACGGACGGCTCAGTAGCTCATAGCTCACCGTCCACAGGCCGCGCCTGCGGTGCACGCCCGGTGCGTCTCCCGCGGCGGCCGGGAAGAGAGGCTCTCTCCCTCTCTCGTTCCGCCACCTCCTTCGCCAGCATGACTGCTTCGCAGCGCGGAGGTGACGGCTTCCCATTCCGCCTCGCTCCGGACCATGGATTGAACCAGGGCCGGACGCGAGAGCGAGCCGCCGCGGTGAACCGTTACGTGGACACGGCGCGGCGGTGCTTCGCCCACGTGGGGCAGACTGAGACCGTGTGCGCCTCCGTGTCCTCCGGTTGGAGTGGAGACCTTAAATTTTCTTTTAGATCGTTTTTATGTTTCAGGCTCAAGAGCACTATGAGCAGTCTTTCAATCAATAGTTTATTTCATAGGCTGTTAGGTTTATAATTAAAAATAATTAAGTATTCCATTAGTTATTTTGTATTTTTTTATTTGCCCCCTAGTTTACCACTAAACCAACGAGTGGCAACACAAAGACGACGTCTTCAGTTTGAGTGACGAGCAGGATCAATAAAATGCAAAATAAAAAAGTAAAAAACCGTTTATTTGGCATCTAAGTAAATCTTAACGTACATAACATTAGGCCATGAGAGATTCAACATACTTATTATTAGAAGATAGCAGCAATTCTTGCTTAAGCTTGGTTATTTCCTTAATCATAGCATCATCCGACGCTGTACCTTCTTGGATTAGTTTGCATTTACGCAAGAAATCTTCGATTAATTTGTGCCCCTCTGTCGTCTCCTTCGTTTTAACTGCTGCCTCCACGTCGAATAAGTTGATTTCTAGCTGTGCTTGTTGAGCCTCCGCATACTGAAAATGTTCAAAACTTAGTTATTTTGAAATGATTTTTTTAAATAAATTCTATTAAGAGGCCTGTGGAGCATGCGTAGTTCATACAAACGTAATACCAAAATAATTTGTAATTCAAACGTATTGGTAGTGTGTATTTATTTAGATTGGATTACAGAATATCTAGGTTCCCAAATATATATATTTTGCATGGACACTGATTTAAACAAGAGTTATGAGAAAACTAAGTTTTCTATGGAAATTTTAAATTCCTCATATCTCGTCTTTATATCATTTTCCTTTCAAAAATTATATTTGGGAACATAGATATTCTGTAACACACTCGAAAAAAATACACAATGCTTTATGAATATGTTTGATTTACAAATTATTTTGGTATTACGTTTGTATGAAATACGCATGCTCCGCCGGCCCCTTAAATGAAATATTGTTCTGTGTTGCGATAGTAACACTGGTTAAGATTTTGTAACCGTTTGAGGTATTACAAAAAACATTTGGAAGACTTTCAAGTGCTCTATACTCGTACATACAGGGTGTCGACAACCTCAACCACGAAGCCGTCAACCAAGCATTCAGCATACGCAAAAATAATTGCTGGGAAACGATTTTTTTTTTTGGGTGAAAATTTATGTTTTGTGGTAGAACTCAATGTAACGCACTCGAAACATTGTGCTGATGGATAGATTGAATAGTACGCGGGGTCGTGGAGGTGTTAAAAGTAAAAATCTTACAATAAAAACTTGTATTTAAAAAAAAAAACTTCTCAATAAGTTGGAACTTTGGTTCCCAGGGATGGTGTAGAAAAAAAAAATATCGCAATGACGGGGAGAACAAGTGCCTTCCGGCTTCGTTAACAGGTTTTTTACACCCTTTTTATACACCTACAACTAAATATCGATGTTAGTTATTCCAATGCATAATCAATGTCATTAGCAATATTAAAGAAATTCATCATGAAAGCAATACATTTGACAGGTATTTGTAATGTTGCCAACTTTTTGAACGCACTACTTAATGTTACTTGGTACTTTTACTTTCTTACTTGGTTTGGTATTTAATACTTTCTGCCATAAGTAAAGGGTTGGGGAAGACTTATCAGTTCGAGTATTAGTCCTTTATACAGAATAGAGACTCACTGCACATTCTTAGATTCAGAACAGGGCCACGTACTTTAACATTTCCATAGAAAAAATTATTTTTCTTATAGCACTTGTTAAAATTCATGTCCAATCAAAATTTATATTTTGGAACATTGTAGATATTCTGTAATCCAATCGAAACAAATACACACTACCTTAAGAATATGTTTTATTTACAAATAATTTTGGTATTACGTTTGTATGAAATACGCATGCTCCGCAGGCGTCTTAATGTAGCTGGCCGGCAAAAAAAACTTACCCCAGTCTGGGTGATCTCCTTCGCACCTTTCTGAGCCTAAGGCCGTTCCCATTATGTCAAAAGCGTAGCTAGGATTTTGTTAAGAGGGGGCAGGCGTAGTCAAGCCAAGAATATTCTAAGGTAAATACTGCATGAGCGATGGGACAGACTACGTTAAAAATGAAAACCAAATCTAGATTCAACCATTCATACTTTCATAGTACAATCTTATACAATTCGCCTGTCGATAGAATCAACTTTGTTTTTGTTTATTACTTTACAGTTTGTGAGCATTTCTGCATCTTCTGCTCGTACCTCGCTACGACCTTGCACTATGTCGTGACGACAGATAAACGTGTAGTTTTAAGTGTCGTGGCTTGTGTATTTAAATGGAGGTGTTCACATAATATATAGCACGACGCGGTTACTGTCGTTCACGACTTTTGCCAACTAAAGACCAACGATAAATTAAACTGAAACTTGTCGACTTTGACGGGTGTATATCGTTTTTTCGTTCAATAAACATTAATGTAAGCAAACAAACAAACAAATTCCCTCTTATGTGTTTGGATGGGTACGTATCAATTCATAATCCCGAATTTTAAAATACCGATGGACGAAATCCCGAAAATTGAAACGCCGAATGGTTGTTTGACCGAAAGTTTAAAATCCTGAAAGTACATTTGCCCGAAAGTTTAAAATCCCGAAGTTTATAAACCCTAAGTTTAAAATCCCGAAGTTCAAATACCCGAAAATTCATTTGCCCGACAGTTTAAAATCCCGAAGTTCGAAATCCCGAAAGTTCATTTGCCCGAAATTTAAAATCCCGAAGTTCAAAATCCCGAAATTGTCACCGTTTCCGAGAAAAACGATTTTTTGTAAACCTAACGTAAAAACACTTAAAAGTTGCCTAGCAAGCAGCACGCATGCAGCAGGCATGCAGCAAGCATACAGCAAGCATGTAGCCAGCATGCAGCAATCATGCAGTAAGCATGCAGCAAGCACGCAGCAGGCATGCAGCAAGCATACAGCAAGCATGCAGCAAGCATGCAGCAGGCATGCAGCAGGCATGGTTTCTGTCACGGCTCCGGCGCTGCGGGGCTCCGGCGGTCACACGCGAGCTTATCGTCGCAGAGGGTTTTAGTTTTAACCCTTAGATGCATGATTTTTTATATTTTCGTGAAAATAATATATATTATGAAATGAGGTCTCTAAAATACGAGAAAAATAATAAAAAAAATCAGAGATGTATTTAAAGTGTATTTTTTATTGAAAAAAGGTTGTTATCATTTTTGATAAATTATGCAGTAAGATGACAAAAAAACTAAAAAAATTATATAGTGTGGAAAACCCTAAAACAGTTATTGTTTCGGTTATCACAGAGTGATACACGAATTTCTCACACATGACTGACGTAAGTTCCTTTTAAACTATGCACTTAAGGGTAAGCCACCTGCTCCTCAGCTCGCGGCCCGCCTCGCCCCTCCGCGCCTACGCGGGCTTAAATTACACTCTAGGGGTAGGGCAGAAAAGACTACGTGGAGTCGGTTCTGCAGCGATTCATTTCTGTCACAAAATTTGTGCTTATATATGTCACCGTAAAATTGTCAAACACGTTATATTACAATATAACGTGTTACTCTCTAGCGATATTGTAAACTCTCGAATTATTGTCAACTGAACATACGGAAGTATCTCTGCCCCCATAATCGGGACTTGGGGCACCCCCCCGTTAGGTTGGTTAGGTTCCCTTTAAACCCTGCACACGGAAATAGGGGCCCCGCGAAGCGGGGCTTCGTCGACTACGCTTTTTAGGGGCATATAATACGGCTATTAAATAAAAGTTTTCATCCATTCGGGATTTCGTCCATTCGGGATTTTATCAATCGGTATTTCGTTCATTCGGGATTTCGTCGATTCGGGATTTCATCCATCGATATTTCGTCCATTCGGGATTTCGTCCATTCGGTATTTCGTCCATTAGGGATTTCGTCCTTTCGGGCATTTGAACATCGGTATTTTGTGTTTCGATATAACGACTATCGGTATTTAAAACTTTCGGTATTTTGAATTTCGATGTTTTGGACGTCGGTATTCCAATCATAGGTATTATGAACTTTCGGGATTATGATACGTACCCGTTCCTGCATGTATAAGTTGTTAATTTTTGATAAGCAAAAATGGAACAAAGCAGACAAGCAAACCAATGTTTTAGCAAAGAAACAAGGCATGAAGGCACACATTGTTAAAGTACACACACGCACATTGTTGAAGCTTCTTCTAACAAAGATCCGCACTAAGCCAGAGTAATGGTTGAGGCTTACTCAATCTGAGAGGAGGTCTACTTCTATTATACCTATTAGACAAAAAAAAATACTCAAAAGGTGGAACAAAGTTTATAGTGGACGGATTTTCATGGGACTTTTTTTATTGAATGTCTGTTTCTTTGTTCATTGCTTTCAATGCAATGCATATTTCAAGTATTTTTGAAAATTTCCTATTTTCTAAAATATTGAGCTCAGAAGTCCCATGAAAATCCGACCACTATAAACTTCGTATCACCTTATTATCTAATTGCACTCGACTAGTGGGAAAAATAGGCTACAAACGCGTTCTTCACGGCTCACCTCAATAATAGATTCAGGTAAGTCCGCCAGCTTGGCGACGTGTAGTCCTAGCGAGTGCAGCGCGGGGCCGGGAGCGATGCGGTGCAGGAGCAGTAGCTGTCCGCTTACGACGGACGCCTCCGCGTGAGAGTTCACGATGACGCCCGGGTGAGCGCGAGCCAGCCGCGTCAGTTCTTGGTAGTGAGTTGCGAACAGGCAGAAGCATTTACTTTTTGTTGCTAGTTCCCTGTAAATGACAAAATTGTTAGTTCAAGGTGGCGCCTTAAATCAGCGGCACCTCGCTCTCGCGTCCGTCCCTCCATGACGGATCCATGGTCCGGAGCGAGACGGAATGGGAAGCCGTCACCTCCGCGCTGCGAAGCAGTCATGCTAGCGAAGGAGGTGGAGAGAGCCTCTCTTCCCAGCCGCCGCGGGAGACGCACCGGGCGTGCACCGCGGGCGCGGCCTGTGGACGGTGAGCTATGAGCTACTGAGCCGTCCGTCCGACGACATGACGACAGGCCGTGTCGACGACGCCAGAGTGTTCCACGCGCGCCTCAAAAAGATGTCAGCATAATGGAGGGGCCCGCAAGGGCCGAAGCCTGGCGGGGTTGCGAGACTGTTCCAAAGAGATAAACTGGCCCCGGAACATGAAAGGGTGAGGAAGGAACATGGATGGGTTTTAGTCAGTTAAAGTCTGACACTCCTTTCCGCTCCACCCAGAGTGAAAGAAGTCATTAAAATTTGATAATTTCCCATCCTAAATAAAAAGGTAAGAGGCTAAAGCACCCTTACTTGCTTTAGGTAATAAATATAAGTAAGGATGTTGAGGCCAGAAGCAGATCCATTGGCGGACGTTGTTGATAACTGCACGGTGCGGATGATATTATATTAATTGTTGTTGGTTACCACAGGTACAACGAAACATTTGCCGATCCAGCTATGCTTCGCCAGTCGACGCTGCTTTAAGGTGAAAGCGTCAGGGTAGCCCGCGAAATTCAAATTTTCTTACGTTTTTTGCAATTAACACTGCCCTGCAAAATGCAAAAAACGTACTTATTAAGACGCCTGCGGAGCATGCGTATTTCATACAAACGTAATACCAAAATAATTTGTAAATTTAACATTTTCCTAAGGTAGTGTGTATTTATTTCGATTGAATTACAGAATATCTAGGTTCCCAAATATATATTTTGATTGGACACTGATTTTAACAAGAGTTATAAGAAAAGTAAGTTTTCTATGGAAATTTTAAATTCCTCATATCTCGTCTTTGTATCATGGTCCTCTCAAAAAATATATTTGGGAACATAGATATTCTGTAATACAATCGAAACACTACCTTAAGAATATGTTTGATTTACAAATTATTTTGGTATTACGTTTGTATGAAATACGCATGCTCCGCCGGCCCCTTAAGATTTTTTTTATTTCGCGGGCTACCTTGGAGCATCCCACTTAAGTTACCAATTGTTTAATAGTTACTTACTCTGCAATAGCCCAAGCTATTCCACAGCCCTCGTATGTTGAAGTACCTCGTCCTAACTCGTCGATCAAAACGAGCGAGTCGGGTGTCGCCGTCTGTAAAGGGTAACAATGAAAAACTTTAGTTTTCGTTGAATGAAGCATTTGCGCATCATTCTTGTGGCTTCACTTTACGCCGCCACGCTGCGCAGGCGCGGCACACACTAGGTAGTACCACAGTATAAAAATCATACAGTAGGACGACGCCTTTGATCTCGTGTAAAATGCCAACATCGTCTAGACAGTAACGCATCGGCCAGGGTTGTCACAAGTAAACAATTTATGAAATTATTTATTTATTGCAGATCAACATCGAAAGTAGTATTATAAGTAAAACAATATTACATATTAATGTAATAATTAAAACAATTTTAACCCGCTCTTTACTGCATGAATTATTAATAAGGAGTTGACTATAACAATAAAAATGCAGATGAGGCGTATACAAAGAGATTTAAAAATTGAACTGATGCAGACTTGATAACTAGTTACTGTGACCTAACTGTACTGTAATCTTGTTTATGTGACGTTTTTAAATAAATAAATAACTCAGTTGTCAGTGCGACATAACGGTTCGGAAAGGTCACGGTTTTTGGGGTCGCTGATTACGAAAATGGGGTCAAAAACCATGAAAACGACACCCATGACAGAAAAAACAAAAATAAACCAGGGCGCCATCCTAGATTTTCTTTTTGACCCCATTTTTATAATCAGCGACCCCGAAAACCATGAAAACGACACCCATGATGGAAAAAACTCAAAATTTCCATGGCGCCATCTTGGATTTTTTTTTGACCTCATTTTCGTAATCAGCGAACCCAAAAACCATGAAAACGACACCCATGACGGAAAAAACTCAAATTTTCCATGGCGCCATCTTGGACTTTCTTTTTGACCCCATTTTCATAATCGGCGACACCAAAAACCATGAAAACGACACCCATGACGGAAAAAACTCAAAATTTCCATGGCGACATCTTGGATTTTATTTTAGACCCCATTTTCATAATCAGCGACCCCAAAAACCATGAAAATGACACCCATGACGGAAGAAAACTCAAATTTTCCATGGCGCCATCTTGGATTAAAAAAAAATGACGTCCACCATCTTGGAATTAAAAAAAAGGATGGCTTTTTCATAACAAGCACTTCAATTAAACTCAAAATTGACATCCAAATCTTATTATAAAAAATTACGTCCACCATCTTGACACGGAACATACAAACAAACACTTTCACATTAATAATATTAGTAGGTTTTCCGAACAGGTGCCCTGTGCACAAAAACTAATAAACAAAAAAAAATTATTTACGGTGCGCCGCCGCGCCGAAAATAAATAATTTTAATAGCGTAGCAACGTGGCATGACATTACGAATAAAATTATTTATGCACTCTACAATAACAAAACAGATTTATTTACCTTTCTTCTGTGCGTGGAAGCTGATGAAACCGCAGATCTTTATTTAAACGAGATGAAGACTTGCAATCACTCACAGCACACGTCGTATGCACCATTTTGAATAAACAAATAAAAAACAAACACGCGTTAGCCCTGAATTAATTGTCCCGATCTACTAACAAAGTTTTGTTCGCAGTTCGGGCTCGGCTTGCCCGCGTCTCGCCCCTCACACCCCGCACGATTGCCCTGTCTAGACGTATCCGTTGGACGACTGTACGATTTTTAGACTGTGGTAGTACTGTACTGACCCGCAGTATGGCGGCGGTGTCGATCATCTCGCGCATGAAGGTGCTGTGCCCCTGCACCTCGGCGTCGCCCGCGCCCACGCGCGCCGCCACGCTGCGCAGGCGCGGCACACACTAGGTAGTACTGTACTGACCCGCAGTATGGCGGCGGTGTCGATCATCTCGCGCATGAAGGTGCTGTGCCCCTGCACCTCGGCGTCGCCCGCGCCCACGCGCGCCGCCACGCTGCGCAGGCGCGGCACACACTAGGTAGTACTGTACTGACCCGCAGTATGGCGGCGGTGTCGATCATCTCGCGCATGAAGGTGCTGTGCCCCTGCACCTCGGCGTCGCCCGCTCCCACGCGCGCCGCCACGCTGCGCAGGCGCGGCACACACTAGGTAGTACTGTACTGACCCGCAGTATGGCGGCGGTGTCGATCATCTCGCGCATGAAGGTGCTGTGCCCCTGCACCTCGGCGTCGCCCGCACCCACGCGCGCCGCCACGCTGCGCAGGCGCGGCACACACTAGGTAGTACTGTACTGACCCGCAGTATGGCGGCGGTGTCGATCATCTCGCGCATGAAGGTGCTGTGCCCCTGCACCTCGGCGTCGCCCGCGCCCACGCGCGCCGCCACGCTGCGCAGGCGCGGCACACACTAGGTAGTACTGTACTGACCCGCAGTATGGCGGCGGTGTCGATCATCTCGCGCATGAAGGTGCTGTGCCCCTGCACCTCGGCGTCGCCCGCGCCCACGCGCGCCGCCACGCTGCGCAGGCGCGGCACACACTAGGTAGTACTGTACTGACCCGCAGTATGGCGGCGGTGTCGATCATCTCGCGCATGAAGGTGCTGTGCCCCTGCACCTCGGCGTCGCCCGCTCCCACGCGCGCCGCCACGCTGCGCAGGCGCGGCACACACTAGGTAGTACTGTACTGACCCGCAGTATGGCGGCGGTGTCGATCATCTCGCGCATGAAGGTGCTGTGCCCCTGCACCTCGGCGTCGCCCGCACCCACGCGCGCCGCCACGCTGCGCAGGCGCGGCACACACTAGGTAGTACTGTACTGACCCGCAGTATGGCGGCGGTGTCGATCATCTCGCGCATGAAGGTGCTGTGCCCCTGCACCTCGGCGTCGCCCGCGCCCACGCGCGCCGCCACGCTGCGCAGGCGCGGCACACACTAGGTAGTACTGTACTGACCCGCAGTATGGCGGCGGTGTCGATCATCTCGCGCATGAAGGTGCTGTGCCCCTGCACCTCGGCGTCGCCCGCGCCCACGCGCGCCGCCACGCTGCGCAGGCGCGGCACACACTAGGTAGTACTGTACTGACCCGCAGTATGGCGGCGGTGTCGATCATCTCGCGCATGAAGGTGCTGTGCCCCTGCACCTCGGCGTCGCCCGCGCCCACGCGCGCCGCCACGCTGCGCAGGCGCGGCACACACTAGGTAGTACTGTACTGACCCGCAGTATGGCGGCGGTGTCGATCATCTCGCGCATGAAGGTGCTGTGCCCCTGCACCTCGGCGTCGCCCGCTCCCACGCGCGCCGCCACGCTGCGCAGGCGCGGCACACACTAGGTAGTACTGTACTGACCCGCAGTATGGCGGCGGTGTCGATCATCTCGCGCATGAAGGTGCTGTGCCCCTGCACCTCGGCGTCGCCCGCGCCCACGCGCGCCGCCACGCTGCGCAGGCGCGGCACACACTAGGTAGTACTGTACTGACCCGCAGTATGGCGGCGGTGTCGATCATCTCGCGCATGAAGGTGCTGTGCCCCTGCACCTCGGCGTCGCCCGCGCCCACGCGCGCCGCCACGCTGCGCAGGCGCGGCACACACTAGGTAGTACTGTACTGACCCGCAGTATGGCGGCGGTGTCGATCATCTCGCGCATGAAGGTGCTGTGCCCCTGCACCTCGGCGTCGCCCGCGCCCACGCGCGCCGCCACGCTGCGCAGGCGCGGCACACACTAGGTAGTACTGTACTGACCCGCAGTATGGCGGCGGTGTCGATCATCTCGCGCATGAAGGTGCTGTGCCCCTGCACCTCGGCGTCGCCCGCGCCCACGCGCGCCGCCACGCTGCGCAGGCGCGGCACACACTAGGTAGTACTGTACTGACCCGCAGTATGGCGGCGGTGTCGATCATCTCGCGCATGAAGGTGCTGTGCCCCTGCACCTCGGCGTCGCCCGCGCCCACGCGCGCCGCCACGCTGCGCAGGCGCGGCAGGCGCGCGGCGCGGGCGGGGAGGGGGCAGCCCGCATGCGCCAGTACGCAGGCGGCGCCGCACGAGCGCATCCACGTGGACTTACCGCCCATGTTCGCGCCCGTCACTATGTGCATCACGCTTGAACCTGGAATGTTGAGAAAGATGCGTGAGAAAGGCATCTGGGGGATTACACGATCAGCACATATTCTGAACAATCAAATATTGTATAGCTCTTAAAGACGGTTTAAGGCCGGTTTTCACTACTGGATTCCGACCACAGGTAACCTCCTCTAAATTCCGTATGATTAAAATTTTGTTTGTACTCGTGTTCACCAAATTTAGCGGTAGACACGCGGTGCGCAGTAAATGACAACTGCTATCTCATTGGCTATTTCAAGGTGACGTCACCTGACATAGTCAAAATAAAAATATTTATTTCAAGTGGGCCAGTTAGTGACTTTTGTTGCCGATTTCAAAGCGTAGATCTCTATGGAGAAGAACGAAATCTCAACTGACAGCGAGCGCCCGTTCACGATGGTGACGCATGAATCAGCCAAAGTAGGGCCTTAATCTGGTCATTTAGATATTGGTGTGGTGGAAGTATCATCAACAAATAACACCATATTTTGAGGTTGGTCTTTCAATAAATAGGCTAAATCGTTTATAATATACTTGAAAGAGGAAAGGACCCAGTATTCAGCCTTGCGGGACCCCATTTTTACTTTTAAACCCTGAGAGTTAACACCATCTGATTGAACATATTGTTGTCTATCACTCAAATAAGATTTTACTAAAGTAAGTGCAAGTTTACCTAGTCCGGAATGCTAAAGTTTCGTAAGTAATGTGTCGTGATTTACGCAATCAAATGCTTTGGAGAGGTCACAAAATATTCTTATGGCGTCTGGGGACTCTTCCCTTGCAGTAAATAATGTGCTTTCATAAGGTTAAAATTTATTGAACATTATTAATAAATTGTTATGGCCACATTATCCTACCTTCCCGTCTAGATAGAGTTTGGTAGTTTTTTTTAACATCATATCAGAACCTCTCAATTAAACTGAAAAAAGTCTAGTTGCGACACATACCTCTTTTAAACACCACATCATTGGGTATGTAAGACACGCCCTCAGCGATCTCGAGACAGGGGTGCCTTAACTCTTCCAGCACCAGTTCGTCAAGTTCCTCCGTGATGAGCGGTCGCACGTACGGCGCCGGCGCACTGGCTGCGGCTACCGCGAACGATACTAGTACGTCTAGACGGGACAGTATGTGGGAGAGGCAGAACAGGCATTCGGAATATCCAGCTGGAATATGGAAGATAGAATTGAGCTATTAGGGATATTTTGTAAATGCTATATTTGTCTTGCGTATTGCCTTCCCCTTTTGTGGGTGAGTTGAGGCAGAGGGCATCGTGGATCAGCTTGATTGAGCTTAAGGCGCTTAGACGAGCTAAGTTAGCAACTCTATTTGTGGTGGTTCAAACTTCGTCTGAAATGCTGTTAGAATAAAGTTCTAATCAGCTTGCACTACAAAGTGGTTGTTACGTCAGCCACTGCGGCCCAAATAGCGCGAAATGAGTGGTTTCGATCGATTTACAAAAAAACTATTGATTGGATTAAAAAACTAAAACAGTATCATGCTAATATATTGCTTGTAGAATTATTTGCCAAAAAATCAGAATGATCGCACGCATATTAGTACGTTTTTTATTGTTTGAAAGATATTTTTAGAGGTAAGTTCGTGATTTCTTTTTATCGAGCCAAATTAATTGTATTATGTTTTCAAAACAGTATCATGCTAGCATATATCCTGAAGAATATCATATATTTTTCTGGTCTTGTTTATAGCAGTGAATCATATACTTTTAGTGATTATAAAACTCGCGTTTAGCTCGTGTAATCGCCTTAAGGGTGATGTGAACAACCGTTCGCAATGGTACATTGTAATTGGCTATTGATGATCATTAAAGGTATCTCACCAGCTATGCCGACTATTTCAGCGACCACTTTATCTTGCTCCTTCTCATACGTCGACTTGATAGAAGTATATTCTTCAGTGATATTCTCCAGGGCCTTAGTTTTGAATCTCACGCCTCCCTTCACCGCATCGATTATTGTGTATTTCTTGTTTCCACGCAGTGTTTGCTCTTCCTTAAGTGTGACTCTGGAAATGTTCATAGTAAAGTCATATTCTAATGGTTTTAAGGCTCAACTTGACTTGAAGAAAAGATTAATATATATCCTATCCTAGCCGAATCTTTTCCATTTTATAATATATCAGGAGAGCAGATTATAGCTAAAAATAAATTAGTTAGTCTAGACTGAAAACAATGAAAGCTGTCGCTAAAGGGATCAAAGTGTCAGGAAGAAATAGTTTTTATGATTACTTAATTAAAACACGACATGAAATACTGAAGTCTCTAATTACAAAAAAAAACAACAATAATATATGTTTATACCTAAAAAAGAATCCATTCTGAGGATTACTGTCTAGCTTGATAGTCTTGCCACTATCAAGTCCGAGGTCCCTCGCAGCTTTGTTAAGTTCCCTTTCTGCCGATGACTGCATTTGTTCCAATTGCTCTCCCAAGCTCTGAAGCTGTTCATCAAAGGATGGCTTTACGAGAAAATCACCTGCAATTGATAAAATATTATTAAAATAAAATGGGGTTCCGTGATCAACTCAGCCTATAAGTCTACTGCTGGAGATAAGCTTATCCCCTATCCTTCGGCCCTATCTTGATCTTTTTTGCAATAAGTGTTTTCAAAGCTCAATTCTTGGCCTAATAACGTCTCTTGCCTACAGCACAGATATTATAATACTTCCTACAGTGACCATTCAAGTGTGTTCAACATTTTATTTTCGTATGACTCTGTGTTTGTATGTTTCTGTATCTGATCACTCTACAACATTACGCCGATAAATGATCTCAGCTACTATCTTAGTTCAAGTTTTACATTTGAGTGACCATTTATAATAAAAGGTCTTAAAACTTTTGAATGCCCAGGAATTTTCAAAATCTAAATATTTTATTTCACATAGTCCTAGATGGGCATTTTATAAAAGATCGAAAAAGGTGCACGGTTCAGGTTGATGGTTTCCTATGGAGAAGAACCGGCAAGAAACTCCCAACTCGGCAAGCAACAGTTTCATCACAGTGATACCTATCTAAGATTCCGATACAAGTGATACGTCACCTCTGTCAACAGCCTCCATATCGACGGTAGTTTCTATCATCTGCAGGAACTTGCCGAGGTCTTCATTCAGCTCCGATATCGGCTCGGTTATCGACGAGTGAACGGTCGCGTTCTCTGCTTCAGCTAGACAACGCAGCAAAGATGGCAGTCGATTGATAGCCTGAAATTTGTCATTGTTGTTGTTATATATTAGGAGCTCGTGGCTAAATAATAACAGCCACTCGGGTCGATCTTTAGGTTAAGCCGTCCTTGCCTAGGTGTGTCTGTGGATGGGTGACCATCCTTACATAAAAAGTGTCCTCCGTGCCTCGGAAAGCACGTTAAGCTGTTGGTCCCGGCTGTCATTTGTAGATCTTTGACAGTCGTTACAGGTAGTCAGTGGCCCAAAAAGTCTGACAACCAGTCTTATCACAGGGTATCGTATTGCCCAGTACTAACTGGGTTGTGGAGGTCAGATAGGCAGTCGCTCCATGTAAAATACTGGTATTCAGCTGCATCCGGTTAGACTGTGAGCCGACCCCAACATAGTTGGGAAAAGGCTAGATGATATTGTGTTAAAAACAAAATATTTTATTTCACATAGGCCAAGATGGGCACTCATAAAACGTTGAAACGCGTGCACGGTTCGGGTTGGTCGTTTCCTATGGAGAAGAACCAGCAAGAAACTCTATGGTTACTCTTTTCAAATCATCTTTCTTTTTCTGCCCCTGCCGTAACTCGATAATCTTTGGCTGGTCCCTACAAAACGGTACTGCCAGCCGCGAAGTGACGTGTGCGCGTCCATACGATTTTAGTTCTAAATCCTGACACCCGAGCACCGGCTTATTTAGCGCTACCTGTTGCTTTCTTTTTTAACATATTTTTTTCTCCATTTTTTAAAATGTTTTTGACATTATGTGTAGAGTGCCTTGTTCCCTAAGGGAAGCCGGTAGGAATAGGCTTCTTAGGTGCCTTCGGCCCTCATGTATTGCTAAGCATAGGATCAGAGTGGATTGTGAAGAATTGCAATATGTCCATGAATACATCTACTTGGGTCAGTTAGTCTATGTCCAGTCCAGGCAAGACAAGGAAGTCACAAAACGAACCGAGAATGCCTAGAAGAGCTACTGGTACATGAATGAGCTTAATATGAAGGGAAACCTTCCTTTTTCAGTAAAGCGAAAAATCATGGACATGTGCGCATTCTTCCCTTTTTGATCCAAGACTTGGTCTTTGACAATCATTCAAAAGTCCAGACTCAAGGTCTGCTAACGCGCAATGTAGCGCAGCATTCTAGGCGTCAAACTAACCGACCATGTATGTACACAACACCAGATTGCGCTTCAAAACAAAAATTACTGACGTTGTTCAAATGGCCGCTAAGCTGTAGTGGGACTGGATTGGCCAAGTCTGTCGCATGCCCAATGAGCTGTGGGCCAAAATAACCACTTTCTGGAGTCCTGATACAGCCAGAAGGCGTCACGGCAGACTTCGCAGAAGATGGCAGGACGAGCTGGACAAAACCCAGTGGCCAACATTGAACTGATTAACCCTAGATCGAAACAACTGGAAATCATGGGGCGAGGCCTTTGCCCAGCAGTGGGATGATGCAGGCTAGCAGTAACAGTAATGTATTGCTCTTTAGATATACTTTAAATTGGCAACATAAATTAGCAGACAGCTTGCTGTTAGCGGGCTTACCGCTGTCAATGCCAATGTAAAGTATATCTAAAGAGAAATACGAATTATATTCGTTTTCCTTTGGCTTTTGGCCTTCGACCTACGACTCAATTTAATCTAAGTAATAAAAAAAAATTACCTGATAAATCCTATAGCAGTCATGTAAGTTAGCCTTCTTCCTGGTTAGTCTCCGTGCCAAGGCTTGCAGGTCAGGTATCCTCCTCAAGTGGTCTTCGTGCAACTGTAGTCGAAGCTGAGAGTTGCTCATCAGCAACTCTACGATGTCCAGTCTCTCGTTGATAAGGTTTATGTCTCTGAGCGGTTGTCGAAGCCATTGCGCTAAGAGGCTGGAGGAATGATTGAAGTATTGTTATAAAGAGAGGAGAATTTTATGAATACACTGGTACTAATATAGCGTCATGCCTGTATTTTACCAAATAGGCTACTTTCCACCATCAATAAACTGCAAGTTTAATTAGTCCGTCAGTTTAGAGTATTGGAAAATAATGGACACGTATTTTTTGTTTTTGTGCTGACAAAGATCAGTAATAAAGCAACATAAAAAGTAACAATTTAAAAGAAAATTAGTTTTTACCGCGGCTTCGCCCGCGCTTAAACCGTTAAAAAGAATCCTATGTCCTAGCTGAGGAGTACCCAATTCCCAAGTAACATAATCGCGTCTAAAAACGGACTATTAGATATCTAATAGAATTTTATTTTATTGTCTACCTTAAGAGTAAAATATCCCCCAAATAATATTCAAGAACGCTTATAGACACAGTTTAGTAAAAGTGGGCACAACCTTATCCGTTCTCATAAGAATGAGTTAAGAACACATGAATAGATAGAGATAAGAGTTGTACATTTTCAAATTGTCTGTAGAGATTTTTCTAGTGTCTCACTAAACTGTTTATAGACCACAAATTTTACTAGTAGTTAGTTTATAGATAAAGTTGAGACCTTTATAGAAGTCTTTACTCGTCAAGGTTTTAAACCAAAATTAACTCAAGACTAACAACTTTGGGCGCGTTCCTTGAGGCGGCGAGCCGCCCATTATCTGAACGCGCCCCAAAAAGTGGTGGCCGTAAAGATGGTCCGTGGGTACCGCACGATCTCCCGCGAGGCGGCGGGCCTGCTTGCCGGATTGCCGCCATGGGATCTGGAGGCGATAGTACTCGCGCGCCTGCACGACTGGCGCGCGGAGGCACTACGCCGGGGGGAAACTCCGCTGCCGCGGCAAATTGCCGCTCAGCGGACAGACCTCCGGCGCGATCTCATGGCGACATGGAGAGAGCGACTGTCGCAACCCCGTGCAGGGCACGCCACGATAGTGGCGGTAAGTCCCCTCTTTGAGGAGTGGCTAGAGAGGCGCCACGGCGTCCTCACCTTCCGCCTGACGCAGGTCCTCACCGGACACGGATGTTTCGGGAGGTACCTGCACCGAATCGGGCGGGAGGACACGCCCGGGTGTCTCCACTGCGAGGATCGACCGGAGGACACGGTGGAGCACACGGTGGAAGTCTGCCCTGCGTGGGCGGAGCACCGCCGTGTCCTCGTAGCGGCGATCGGCGGCGGCGACCTCTCGCGTCCGGCCCTGGTTCAATCCATGGTCCGGAGCGAGACGGAATGGGAAGCCGTCACCTCCTTCTGTGAAGCAGTCATGCTAGCAAAGGAGGTGGCGGAACGAGAGAGGGAGAGATCCTCTCTTCCCGGCCGCCGCGGGAGACGCACCGGGCGTCGGGGGCCACGTGGTGGCTACCGGCCACCGTAGACGCGGGCCTGTGGACGGTTGGCTATGGGCTAGCTAGCCGTCCGTCCGTCTAAAGACGACAGGCCGTGTCGACGGCGCGTTCGTGTTCCACGCGCGCCTCAAAGAGATGTCAGCATAAGAGAGGGGCCCGCAAGGGCCGAAGCCTGCCGGGGTTGCGGGCCTATTCGAAAGAGATACCGCGGCCCCGGAACATAAAGGGCGAGGAAGGAACATGGATGGGTTTTAGTCAGTAAAAGTCTGACACTCCCTCCCGCTCCGCCCAGAGTGGGAGAAGTCATTTGATGATTTCCCATCCCAAAAAAAAAAAAAAAAAAAAAAAAAAAAAAAAAAAAAAAAGACTAACAACTTTAAGTTACATTTGATTTGTAATAGACAACGACACGTAATGGCGCAGAACTCACAAGAGTTATTTACTTAAACTTATTATTGAATTGCATCATGGCGTAACAAATTCATAATTTCTTAAATTACTTGTTTTTTAGCTAGTTATTAATGGGTAAACAAGCAAATCTATATGCGATTGAAATTCTATCGTCGAATATTATGTAAAACTCTCTTAAAATAAGAGCGCTCGCTGTAAATGTAAGATTTAATATTTTTTTACCAAATATAAATATTATTTAATTATAAGATTTTTTTTTAAATTGCTTTTGAATGTTTAAAATACTCATTTTATTTAAAATATAGTTATTTAAAACATGTTAAATGTTTAATTAGACATAATTTAATGGTAAAAACATAAAAATAAGCATTCAAATATGTGACGAAAATCATTTGAAGCAAAAATAGGCAATAAAAATGGCGTCAAGATAAAATTTACTAGAAAAACGAATTTAATAGAACAAATACTCTAGATAATTTTCTATAGTATGGCTCTAGCTCAATGAAAAGAATAATTTCACTTGCTACATACTTAACTATCTAGTGAAAGACTAAACAGATTTATGCTTGGTTTAAGATTACCTAGTAACTGTCATCTCTGTATTCCTTTTTATCTTCTCACAGTATTTCTAGCTAGACGTTCATTAGTGAATAGGTAATTTGATGTGTTGTAAACGGAAGACCATTTTATGCAGTAACAGAGCAATTTAATGAATCAATGGAAGAGGGTAGTAAACTAAATTTCTGTTTTATTTAAAGACAATGTGAAAAATAGTAGGTAGGTATGTAGGTACTAAGTATGTACAGATATAAGCCGGCGGCGGTGCCAAAGACGCAAAGTGTCAACATAAGGCTGGTATACAAGAGTGGACGGATCCCTCCGAACTTGTGTAGGTATTCGTATTTAATTTGTAATGTGCATATTCGCAGATTTGTGTACAAAGCCCGTAATTCGACGTAAGTTTAAGTAATAGATGAGTAACGCATGTTTTGACATGTTCGGTTGTGCGTCCGCGTCGTCTTTTTCATTTTTATTGTATCTGAATCGAACTGCTCAATAACATAATTTTGTGATGTTGTAGGGGACATTGCAAATATCTTCTGTCGTAGAACAATTTCGATTCGGAATTTGAATTATTTTACAACTCTTCGTCATTTTTCTTCCTTTTTAAATATTTGCCTATTTTTCGACGAAAGCCTTTTATTTTTTTTCATTGTCTCTATTGCATAAAATCATCCAATTCAAATATTTAATACAATTGCACTTAATAAGGCCATTTTTAGGAAAATAAATACTTAAAACACGTTTTCACTATCATTTTTTTAGACTAACTGAAATATATCTATTGAAGTATCTAGACTAGAGTAGTTAACTAGACTTAAGTCTGTTTATATACAAAGATAAGAATACCAATAGCTAAAATATAATGTTTTATCTTAAAATATATCATTTTATCTATAAAGTTACTTCAAGTTAGGTACGTTTAGGCTTTATTAACTATTTGTAGAGCGTTTTATCTTAAAACATTCAAAACACATATGGACGTACTTAAAATAAGTGTGCTATAGAACAAATGCTCTAAAAATAATCGAGCATGAGAAAAAAAACTCTATAAGAATACATTTTCTTTATTAAAACCATTTTTAGAAAGCCCCTATCTAAAGATTAACCGTGAATAGACTGTCAATAGACAGATTTGTTTTAAACCTCCAAGACTGTGTTACTTGGGAAATTTCACCAAAATCTGTTAAGGCATGAAAAGGAAACAGAAAAGCAAATATACAGACAGTTAATACATTCGCATTTATAAAATTAGCATAAGGATTTATTGTGTGATTGTGTTATTCATCTTTTATTTCAATTAAAATTACGGAAAAAAATAAAACATGTTATTAATCACTGATGGAATATTACCAATAGGTACCTAATTAAATATTATTGATGGAGTGACATTTCAAGTGTCGTACAATGATGTCAGAATGACCAAACCACTTCTTGTTAGGATGAATCACAATAACTTTGTTGAGATGAATCATAGTAAGAACAAGATTACTTGCAAGTTTAAGTTATCCTTATAAATAAATAAATATAAACTAGTCTGAAGTCCTTTATATATTTGGATCTAAAAGATCACTGCGAGTAGATCGCGTTTAGTTTGGCAGATAGTAACGAATTTTGAATCTAATAGCTTCCGCCCGCGTATTTTCTTTACGCGTAAAAATTTTAGCATATCTGTTATTTTGATATTAAAACTATAACTGTAAAGTTTAATCAAGATCCGTTTAATAGATTTACTTGTAAGACTAACAAATATCTATGCATCCTCACAAACTTACGAATTGATAATAGTAGTAAGATTACTCTATAGGGTGTAAACCACCTCATCACGAAGCCGTCAACCAACCATTCTGTACATCAAACTTTACGCAATTATTGCTGGGAAACAACTTTTTTTTGGGGTAAAAAATCACGTTTTGTAGTATAACTTAATGTAACGCACTCACAACATTGTGCTGATGGATGGATGGGTGGATGGATTGAATAGTACGGGGATAGTAGAGGTATTTAAAGTAAAAATCTTACAGTAAAAACTTGAACTGTTAAAAAGTTGGAACTTTGTTAAAAAGTTGGAACTTTGACCCCCAATATCTCCGTAACTAGAAGGTATGGTGTTGAACAAAAAAGTGATCGCAATGACTAGGAGAGCAAGTGCATTGGGGCTTCGTGAAGAGTTGTTTTACACCTCTTATTTGAATTTAATCGATCACTGCGAGTAGATCGTCGTGTAGTAGATATTAACGAATTTTGAATCTATTACTAGCTCCCACCTGCGTATTTTTTTTACACGTAAAACTTTTAGCCTATATGTTATTTTGATATTAAAACTATATTTCTCCAAATTTCATCAAAATCCGTTTAGTAGATTTTACTTAAAGACTAACAGACATTTATCCATCCTCACAAACTTACGAATTGATACATAAGTCATTATTTAGCCGTTTAAACGCCTTACGGGAAGCGCAAGTCCATATCTGCGACATAATAAAGATGTCATATTTTTGCTACGCCGCCGATTGATGTTAGAAGTATTGGAACACTACCAACAAGATAGACGATGGACGCTACTGAAGGCGCCCAACGTCTCGCACACAATATTAGGCTAGTTTCCACCATCTATAAATTGTATTTAGTCCGTCAGTTAGAGTATTGAAAAATAATGGACACTTATTTTTTGTTTTTGTTTAGCTATGAATATTGACAACGGTAAAACGCATCTAAACTCGGGAGTGGGGGCTCGTGACGTCACACGCACTCAAATTATACCACGGCGGCAGCGTGACGTGACGTACTGTGAATTTTAAAAGCGTTGTATTTTTGTAATTTTTAGTTTACGTAACAAAAGAAAAAATACGGGTCAAATATTTTTTGATAATCTTACTGACGGACTAATTAGATCTTTTTGTCATCTACCCTATTTAGATCGCCATTGACACGCTAAAATAGTATATTTCATTACAAGTGCGGAACGGCTGTTATTGCAAAGAGTTCCGACAAATGTCTACCCAAGCAGAGACGCAGAGCCGAAGGCGAGGGTTGACAGTCGGAACAAGTTGCAATGACGGTTCCGCAGGTGTACTGAACGACTATTTTTAATACAGTTGCGAAAAAATGAAGCAATTTAATAAAATAATAAAAACGCAATAAACACAACTAACTAAAATGGCGCCAACCGTAGAACATAAGCAGAGTTTTTTTTTCTTCACCCATTTTGGTAGGCAAAGGCTTAGTCTTCAGTAGATTTTTTTATTGATATGAAATGAAAATGAAATTTAATGAGATGAAATGAAATGAAACCTAACTCAACTCATTCAATTAAATAATTAAATCTGATATTGAAATAAATTAGTAGCTTCTTTTTAGAAATATACGTATTTGTCTGAATCACAAAAACTCTAGTAAAAACTTCATGGTTGGTTTTTCTTTTTAATAGACATTATTTAGACAGTTGGGAAAAAGAACGCACGAGTTCGGGAGAGGTAAAAAAAAAAGCATTAGTACCTATGTAACAGCCCACATCCCGAACGCTATAGGTACGTCCCTGCAATACACCATTTTTTGAGCAACTGTATTAAAAAGAACATACCGTTTGCCCTGCTGTGTGCGACATCTGTCCAGCAAGCCGTACAGACTCCTTGAGGGTGCGTGTGACGTATCTCCTAGTTCAGGGAACACGTTGAGAGCCGACAGCGCTGCTGAGTCCAGATGTAGGAAACAGTCGGCTTGGATTGTTGACAAACGAAACCTGAAACAGTATTGGAATGAGTATTGTTATTCTAGGATATGTTGGCGAAGCGTGGTTTCATCTGCCAAGGATATAACGACATGTCGAAAATAAATAAATTTATAGCATGGTTCTATCCGCTGCGAATGCACTTGCGGACTATGGCTAAACTTCAGGGTTACACGAATATGTAGTATTATTGTTGTTACATAATTATAATGAAATTGTAAGAGGATGTGTGTACTTACTTACATTTAAAATATTGAAAAAAAAATGATATGGGGGAGAGCAACTGAAGCGAAATAAAAATAGTTTTTTGAATTTTTGTCTGCTGTCTTTGTCTATGTACACGCATCACACAATAACTACTGCATGGATTTGAACGCAGTTTTCACCACTCTACTGCTAGATGCTTAGCAAGGGCGGATCGCTAGTGTATCAATAAGTTTACAAACCTTCCAAAATTAGTACTATCATTCAGCAAGGCAGAGTACTTGATAGCCGCAGCCAAGCTGGTCATTGCAACATCTTTCCTAGTCTCTGGGAATGCATTTGCATCTTGTTGTTGATTCTCCTTGAACTTCAGAAGCCGGTTCAGATCTTGTACGAGGCCTTCAGTTGAAAACTCAGACTTCTTCATTTTAGTCACAGTCACGTTTGTTCGTTCCATTACTTTTTTTAATGCTTTATACTGTAAAAATTCAAAAGAAAATGCACAACGTTTTGACCAATTCCATACAATTTGATTGTGTATACCTACACAATCAAATTTTTTGGAATTGGTTTTGTAAGAAACACCATTTTTTTAACAACCAATGAAAAATTTCTTTGGACACCCAGAATGATGTTCTGCATATTATGTGGTAACCGTTTTCGCATAGGTGGCCCTTCCAGCCCATATACAGAGGCCTCCAAAAGTTAGTTGACATTTTTCCTTTCAGATGTATCGTCGTATTATCACTGCCTGCCAATTGCTGAGCAAGAGGTCCTGGGTTCGATTCCCGGGTCGAGCAGTGTCATTGGGTTTGTCCATCAAGTTTCCCAGTAGCAGCCACGGAGTCTGGAATTGCGCCGGATTGATGGCAATAGGCTCGCCGGCTAAATGGGTGATCTATTAGGTACACGTCTGCCTAACAGTTTGGGGATTACAGGCGAGATGTTATGTTCTTCGTCGTGTCGCTGGTACGATGGTACTTTATATTTTATTAGCCCAAAACTTTTTCAACATGTATTTTTAAAGCTCATGTAAGTACAGTCAACAGATGACATGGCTGAATCGCATGTGACTAAAAAAGTGATGAATATAAATGTTGATGGATGGAGAGAGAGATGATACCAAGGAAATAATGGATGAATTGTGTGAGGAATGACATGATAGAAAAAAAAGCGGCCAAGTGCGAGTCGGACTCGCCCATGAAGGGTTCCGTAACAGCAAGGTTGTGCGTTGTAAATGAAAGGTAAATTGCGGTTTACGATTTAAATGACGTATTAAAAAAAAACTACTTACTAGATCTCGTTCAAACCAATTTTCGGTGGTAGGTTACTGGTAATGTACATCATATAATTTTTTTAGTTTATCATTCTCATATTTTAGAAGTTACATTGGGGACACATTTTACCACTTTGGAAGTGTCTCTCGCGCAAACTATTCAGTTTAGAAAAAAATGATATTAGAAACCTCAATATCATTTTTGAAGACCTATCCATAGATACCCCATACGTATGGGTTTGATGAAAAAAAAAATGAGTTTCAGTTCTATGTATGGGGAACCCCCTAAATTTATTGTTTTTTTTTTCTATTTTTGTGTGAATATCTTAATGCGGTTCACAGAATACATCTACTTACCAAGTTTTAACAGCATAGTTCTTATAGTTTCGGAAAAAAGTGGCTGTGACATACGGACGGACTGACGGACAGACAGACAGACAGACATGACGAATCTATAAGGGTTCCGTTTTTTGCCATTTGGCAACGGAAAAGAGTAAATGATAGCGTTGGTCCAGCATTACATGGGACAGTGGCAGGAAGATGATGACGACTGTCAACAGATACTGTTAAGCATACAGTACTTTCAGTTATTTACATCTGACTTTGCATCACTGCCAAAATCATAGGGATCTTTATTTTCGTAGCAAGAAGGTTGCTATTCAGTCTGCTGTCACTGAAAAGTCTGTTTGATTGCAGCTGACAAAGGACAAATATCTGTAAAAACACTGTACACTACATGTAGGTTGACAAACGTTTTAAACTGGGCTTTGTGGTAAACAAAACGATGACCGCATCGCTTATTTAAATTCATATTAATACTACCTATACCCAACTCTTTGTTTCTGCTTATATTTACTTACATCATCCTGTTCACTGATTGGTACAAGACATTCGGAGGGTGCCATCTGTACCGTAATAGTTTCTAATTCTGTAAGCAAGTCATCGTCGGTGAACTCCGTAACAGACATCTGGTAGTCGCCAGCAGTGATGCATGCGACGCCCAGAAGACGACCCTAGAATATTAACAAGACTAAGTTACATTAGAAGCAACTCTAGGTTGGTTGGATGATACTGGATACACCCTTTTTAAACAGTCTTCAAAAAAAGGAGGATTTTCTCAATTCATTTGTTTTTTTATGTTTGTTTGTTAGCTCATAACTCTGTTAATTGTGAACCGATTCGAAAAAAAAAACCTTTTCGACTTTCGAAACTTTGTATGTTTCATTCAATTTTTAATTTTTTGTATTTCTTTGGAAGCCGGTTTTTTCTTGCAAAAAGTTCGTTGTAATGGAGGATATTTACTCCCTTATTCTACCTCCAGATGCACATAAATTCACGGTCAAAGTAAGATAGTTCTCCGCCGGCACAAATGAGATACGAGACGATACGATACGATTTTACCTTTTATGGTCGTAAGGAACCCTAAAAAAGTGCGAATGACATCACGGACTTAATCTATACATATAATAAAATCGTTGAGACCAAAAAATCTGTACATTGAAGATTTAAAAAAAAAAACCGATCAGGGTGACTTAAAATAAGTAACTGAACATATTAAAACCATTTTTAAAATTTTTGTTTGTTTGTTTGTTTGTTTGTTTGTTTGTTTGAACGCGCATCACGTAAAAACTGCGGGACGGATTTTGATGAAAACTTCACTATTCTATTTAAATAAACTCAGAATAACATTTAGGCTATAGAAATTATGGAAATTTTTGGAAAAAGGGGGTGAAAAGGGGGGGTAAAGTTTGTATGAAAAAAAAAAATTAGATTGTTCTAGAATCATAAAACTCAGAGTAAATACTTATTATTAAAAATAAAGAAATACCTGTTTCAGCATTTTTTTTAAATCTCATCCAGAGACGTAAAAAAGAGGGTTTTGTGTTTAAAATTAACTAACTTCATACACCTATAGAATAAAATCCAATGAAGTGTAAACCTTTAAAAGTTGTTGTAAATACTTCAAATCTAATACAGGTAAATATAATTTCTCAATTTTTTTGAAATTTGATTTTTGAAGTGTATACGCCCAAAATAGCGGAACTCAAGAAAATCGACTTTCCTCGGTATAAGTAGTTGGTAATACAGGATGGTAACGGTAAACGGGGAAGTAAGGGGAGCTGCAGCTACACGAAAATGGTCTTAGAAAACAACTCGTAATTTTTTCGAGAAATGTTGTTCACAGACTTCATAAAAAAGTAAAGTACAGTTAGCAAGAAAATTGCCATTTTACATAAAACAATTTTTTTGATGCCAATCGATCTTCTTTCCGACACTGATCAAAAAGTTCTTCCAGACCAACCCAGGTACCGGTACTCAAAAAGTCACTGCAGCTACATGAAAATGGTCTTAGAAAACCACCCGAAATTTTTCGTGAAATTTTGATCCCCATTCACAGATTAAAAAAAAAACGTACGGGTAGCAAGAAAATTGCTATTTCACACAACATTTTTTTGATGCCAATCGATCCTGTTTCTTATACTCAACGGTTAAGGTAGCTCCCTTTACTGCCCCGTTAACCGTTTCCACCCTGTTTATTACATATTACAAATAAAATAATACAACGAACTACTGGTCCAATCTATTTCAAATTTTTAACAGAATTGATGGAAGACGTGTTTAATTGAAATTCTAACGGGGTTAAAAAGGGGTAGAAAGTTATTTTGGCGGTGATTTGTTTCGAATTTGATATCAACACTCCTTAGGTCCATGTTCACCGAAGAGATAACGGTCTGATTTTCTAAAAACCGCTGTCCCTGTGACATGCTCCCATACAAAAATGTGTTTTAAACAGCTGTTTTTAGATAATCAGACCGTCATGTTCTTGGTGAACATGGGCCTTAGTGCTTTTGATTTAAACTACATGTTATTTTGATAAATGTTTGAAAACTCAATCCTATTTTATTCAAAAAAGGTTGGACTCACATAAAAACTTGGTGCTAATACTCTTTAAAATTGGAATGTCCCGATAGTCACCGTACTATATTAACACCGCATTTGAAGGTTTCTAAGCTTTAAAGAGGTTGTGCACTTTAGGACACGGCCTCATAGGCACGTAGAGTTCGAAATTTGAAATGGCTTATAGTTGTAAGAGGTCCGCAACAGTTTACAGCAGCTATATCGTGTCGCGGCTCATTTCATACACGTTGATGAGAACTTCAGACTTAGCTGGAGTATAAGACTGTCATCGAGTGTCTAAGGATGAAGACGTTAGGACGTCGAGAGAAGCCCTTTAAACTGTTTTTATAAACATGGTAATTGATCCTTATCAAAATAAATACGTTGTTAATCACAAGTATTTAATTTTAAACTTAATTGCCCTTGGATACGTAATTTGATTTCAATGAATATCAGAGATACACCGTTTTAAATAACTCAGCAGCAAAATAATGATCATGTACCGGACGCGCTTTTCATTATGCGGAATGATGTGTGTGATGTGATGTGCTCTTTGACAATTGTATTAGAGGTGCTTACGACCCACTCTCTGTAACCCTGTCTTTCACTTATATGTCGCAGACGAAGTTGCGCGGGTCAGCTAGTCTATACATATAATAAAATCGTTGAGACCAAAAAATCTGTACATTGAAGATTAAAAAAAAAAAACCGACCAGGGTGACTTAAAATAAGTAACTGAACATATTAAAACCATTTTTAAAATTTTTGTTTGTTTGTTTGTTTGTTTGAACGCGCATCACGTAAAAACTGCTGGACGGATTTTGATGAAAACTTCACTAATCTATTTAAATAAACTCAGAATAACATTTAAGCTATAGAAATTATGGAAAATTTTGGAAAAAGGGGGTGAAAAGGGGGGGTAAAGTTTGTATGAAAAAAATTTTTTAGATTGTTCTAGAATCATGAAACTCAGAGTAAATACTTATTAATAAAAATAAAGAAATACCTGTTTGAGCATTTTTTTTAAAAGTCATCCAGATACGTAAAAAAGAGGGTTTTGTGTTTAAAATTAATAAACTTCATACACCTATAGAACAAAATCCAATGAAGTATAAACCTTTAAAAGTTGCTGTAAATACTTCACATCTAATACAGGTAAATATAATTTCTCAATTTTCTTGAAATTTGATTTTTGAAGTGAATACGCCCAAAATAGCGGAACTCAAGAAAATCGGCTTTCCTCGGTATAAGTAGTTGGTAATACAGGGTGGAAACGGTAAACGGGGCAGTAAGGGGAACTGCAGCTACACGAAAAAGGTCTTAGAAACAATACCTACATCATTTTTTCGCTAAATGTTGATCCCCATTCACAGATTTAATTAAAAAATAAAGTGCAGTTAGCAAGAAAATTGCCATTTTACATAAAACAATTTTTTTGATGCCAATAATGATAAACCTTAACCGTTGCAGCTACATGAAAATGGTCTTAGGAAACCATCCGGAATTTTTCGTGAAATTTTGATCCCCATCCACAGATTAAAAAAAAAGTAAGTACAGTTAGCAAGAAAATGGCTATTTTACACAAAACATTTTTTGATGCCAATCGATCCGGTTTCTAATACTCAAGCAAGAAAGCACCCCTTTCTCCCCTTTCTGCCCGGTTAATCGTTTCCACCCTGTATTTACAAATAAAATAATACTACGAAGAAAATGTAGACTATACGAATGTACACCAGACATAAAGCCCGAAAAGTAACAAATACAAACGAGTTCAAATCCTACTATCTACAAATAATATAAAAATGCTTTGTCCTGAAGCACTGTGATGGATCAACGCACAGCCTTTACCGCAGATTGTAGAAACCTGAAGCTTGGAGGGTGTATTTTTTGTATAATAATTTCAGAAAATCATTTCTTATCGTATGCCTATAATACGATAAGAAAGGATTTTCTGAAATTATACCCCTAAGGGGGTGAAAAGGTGGGGGGCAAAGTTTGTATGAGAAAATGTGATTCCTTGGTCCAATCTACTTCAAATTTTGCTATCAACAATATTAACAGAATTGGTGGACGCGTTTCGTATTGCACGTAAATTGATTTCAATGCATATCTCTTAGGAGATACACCGTTTTAAATAACTTCGCAGCAAAATAATGATCATGTACCGGGCGCGCATTTTCATTAAGCGGAAGGATGTGTATGATGTGCTCTTTGAAAATTGTATTATAGGTGCTTACGACCCACTCTCTGTAACCCTTTCTTTCTCTTATGTGACGCAGACGAAGTTGCGCGGGTCAGCTAGTATAACTATATAGGTACATGATAATGATTAAAATTATTTTGTAATAAGAAATGTTCTTATCTTTTAGTTTTTATATAAAGAAACATTACACTCATTGGACACTAAACTTCATATGATTGGACTTTTTTAAAATAGCAAGTAGCATCATCATAATCATCATTTTTAACCCGAAATCACCCACTGCTGCTGCTAATATACATAAACCAATATTTATTAAATATTATTACTTTAGTAACTGCATCTGTCTTGATATGAACTGCCATCAAGCACGGCGTCGTTTCGTCAGAGGCCCCCAATCCTTCGCCAAGTATTTCTTCAAGCTGTGACAAGTATCCTGGCGAACCTTTGTATTTCAGCGACCAATCACTACCTTTTACAGAACCTTCAGCAACATATATTTCTACTCTATAACGGCGTACCTGAGAAATAAAAAAATAAGTATCTAATGTGTGTAAGCAATCAAATTTTATGATATTTACTCAATTTCTTGAACGATTTTTTTCATAGTCGAAAAGTTACGTTAGTATTTTTTTTATTTTGATTAAAATCGGCGTCGTTTCTACGATTTTTAAAACTGTCACGGAATCTGGTAAAGTACTTGCTATCTATTTATGTTTTTGACTTCTGATTTTTCTTTGATATTTATCTCTCTTTATTCACCCAGGTTTTCCTAACAACTTTTTCTAGCAGCTAGTTTATAAGCGCAGTTACGATCTGACCAACATTTATTACTTACATACAATGTAAAATCGGCCAATACAAAGAGACAAAGACTGAGATAGCTGGTTCATTATAGACGTGCTATGTCCATTTTATCTACTTAAGTATACTTAAGTATGAAGATAGTAATGACACAGTAGTGTAAAATTAATACAAATGAAACGTGTTTAAGATGATCCGTGTTTACAAAAGGCTGAATGATAAACGTGAGATACCCCTGATAAAGTTTAAGGTCACGTGTCATTACGCGTTTTACGTTGCTGTTACAAAAGCGTGTTTAGATCTCTCTGATTTATCCTCATTGGTCATAGTGATTAATTATTAACGATATATCGTTCTGACAAATACCTAATCAAAAATATGTATTTACACAATTCTGGAAAATATATAATTGTGGCTGAAAGTCAGGGGGTCTAAAAAGGCCACTTTAGCAGAATCATAATTTGAATCACGTTAAAATTTAAAATTCTTAAAATGGACTTTATGCTAATGAAAATAAGGTCCATTTTACCAATTTAATTTTTTTAAGATGATTCAAATTATGAATCTTCTAAAGCGGCCATTTTAGGCCCGCTGAACGTCTTGTCAAGGGGTACTATTATTAATTACTCTGTAAATGGGGACATACTTAAATAGTTAAGACAGATAGCGATGATATTATGTCTTCTTCTGAAAACTGTTGATGATAAAAAAATTTTAAAAGTTAAACTGTGCGTCTATTTCCGGACGTCAATAAATTAATATCTAGTAGCGAACATATGTAGCTAACTAGGTGCTAAACTAACAATATAACATTGACCTTATCTTGAACATATCATGTGCGACACATAGTTCAATGTTCTTTTATATCTATCAAGCATTTGACACTGAACAGTGTTACACACAAAAGACATTCATGAATCTCAAAACAAAAGGGTTTTTACTTTTGAGATTCATGAATGTGGACTTACCAACAAAATCTTTTTGATCAGTATTTCGAAATTGCCTTTCGACAATACCAGGTAGTCGAGGCGATTGGGTTCAAGGCCCATCCTCTTAATATTCGCCACTGAGGAAAACACCTCCCTGGCGGCAGTTGTTGCGTCAGCTCCATGGACACTGTAGTAATCATTGCGGTCAAAAATCCTCACCGTTGTTGCAGGTTTCTGAAAATTTTGCGGTCCTTTAAAACTACTACCTCGAATCGGATAATACAGTTTTTTATTCAATGCAATTATATTGCTTACGCATTGCTCATAATTGTCTATAAAAAAATCTAACATAAAACGAGGTATTGTTGCAAGTCACGCGCTCTACGAGATAGATCATGTCAAGCAGAAGAAATTACGAAGATGATATTTTTTACGTAAGTTTTTATTTGGACACTGATTAGGTATGTTCAGCGTACTTAAATGTTGAATTTTTTTACCCCGACAGATTGGTGGAGGTTAATACGAGGAACAGTATGATAAAAAAAAACTTTAAAATGTTATCGTAAAAACCTATTAATAAATTACAAAGAAAATGATATAAACAAGACAAGACCGTATAAATATTATTGACGATATTCATTAAAAATGGCATTAATTTTGTTTCTTCCGTTGATGTCCTATTTTTTAATAAGAGCAATGTCAATTACCGAGTAATGTTATGTTATCGCGTATGATGAAATATTGTCTCTTGGCTTCTACCTATAGGTACCAGTCTGAGATTGCACTCAAAGGGCAAAGGCCTATTTTACAGGAAAGACCAATACCTACTTCACCACATTTGGTCTGTGCAGATGATGAATGATTAATCGAGAAAAACAAGCAACACGCTTGCATGCATTCTTTATGAACTTTGTTCATACAAACACTGTACCGTATGGGCCCTTAGTGTTTTATATCTTGTCTATGGTTAGATTCATTTGGGAACAAGAAACCTAAATGTGCATTAAAAAAATCTGCTTGATGATGCCAGGTCCGAACCAGCAACCACATAATCGGGAAGTGGGGCTTTTCTCTATGAACAATAATTAGGTGTTCAGCCCTGCATCGTGACTGTAACTCAGGTTAATATTTTAAAAGTCAGAGTGACTGTCTGTTTTTTTAATGCCGTAACAGCTAAACGGATGTTGATGGGGTAACAGGAAGACTACGGCCCGTGTTACATAGTATTCTTTTACCACAGCAATAAGTCCCATTGGGATATCTTCTGATATTTACGTGGGCGAAGCTGCGGGCAAATGCTATAGTGCTACTTAAATTATTATATTCCGAGAAGTGGCGAAAATATAATAATATTAGTAATTCGGAGAGAAAGATAAGAATATGTAAAAGGTCATCAAACTAATCAGAAACCGCGTACTTAGCGGGTTTATAGAAAATCTTATCGGTGTTATGCGAGTGTATATGTTTGGGTACTAGTGAACCAAAAATTGATACAAAATCACAGTACCTACTGTTGGAAGCATAATATTATTATGTAGTTACGGGGTTACTAATACCTGACGCTTTGACTTAGTTGAAACTTTATGAATGAAGTCACTTTAGTTCTGAATCATAGAAAATACAAACAAAAACCTTTAGTTGACAATCACCAATATAAATAACAGTGATCTTTAGGCCACTCAAGGTTTTGAAGCCGAGATTTAGTTTATTTGCAAGACTTCTGAGAATAAAACATCACTCATGTACCGGTCATGGGGTTATCTGGCTGGAGATAGAATATTAAAGCTCAATAAATTGGCGCGTCCAGATCTACCAATGTCAGTGTGCGACGCGCAGTAGTCGCGGTGTGAAATTGTTATAATTGTGCAAGTGCCATAATTCATTGATAAAATAGGTGAGTTACATACCTACGCAGTTTGTTTTATTTTTTGCTGCTTTTTAATCATAAAACCATTTTTAACGCATAAATCCTTGCAAAGTTATGATGCATCTGTTCATACAAATTAAAACTCTTTACTTTATTGCATTTTCAACCAACTGAACTTCAATTTGCTTGCTAGTTTTTATTTGACTACTAGCTTTTGCCCGCGACTTCGTTCGCGTGGAATAGTGACTTCCGGCAGATTTTTGGTTTTACCCACATAGTTCCCGATCTCGCGGGATCTCTTCAAAAATGAAATGTGGAAGATATTCTAGGGAACTCTTCAAAAATCAACATAATGAGCTCTGCGTTTGAATTGAAGATATGTATACTCACTTAGGGCATTAAAGCCGTTATTGCCGATCGAAAAAGGCGAAAATGTTATTTTTCCCTTATTTTCAAAATATTATTTTGATTTGCCATTTCAGAAAAAATAGACTGTTTCTCCCTTAACAAATTTTCTATTATTTTAGGCTTTAAAGATTATTAAAGTTTCTTACACCAAGACATTTCTGTATACCACGTTTTTAGTTTTGCCATCCTTTGCAAAAATCTGGTCTTGTGGTTTTGACACTCTTGAGCACGCAACGTAGAGTTGTCCATGGGAGAAACAGTCTTTTTCAAGATGTACCCCCGCAACTTTAAGCGTTTGCCCCTGGGCTTTATTTATGGTCATTGCAAACGCAGTTTTCAGCGGAAACTGAACTCTTTTGAATTGGAATGGCAAATCAGTTGTAATGATGGGAATGCGGGGAATAATAATTACAGTTTCGCCTTTTGCCATTCCAGTCATAATAACGGCTTTAATGACATTCCGTCCTAAATAGGTTACTTGTAACTGTGTGCCGTTACATAGCCTTGGTGGATCTAGGTTTCTCATCAGTATCACAGGAACTCCAAATTTCAGCCTCAACTTGTGAGAAGGCACTCCTGATAACTCTAAGGAGTTGAGAAACTCTGTTGGGTAAGATGTCACTTGCTCGGTATCCACGACGTTATCTACTGATAGATACTCGATGACATCTCCCTCTACGTCAGACATAATTTGGTCATTTATCCGGCCTACTATTTCATTTGTTGGCGCCAATATCGCCCTTTCGCATAACCATTACCGATTTTCGATATTAGCGCGTAAATCCGGATAGACACTATTTTTATTTTTTGAGTAGTTTAAAAAAGAACTTAAAATAAAGAAATATTACAATCTTTCCGAACTTAAATTGAAAACTAACTGAAAACAAAAGAATTTAAAAAAAATACGAATTACGAACTTGATAACAATTTAAAAGAAATTATATTACAACCTATTCTCTTAATAACCAAGCTTAAAACTAAATAATTCAAAAGGAACGATATAATTAATTTAAAAATTAAAACGAATTTAGACATACAATTTTAGTATCTATGTCACCGT
Organism: Xestia ashworthii; assembly: GCA_950022955.1. NCBI lineage: Eukaryota > Metazoa > Arthropoda > Insecta > Lepidoptera > Noctuidae > Xestia > Xestia ashworthii. Next base: position 12,052,601 of record OX465559.1, on the reverse strand, counting down.
AAAATTGTCAAATACGTTATTTATTGTAATATCTCTAGCGATATTGTAAATTTTCGAATTATTGTCAACTGAACATACGGAAGTATCTCTGCCCCCATATTCGGGACTTGGGGCACCCCCCCGTTAGGTTAGTTAGGTTCCTTTAAACCCTGCACTCGGAAATAGGGGCTCCGTCGACTACGCTTTTTAGGGGAATATAAAGTGTTTTAAGGTTAGGTTATAATAATCGGTATTTCTCAGGAATGGTACAATATCTTTTCATGAGAGTTGTACCACTGGGCAAGGGGGACCCCTCCTTCCCTCCACACCGCGTGAGTTGACTACCATCGCATGCATTTCACGAAAAATAATGCGTTTTGTTGTAAGCAGTATGTTCATTTGACAATATTTCGAGATTTTACAATATCGCTAGAGATATTACAATACTTATAACGTATTTGACAATTTTACGGTGACATCTACTAATAATCGAGATCAAACTAAACTTACATTATACAACAACCAGACAACCCAACAAATAAACCTTTCAATCTACTAATACAACGGAGCCAATTTTATATTTACGAAACGATTAATCCACAATTCCACGACAGTACCGAAGCGCTCGGCCGATACCCAACCAAATGCGTGTAACGAAATCATAGCGCGATCTATTTCGATCCCAACGCCATCTATCGAGCATAGTGACCACTCGGATTATTTATCTATACTCCGTTCGGGCATTTTCTCTGTACTAAAAGTTTTATTATATTGATATTATTTTTTTCATACCTTTTTACTATTTATTTACTTTTTACCGATGAATTAAAACAATAACATGAACCGAACTCGTGTAACGATCGACACCATTGCGCGATCACAATTATCTATACTCCGTTAGAGCATTTTTTTTGGACTAAAAGTTGTATTATATTATATTTTTCATACCTTTTTACTATTTATTTACATATTTCCGATGAATTTTCAGTACTGAATTGATGCCGACTCTTGACCAATAGATGGCGCTGTATGTCCGGAATAAATTTTATCTTATTTTTTGTAATAAAAACTATCCTATGTCCTTCCTCAAGTTCCAAACTATGTCTGTACCAAATTTCACACAAATCGGTTCAGTAGTTTAGGCGTGAAGCAAAGACAGACAGACAGACAGACAGAAAGACAGACAGACAGACAGACAGAGTTACTTTCGCATTTATAATATTAGTTTGGATAAGTACATTAAAAAATGTGCATTGGAAAGAGCTAACACTGTTTTACGGATTCGCTAATGTGAATGGGTGATTATTTAGTACTTAAATAAATTAATACACAACCAGCGAAATTGGTCGCCTGAATTTTGGATAACTTTCAAACTTGGTTTTCGTTCGTTCCAGTTTTTAGTACACTTTTACAAACTCATCAGAATAAACAAAGTGGTTTAGGCTTAGTGTTGTTTGTTTGTTCAGTCAGTTCGTAATAAATACCTGGCAGTCCAAGGGTTGCACCCTGTCACATAGGACTTACGTACCAAATTGACGAAAGTTATAATACGTGCACTGCTTATTTGTACGCCTTTGTCTTACCCCTCTGGGGATACAACCGTGTCGTTCTCGTTAGCATTTACTTGTTTTTTAGACCGTAGGTTTTATTTCTTTTATCATGACACTAGCTGACCCCCGCAATTTCATCCGCGTCACATAAGAAAGAAAAACCTCACAAAAGGAATACATGTTGCAACATTTTGCATTTATGCTCCGCTTCTATTGCTCAAAGCGTGATGTTATACATACAGGGTGTAAACCAGCTCATCACAAAGCCGTTAACCAAGCATTCTGTACATCAAACTAAGTAACTTTACGCAAAAATTATTGCTGGGAAACAACTTTTTTTTTTGAGGTTATAAATCATGTTTTGTGGTAGAACTCAATGTAATGCACTTAAAACATTGTGCTGATGGATGGATTGAATAGTACGGGGGTCGTGGAGGTGTTAAAAATCAAAATCTTACAAAAAAAATCCCTCCGGCAAGCCGCAGGAGGAGGTAGATTTCGAAGAAGGTGCTGGAGCGTCCGACTATTGAAAATTTGTATACAGAGTTGTACTTATGTGTACAATCTACAAAAAAAAAATATGATTTCGAAATCGTTGTCCTGTAATGGAAAGTTTACCCTTTTTAAATTCTCTCATAAGAGTTTAGCATGGAAACGCCCTCAAAAGTTTAGTTATAATTTTTTACTTCGAAAACTATAAGTTTTATCGCAAAACTTTGAAGGTAACAATTGTAAAGTAAACAATAGGCTTTCAAAAAAAAATATTTGCGACGCTCAAAATGTTTACTGTTTCGGAGATATAATTTTTTTTCGCAAAAAATTTGGAATTTTCAACCCCCTCCCCAATTTAGGGGTTGCATCAAAAAAGTTTTAATTTAAAGATGTCCGTATTCGTACTCAGAGTGATAAACATGAGAAACGGTTCAAAAATTTTCCATAGGAAAAAAGTTATGGCCAAAAAACTGATTTTAGAAAAACCGCCCCCCATGGACGAATTCCGCCCATTCACGAACTTAGCCTAAGTTTTGACCGTTTCGATTTTTTGGCCAAGTTTGAAAGCAATCGGTTCATAATTGCGACCTGTAGAGTGTGGCTAAATTTTGCTTGTCAAGTTGTCACCCATATACATACGTATTCATATATATCCCCGTAGGTGAGAGACCAATAGGTAGATTTTTTTAATTTTTTGGTTTGACATTTATTATTACTACTAGTTGTTTTTTACTTTTGACATGTCTGTGCTTATATATATATTTTGACATGTATTATTAATTCCTTTTTAATTTTTACTTATGATTTCTAATTTTATGGTTTGACATTTATTATTGCTACTAGTTGTTATTTGTAGTCGCAGATTAAATTATGTTTTATTTTATTTTGGTAATGTTAAATTTTTTGTTAAATTGTTTTCTCGGATTGAAGGATATATTAAAATGACAATAAATTGTAATTCTAAACATTTGCACGCCATAGTATATGGCAAACATGTCTGAACCAATTTTCTTTATGTTATCCTGCATACACTTATTATATATTATTGTATGTGTACACATGTTTGAGCAAATAAATCTTATCTTATCTTATCTTATCTTATCTTAAAGTCCATTCACTGATGGCATCTTCAGCACAACTTTGATTCGATCAGAAACGCATAAAACGTATATCAATCGATAGCTGGCATCAATACAAACAAGTTTTGTGAAACAAAACGTTCTAAAGCGTCAAGTTTCCGAAATATATGGCGTTGTGATCGTTACCAGCACAACGATAGCTTAAATTTCGGAAACGGAACGGGTTTGGTTTTTTTTATTATTACAAATACATGTAATGTAATTAGTACCAATGTATTATTAGTACACATTACACATCACGAGTTACAAAGTTTTTAATTAGGGGGTAATGCTGAATACTTGTATTTGTGAAAGCTTAATAAATTAATATACCTAACATTTATTTACATTGTTGACTAAACTATCATATAACTTAGAGATACAATGTTATCAAACGGGATCACACATAATTCATTGATAAGCGATATCGCCTAATTACAGCTGGAACTGTCTACAAGGACAGGTTAAACGAAAGCACATAGAATCTGACCTGATCCTGCCTGATCGAATCAACCAGAACCTGGCACATTAAGTTGAAGCTAACAATACATAGCGGTGAAAAGAAAATCAACAATAAAGAAGACGTTCATAGAAATAACAATACAACCAAGTCTTAATAAAATACTACCTTGTCAGGAACACCCGGTGGTTTCTGACTTGCTAAAAGGTACCATTTTGGTTCAATGTGGTACCATTTTGGAAAACTAATGAGATAAGGAAGTAGGTATAGAGGTAGGGTAGGTATAGTAGTAGCGAATCGTAATTTGTACGTCAAGTCACCAAGTACGTCAAGACACGCCAGTAGTGTAAATTACAGGAACGACTAGGACGACTCTACACTAGAGTATTGTAGATTGTAGGAAATAAAAATAAAAGGGCACATTCATTTTAAGAAAACAGCCTCGAAAAACAAAGGAAGTTTCAAGAAAAGTTAGAACATGAACTGTCGCGGCGCATGATTTAATTAATTTGACCAAAATTGTTGCAAATTAGGTCTAGACTCTAGAATCACCCATTTCAAGGAATGCACTCAATTATCAATCGCCTAGTATTTCTTTCGATACCTACCTGTTATACCAAGTAGTGTAAAATAAATGTGTGCAGCTACAAAAGTAGAAACACTGCAAGAAGATGTTAATTTAAAAGTAATTCCGTGACGTAAAAAAACATATTTTATAATTATAATTTTTTACTTGTTTCAGAGTGGACCAACACTTCAACATGAAGCGTCTTGTGATCTTAGGAGCGATTTGGGCTCTAGTAGTGGCTAAGCCTGAACAATACAAAGAAAAGGAAGACTTCCAATTTTCAAGGAGCTCTTCAGATGATGGAACTAAATCAGGTTATTACGGCGCTCAGAGAGGAAACATGGGTGGAAATTACGAACGCGCTCATAACATGGACGCCTTAGCTCAAAATCAAATGGGCGGCCTTGTGCGACAAGTCGAAGGAGAATTAGGTGATGGCGCAAGACAGAATACTGGAAGTGTGTATACTGCTGCCAACTCCAGAGGTACTTATGGGTCGGGTCGATATGACCTTAGCAACCTAGGAGGGCGTAACTTCCAAGAAGGCACTTCCTACGGTGACGCACAGTCGCAATCATCACATTCAGCATCTTCAGCGTACAATGCTGCGGGTTACACCAATAGTCAATCCCAAAATTCAAGGCACAGTGGATATCAAGCGACAGGATACTCAGGTCTAGCAACAGGACACTCAGGTTTAGCGACAGGATACTCAGGTCTAGCGACTGGACAATCAGGCCTAGCGACAGGGCATTCAGCTCTCAATCTCCAATCATCCGATTCCGATCTTCAGGCACTAGATCACGCACAAGGAGCCGGCCAGTATGACTACGGTAGACATACAAGTCACGCTGCAGGATATAACACCCAGTCTGGTTACCAACAGCACGCTGCGTATGATACCAGCAATACAAATTTACATTCTGGCGGTTATGGCTCAAATGTTCAAACTAGATTAATAAGTGCGACGCCAGTGAGAATTATCGTCAAGCCAGGACAGAGAGTTGCTATACCCGTAGGTGCTCAAACGTACGATCTCACACACGGATCTAGTCTAATTGATCAAAATTCCCTTAACACCGAAGCTGAAGTTTTAAGTAATGATAACCAGCATACTGTGTACAGACCTAGCAATGCCAAACACTACGAGTCGTCCTACAACTATCGTAAACAATGGGAAAAACATGAAACAATCCCCGCAATTGTTATCTCACCCACTTCTACAGACAATCCTTTCCCAAAAAATAGTGAACTGTACGAGGATGGTCAAGCTCGCACTGCTAATAGTCAATATGACTCACGCAGAGTGGATTCACAGAGAGCACATTCGGCTTATGGCGGATATAATGCTAATGTTAAATCAACATCTGGTCAATCTAGTTTCAACTACGACGCACAACGCAACGGAGCATCACTCACCAATGCCAACTCATATTCCAACGCAGGGTATGGAGTAAACCACGAAGAAACTTCATCAGACTCTAGTTTAAATTCTAATGCGTATAATATTCAATCGCAATACGATGCAGGCAGATATCACGGAGCTTCGTCAGGATATAGACCGGGCGCTGATTTAAACAGTCAAGTTGAACATTTAAGTTCCAAACCCAAAAGTTATCAATCAGCCTATTCATACCATAAATCATGGGAACGTCAAGGAGATCCTTATGTTATAAAACCAGCATCTGGTGCATATTACGATGGCCAATCATCCTCTCAAAGATTGACGACGGGTTCAGCACAAAATCTAGGATATTCATCGACTGGGTCACATTACCAACATTCACAAGCAAGCGGAGCGGACTGTGACGAGAACGGTCATATTCGTGTGGCTCGTTCTTATAACACTGATCAGTTTCAAGAAACGCAGCAACAAAGTCAAAATCTTGAAGATTTTAGCCAGCAACAACAAAGTCAAAACCTAGAAGATTTTGGTCAGCAGCAACAAAGTCAAAATCTTGAAGATTTCACTCAGCAACAACAAAGTCAAAACCTAGAAGATTTTGGTCAGCAGCAACAAAGTCAAAATCTTGAAGATTTTACTCAGCAACAACAAAGTCAAAACCTAGAAGATTTTGGTCAGCAGCAACAAAGCCAAAATCTAGATTATTTTGGTCAGCAGCAACAAAGCCAAAATCTAGATTATTTTGGTCAGCAACAACAGAGCCAAAATCTAGACGATTTCGGTCAGCAGCAACACAAACAAAATATTGAAGATTTGGGTCAACGAGTCGAGAATGTAGGGCAACAACAAGCGGAAGTTGTTTGGGACTCACAGTCTGAACAAGAAGGTGGACAGCAGGCGGAAAAGGCATGGGACAACTTGGAAAATTTAAGTCAACAATCGCAGAAAAAGTTGGATGACATAGATCACACTTGGGATAAATTCGAAGATGCGGGACAAAAACCTCAAGACATAGAAAAGCAACTGCCTAATGTCGAACAAAACAATCAAAGTAAGTGGTGAAAATACATCATGGCAATCTTTTAACTCAAAATGACACAGTATCATGTATTCTTCGATCAAACTATTATTATTACTTATTTAAATATAATTTTAACAATTTGTATTTTTACTAATATAAACTTAATTTGTGTTTAGTCATACTAACAAAAGAATAGATTATTTTAAAAGAAATATTCTGTTATTTAACCACATCTCACTGTCTTTATTAATTACTCTTTAATTATATCAGACTAAATTAATTTCTCAATTGTATTTGAGAGAATATAGCATACTAATTTGGTGGCTGGCTTTAATGAGTGGACTTGTAAAAGTTTCGTCACACAGTCATGACAGCTTTCATTAAAAAGCAATGATTATTTCATGATATTTAAAAATCCGACATGATTTGCTGTGATGTTGCAGTATGGTTGACACTGAATTTATGACAAGAAAATATTAAAATATTATTTTAACGAACTTTACAAATAAAATCATTATTGACAGAATACTGGGATTCCTTGACGTACAAAAAATGTATAACCGCTAATCTGGACGTCAAGGAGCACTGGCTGTTCTGAAAAGAAACCACTTTTTCAGTTAGTTTGTTACTCAACATTATCTTTAAACCTTTTCTAATCATACCTACTAATAATAACAAACACAGTACATAACAAAATAATGTCTCAGAATACAATAGTACAGGTTAGCATAATAGTCCTGGCTGTCATATGTAGATATTTGACAGTTGTTAGGTAGTCAGTGACCCAAAAGCTCTGGCAACCAGTCTAACCAAGGGGTATCGTATGCAGTACTTACTAGGTAGGCAGTCGCTTCATGTAAAATACTGGTATTCAGCTGCATCTGGTAAGACTGGAAGCCGACCCCAACACAGTTGATAAAAGGCTAGGCAGATGATGATAAACAGAATAGTACAGGTCAATTTCTGATGAAAAGTCACAAAAGCTATAATTTCGTACATTTCGTAAAATGATTTTTATTAACAGTTGAACTGCAATAAATTATTGAAATCGTGACTATTCTTGGTATACTTCATTACCTGTCTTAGTTCTGAAAATACTTTATGTCGCATGATACATTTTTACATAAATTGGTGATGGATTGTTAATAATTTTGTGAAAATAACATAAAAAATTTACTCATTAATTAAAAACCGGACCATGTTTCGAGTTATCTAAATTAATAAAACCTTCTTAATTTAGATGGACACGGACCACGCACCCAAGGTAACGACACTGAACAAAAAAATATTCGTGAAGATCAACAAACACAGGATAAGCAGAGTTTCAATCAGCAGAATCAGGATAATCAACAAAATATTAATACCCAGAATAAAGATGATGAACAATCCAGTAAATTCAATCAGCAGGAGACGCAACCTCAACTAAGTGATGACACTTTCAATTATTTCCAACAATCACAAAAACATAACAATGATCAAATGAGCGTATGGGATAAATTTGATATCGGAACCAATCAAAATACCCAGCAAAATCAACACAACAGTGGGCATACAAATTCTAATGGTAATCAAGTAAATTGGAGTTTGATTCCACAGCAGACAGGCCTAGATCAGCAGTCTAACTCAGGGAGCAAACCAGACAAACCACAACAACCTTACAACATCCCAGAAACTAATGAACAAAGTAACCCTGGATATGTTAACTTACACAATGAGCATGTTAACATACATACCAATCAAAATCAATTTAAGAACGAGGAAAACTCTTTTCAAGAAACTCATAAATTGCAGCAAAGCAGCAATTGGTATTGGTCTAATAACCACAGGCAAGAACAGACTATGAACTCCAGCAGCCACTACAATGCCAATGCTTTTGATAAAATTTCATCAAACACTGCGCCTCTTTCCAGTTTGTGGAATAAATTAGGTAATATTGAACAAACACTGCTACCAGATAATGTGGATAAAGGCGCCGGAAGCTCCTTTTCGCAAGTACAGACGAGCACCCAAAACTCTTATGGAAATTCAATGCATGGTTACAACACGGAAAGCACTTCGCAGGAGCTTCTGAATAGCCAGAACATGAAACCTTTCCAAGACTTGTTGCACATTATTGAAAAAGGCACTAGTCAAAATAAATCTAATGAAACGAAGAGGGAGAAAGAAAGCTCTTTCGACGTAGGTCGCGGAGATATTGGCCCTGAAGATTTATCAGATCAAAAGCCTGCAAGCTCAGAAACAATACAGAATCGGGATGAAAATAGTAATAAAAATAATACGAATGCACAACATTATCACAAAGATATTCAACTTCACGAAACTGCACAAGGGCAAACTTATATCCACCAGCATCACGATTTCCAAGAGCAGCAGGATAAGCAAAATAGAGAGCAACAAAACCCGCAGGTTTTTTCACTGCATGAGAACATTGAGCAATCACATACACAAGATTCCAAAAAGCAACATAACATAGAGCAACACAATGTTCAAGATTATAAAGAAAGCTCTGAGCACAAAAACGTACAAGCCTTTGCCCAGCAAGAAAACGTCGGGCAAATAAATTTACATGAATTTGAAAAGCCAGATAACTTGCAGCAGCAAAACTTACAAGATTTTGGAAAGGAAAGTAACTTGGAGCAAAAAAATACACACGATTTTGGACAGCAAGTTTATTTAGAGCAACAAAATCTACATGATTTTGGACAGCAAGTAAATTTAGAGCAACAAAATCTACAAGATAACTCAGAACAACTAAGTTTACAAGACTTTATGCAGCAAGTAAATGTGAACCAACAAAATCTACAAGATTTTGGAGGGCAAGGTAACTTAGAGCAACAAAATTTACACGATTTTGGAAAGCAAGATAAGTTAGAGCAACATAATCTACATGAGTTTGGGCAGCAACTAAATATGGACGAACAAAATTTACACAATTTTGGAAAGCATGATAGCTTGGAGCAACAAAATTTGCAAGACTTTGGGCAGCAAGCAAATGTAGGCCAGCAAAATCAACACGATTTTGGAAAGCAAGATAACTTGGAGCAGCAAAATTTACAAGACTTTGGACAGCAAGAAAATTTGCAGCAACAAAATTCACAAGATTTTGGAAAACAAGATAACTTAGAGCAACAAAACATACAAGATTTTGGGCAGCAGGCATATTCAGATCATCACAATTTAGAACATTTTGTAGCTCAAGATAACCTGCAGCAACAAAATAAAAATCAAGAGAAATCCATTGAAGACTTGGAACAATCTCTTAAATACTCAAAAGAAGAACGAACAGGACTTCAAAAAAATAACGAACAATCACAAAACAACGTTCCTCCTCCTCTCGAAGTAATTGCCATAGTTAAAAAACAAAATAATGACTTGCAGTCAGTTTCTGCACAAACTCCAAGAACTGAAGTAACTCCAACAGAGCCAGTAACTGAAAAAACTGGTTTCTGGAAGTCTGTTGGAAATAAATTCTCCAGTGCAAAAAGTAAAATTGCTTCATGGTTTTAAGATATGCAAATGTAATGAATTTAGATATTCTTAATTATTATATTTATTCAGTTACCTAGTCATAATGATAATGAATGTGTCGTGCATAATGTAATAAATTTATAACTTTAAAGTTATTGTTACTTGAAAGATAGCCGTGGATGTGATGCGAAATAAATGTGTATGTTGGTGTAAATGCCATACAAAATAGTATTTAATGATTTAAGGTGATATTTAAAAAAAACACTCACTTCTGGTAGAGTATGGAAATATTTGACAAAAGCCTGCTGCTGAACTGAATCTGTAACAATATAATTATGACATAATTATTGTAATACAATATAAATGAAAGTACTGTTTGTTAATAAAATATTGTACATGCCTTGGATTTATTTTCTTGGATTTCTGGTTTGCTTAAAGTTAACTACTACTAACTAAAGATGACTCTTCTTAACCATACCTATGCTTGACACTTAAAGGGGTTCGGGCGTTTTGGTCCTTATGACCAATAGACTTGAGTTGTACATCGATGGATAGGTCTTTTCAAGAGGAAAAAAAGTTATTACGGGTTTACATTTGAGTTTGTTGTCCGATTCGAGATATCGGCTTATAAAAAATGTGTTTTCAGTACATCGGATAGTACGCCAAAAATCAATAAAATACGTATTGTGTAGTGATTACCAAGCCGGAATGTTTTTAGGAGATCGTGGCTAAATAATAACAGCCACTCGGGTCGATCTGTAGGTTAAGCCGTGCTTGCCTAGGTTGGTTTGTGGATGGGTGACTGGATACCGAGTTTCCTCCGTGCCTCGGAAAGCATGTTAAGCTGTTGGTTATGACCGTTACTTGTAGATCTTTGACAGTCTTTACAGGCAGTCAGTGGCCAAAAAATCTGACAACTAGTCTTACCAAGGGGTATCGTATTACTCAGTACTAATGCGTTCGTGTTCCACGCGCGCCTCCAAGAAATGTCAGCAACTAACACAAAGGGCTAAGAAAGAACATGAAAGTGTTTTACTTAGTAAAAGTCTGAAACTCCCTTCCGCTCGGGAGGGGTCTTTTGATGATTTTACAAAAGAAAAAAAATTGGGTACCTATATGACCCATAGTCTCTGCTTACCCATCTTAGAGACAGGCGTGATTTATATGTACGTACGAGTATGTAAAGAAAGTAATAAAAATCATGCACTTATTTTCCACTTTCCAGCAACAACTAAATAAATCCTAACACATTACCCGTGGGAGTACGGGGATAAAATGTAGCCATGGTAAAAGAATTTTTGAAATCGGCACAGTCGTTTTTGAGTTTATTCATTACAAACATACAAATTTTTCCTCTTTATAATATTATTACTGTAGTTAAACAGTAACAAAAAACAGAGTTGTTAATGCCCGTAAGATAAAGATCAAATTAGCTGCCAACTCAATGTTTCTGGAAGATTATATTACCTACCCCTTATTTTGTAAGTTACTTATATGTCATTACTATGAGAAGAGCCTAGTAATAAACATGAACTAGGGATTGCACACTCGTGAAGTAATTACCGTGTGACCCGGTGTCATTTGTTCTTGTTAGATATTGTGCAGTTTGAAGGTTGTGTGTTTAGTAACTGAACAAGGTTTGACATATATGTAGAAGATATAGTCTCATTCAATTAGGATTTACAAAAATCCTTTTTCCTACTGACTAAGATGACCCACTGACAGACATGATGTTCACAATGTATCTTATTTCATTTTAGTTCTTTCGTTTGAATGGGACATACTGTCGTAGTGTTCGTGTATGGCTTGATGTATGCGACGAGACAAAGGAGAGGGTCGTAACAGGAGGCATGGTGTTCTGCAGTTTCTGGCTACCCCAATGGAGGTCTGTAATGGAGTATTCCAAAGGCGTGAGTTATGTATGCAAGCCCAGCACAGGAGAAGATAAAGAAACAAATCGAATAGCTGAGATACTCGTAATCTTAGTTAGACGTAAGTATTCTAAATTCACTGATAACAAGCACAACCTAAATTCCTATTCTGTGTCGATGCTATTCCATATTGGCCTTTGTAAGTATTGGACCTAAGACGACCCACTGACCGAAATTTCGTTTTTGTGTTCGCATCTTTTTTGTATCAAAATACCAAGAACTCTGTCTCCTGGACCTTATAAGCAGTCCGATGGTCGGTCAAAAAAGATGCGAACACAAAAACGAAATTTCTCAAAAGTAGACTACTTTCCTTTCAAGAAGGAGACACCAGAGGCAATTGCACACTTACCTAAACTTAATGCCTGGATAGGTTGTAAAGAAGACATCGCTTGTTGTTATAAAACCACTTTTTATTTTAAAATAATATCCCATAAATTTCAATCAACAAAACACAAAATTGAATTTTTTGACAGACAATAACTTTGACAATTCATCAATCCCGCCAATCCGTTGAGTTAAATCTCAAGTTGCCAAAGAAGAAATTAATATTATAAGGCCCGGTTTCCACCAAAGTGGAGACGAGTGGCGCAGAGGAGAGATGTGCAAGTATCGACCAACCACAGGAGAGACGACAGACGCGATGTAGACTTAGATGTGATTGTTCGATTTTCGTACGTCTCCTCTCGGCTTTGCTCGTCTCCACTTTGGTGGAAGCCGGGCCTAAAAAGGTGATATTTATTATGCAACGTGTTAGGTTAGAGCGCGTATCCCAAAAGTTGGCAACGTCGCAAATAGCTGTGAAATATTTACATGTTTTAATGAATTTGGCAATGTTACTGTGTGAAAATAAGAAATATGGCTCTGTAGTGGACTAAAAAAATGATTAGGAAATGCAATAACTAAGGCTTCGCGGGGCCCCTATTTCCAAGTGCAGGGTTTAAAGGAACCTAACGGGGGGGTGCCTCAAGTCCCGATTATGGGGGCAGAGATACTTCCGTATGTTCAGTTGACTTACCGCTCATTCAGTTATTGGACTGCTCAATTATTTTAAGAATTGATATTTTCTGATAAAATAACCGACTAATTGATTTTTTATTACTGTCCATGTTTTACTTCCGCAATAATTAATCAACCGCCATTAAATTAAATACAACTGCCAAACATGTTTTTCAACTGATCAAAATAACATTTCGAATATTTAAATTACAGCTAAAAAAAATAGTTCCCTTTGTTTATTAGACCACAGACGTATTTATACGTCTGTGTATTAGACTTCCGTGTTGAAAATATAGTATTTTTGCGTACTATATATTTCTTCAACAGTATATAGTACGCAGAGCCGATATATGAATAGAATATAGTACAATACTATATAATATAGTACGGTTTGGCAACCCTAGTCGGGGAGGACATGGAACGGGCGGGATGTCACGACGGGCCTCGATGGCGAGAAAGGAGGCATCCAAAAAGGTAATTGCCGCGCCCTTTTATATCCAGGGCCCTGGGCGATTGCCCAACCGCGCCTGACATTATCGCCGCTATTTGTACTGTACTACGACTGTATTATTTTTCACAAGATTGATGTTAAAAGCCTTGGTTTCAATTCTTCCCTTCAATTCATTGAAAATATTTAAAAACTACACTCCTTCCAACTGTGTCAACGTCAAATTCGAAAGAACTGTCAGGTTGCCTTTGTGTATATTAATTAAGATTCGAAGTGTTGGAGTAACTATTGTCTTATTCTAATTTATTTTGTTAGCATAATATGTTGATATTTAAGTGTGGCCTGATCATTTTAACATCAACGTACATTGTATCGTAAGTATCGGTTTATTGAAATCTAAATTATTAATGTAGTTGGGCACTAATGTTTTTTGTTTAGCGTGGATTATTCGCAAATAAAAAACCAATTCAAATGTCTATTTGCTCAATAAATTGTGCCACTTAAGTAGCACGTTCATGCCACAAGTTTGGTTGACTACGTTTTGAATCGTAGTTGTTCTGTTTGGATAAATAACGATATTACATTCTTTGCTACTTTCACTTTCTTCCGGAATGCGTTAGTTATTTATTTTTTATAGTAACAAATTGTTTTCTTTATGTTTCAGTCTGTGTTTCCAAGTTTTGCAAGACACAAATTCTTTGGATACTGGCCTTGCTTTTTTGTTCATAGCCAGCGGAGCAATTGGTGAGAGGGATTTTTGTTTAAGTTATATAAAGTCAGTGTTGAAATGTAGGTGCAATAACATGAATGCACCACGTCTGCTAGGTTTATTGAAACTAAAGCAATTAATTAAATTTAAATTAGCCATCTAAAAAAAAAGTCTATAAGTATAATATGTTTATTTATTCTAACTTTGTTGTATCAGTTATAGGAAAGCTTTTAACAAAACATGGTTAAACTGCAATTCTATGGTTATCATAGAAGTAGAGAATAAAGCATGTTACTGTATCTTACAATATTTGTTTGTGTTCAGAAAGTTTTAATAAGTTGTCTTAGTATTTGCCTTATTTATCATAAATCTAACACTAACAAAGTCATCAAGATCCTCTTGCATGGTCAATCAATTTTTCTTCTTATATTACTATACAGGTTATAAAATAATGTGCTACTGTTTATTAAAAAAGCTGGAAAGTGAATTTGGATGATTACTAGAATCATAAAAGTTTTTATGATACAAGATGTCGCACCCTCAATAATGTATGGGCACAATTAAAAAATTTAGGTTTTTTAGTTTTTGTAAAAGAAAGGCTCATTACTGTCAGTCCCACACGATGGCACTCGCAGAAAGAGAAAACAATTGTCAAACAAAGGAGTTCTGCATTATGTGTCCCTTTCACACATTCACCTTTTGCCCCCACCTCTTAGCGCTAGACGGGCCTCACTAGTAACGTGCCGCGAATTGACGAAGCCGGTTCGCGCGACCGTGGGCCGAGTTGGAGTTGTGCCTTTATTTTACAAATTCTAAGGTAAGTTTTGTGTTATTCTATAATATTGTAAAGGCTTAATAAGGTTCGTGCCCGTCTTCTACTAAAATTTCGTTCAATTATGTTGTCTAAGTCTAATTAGTTCCTTATAGTTCTAATGATAATTAACTTCATTTTAATTATGTTGATAAAATCCCATATAGCATTGAAAAGGACTGCAATTTTTTTTCTTAACATTAGATAGGCCTTTCCTTGATGAAAGTTTAGTTTTGTTTTAATACAACTATCGATTTTTGTTCCCTAGAGCTATTTTGCACAAAGTCTTATATCGTCTCCATAGTTAAATTTATCTTTATGGTCGTAATCGGTTCAGCTGTTTTAGTATGATAACGAAACAAAACATTTCATAACTCAATTTTATTTAATAATAAAGTAAAAAAGTTAAAAAGTTGTTTGATATTTTTATATATTATTTATCAATTATTTACAGACAATGTCATCATCACGGTCACGAAAAATATTGATGATGGTTAATCGTAATGATAAGAAGGATGCTGCTCAAATTGAAGAAAGAGAAAATAATAAAGTAAGTGTTTTTTTATAAATTCATTTTCAATTCATAATCGTAGAAATAAATCTTACATAAAGCATTTTTCTTTTAGGATAGTGCTACACATACAGAGGAGAAGGAGAATATTCCGGTGAGAAATGAAGGAATTGACAAAGCTTTGCAAACGACATCCTCGGCCGAAAATAACTGTGCCAATGGAAATGCGTCGAAGCGTTCGTCAAGATCGTCGTCCAGCAGCTCAAGTTCATCTTCATCCTCCTCAAATACCAGCAGTTCTAGTTCGAGTAGTTCCTCCACAAACACCAGCTCCAATTCAACCCGTGCGTGCTCTCCAGTAGAACCTAATGTTTCACAACACCATGAAGAGCTAAATAATCGGCCACAATCTACTTCACCTTCTCATGAAGAGCAAAATGATTTACTACAATCTACTTTACCATCCTACGAAGAGCCAAATGTTTTACCATGTTCTACTTCACCTTCTCTATTAAGTCAACCAAACGCTGAAGCCTTCTTAAACAAACGGGGCTCTATAGTAAATTATGAAATGTCACCGATCAATTCAGACGAAAGTGATGCTGATTTAAGTGACCACGACCCAACGTATGATGTAGAACAACAAAGGAGGCGACATCGGTCGGTGAGTACAACTTCGAGTAATGCAGAAAATAGTGACGTTACTACTGCCAATACAACCTTAGCATCACTTGCTGCTGATGAAACAGTAGTGAAGAGAACACGGAAACGTAAGGCTGATCCTACTCAATGGAAACAAAACTTGCGAAAAGTTAAGCGTAATTTGGGTCAAGAATACTTTTCTGTAAATACCAAAAAAGTGGTCAGCGCACGCGCAATGAAGCCACCTTGTACTCAAAAATGTAAATTAAAGTGCAATGAAAAAATTAATGATGCTATTAGAGAGGAACATTTTAAATCGTTTTGGGCTATGGGGGATTTGCAAATGCAAAGACTGTTTATATTATCAAGTATGACAACTGTTACTCCAAAATACAAATACACGAATGCTGAAAGGCCTAGAGCCCCTAACAATGCTTTTTATTTATCAAATCACGATGAGAAAATAAGGGTATGTAAAACTTTTTTCATCAACACATTAGGGATTACACAAAAAATGATACGCACTGTGAGATCTAAAGGTACAAGCGGAAACTATTTAGGTGAAGACCAAAGAGGAAAACACATTAACCATAAAAGTGTAAGCGAAGAATTGAAATCAGATATTATTGAATTTATTAACTCTATACCTCGAATTGAGTCCCATTATTTGAGAGCATCAACGTCAAGAGAGTATATTGATGGCGGAAAAAGTATAGCTGACTTGTTCAGAGACTTTCAAAATATCCAAAAAAGCAAAAATAGAGATTCTGGCCGTTTCCACACATTTTATAACATATTTGTTAACAAATTTAATATTGGTTTCTTCCAACCAAAAAAAGACCAATGCGATCTTTGCTTGCAATATCATAATTCAACTAATGCCTTAAAACAAACCCTTCAAGAAAAGTATGACACTCACATTAAAGAAAAAAACCTAAGTCGAGATGAAAAGAAGAAAGTTCGTGAAGGCGTTGATGAGTGTAACTTATGCGTCTGTTTCGATGTGCAGGCAATTATGCAGAGTCCAAATGGAGATATCTCATCGTTTTATTATAAATCAAAGCTAAATAGCTATAATTTCACAATGACTGAGTTAAATAAATTAAAAGATGATGAATGTGGTGATGATTACAAAAGTTATGGAAACGTTTATTGTTACTTTTGGGATGAGACACAAGGCAAGAGAGGTGCTGTGGAGATTGGGAGTTGTGTTCTCGACTATTTACAAAAGGTTGCTGAGAAAGCAGGTGATAAAGAGATAAATGTAACTTTTATATCAGACAACTGTTGCGGGCAAAATAAAAATAAATACATGGTCTCATTATTTATGTATGCCGTTACAAATATAAGAAATTTAAAAAGTATAACTCACAATTATCTCATCAAGGGCCATACGCAAAACGAGGCGGATAACGTTCACAGTTTGATTCAGAAACAAATAACAAAAGATTTAAAATCGGGCCCAATATATACCCCTCTTCAATACATAACAGCGATCCAAAGAGCCAGGAAAACAGGAAAGCCTTTTATGGTAAATACTTTGACTTATGATTTTTTTTACAACGTGAAGGAGTTACAGAGTAAATGGGGCTACAATTATGGCACAAATGAACTGAAAGAAAGTGTTACATGGAATGATATAAAAGTTATGATGTTTACCAAAGAAAAACCTTTTTCTTTTTATTATAAATGTTCATACAAAGATGATTTCAAGGAAATCAATGTCAGAAACAAAAGAAAAAGGATGAATGAACACACAAATATATTAATCGAAAAAGCTTACGACAAGCCATTTGAACTAAGCTTAAACAAAAAGAAAGATCTTAAAGAATTGATTTCCAAGAAGTTAATTGATCCTTATCATGCGTTTTATTTTAATGAGATGTTGAACTAACCTTCTGGTCTCATTTTGAAGCTTTTTACTTTACTGATTTTATAAAAAATACTTTTATTGAAAACTACTTAATGAATAAGGTTTTTAACAATTATAAGTTTATTTAGGTTACGTAAATGTGAGACTGAACTAAGTATGTAGGCTATCCACTCTGTTATCCACACTGGTTGGTTACTGATGCCATGTGATATAATAATAGTTAAAAACAACCTAAAAAAGGTTAATGTTAAGACAGTGTTTCTATAAAAGTATGTTGATTTGCTGTTGATTATTTGTTACGACAACTTTAATTAAAAAGTTAATGCTAACTTCCAGAATGGTTATTGTTGAATTTTTTTTTGTTTGGAGAATTTTATCTGAGTTTTTTGTTATTTAGAATAATAAACCTTTACTTTAAGAACCATTTCTGTTGCGAACATTTTGACTGATTTTTGTTATTCTCGTATGTAGAAATATAAATAATGCTGATTGAAAATTGGTTTTTAATTTCATTGTTTTGTATTTCCGAATTAAGAATGTTAAATGTAGTTTAGGTAACTGAAACTACATTATCATTATTATAAAATAAAGACATAAAACGGTATCAAAATATAAAACGTATCTTATTTCAATATAAAAGAGCAATACTAATAGATATGTCTTAAGATACAAGATAGTGTAAGTATTAAATGGGCTCAAGTACAAATAAATCACAAAAATATTTTTTAGACACTGTATAAGAGAGGCCTAACTTCAAACTTTATTTTTGTTCTTGATTTTTTTTATATTAATAATCTGTATTTTTAACTATTTATCATGTGTAACTATAGCAAGAATATCAAAGAATAATTATGCTAAGTTGCAAAGCGATAACTCGCAAAACTACGATTTTAGAGCTTATTATGTAGAAATCGACATAGGGGCGGTTATGTTTTTTGGATTTTCCCAAAAATATGATTTTTATAGTTGTGCCCCTACATTATTAGGGGTGCGATGTCAAGGACAAACTAATTGAGCCATTTGAAAGGTTCTTAAGGTAATAATGACTGTCAGTCAAGGATGGAGTGATGAACTGAACTGTACAACAGTTTGTTTGTCTTTGGCTTGACAAGCCACTTTTGATGATCCCAAGAAAAATATTTATCATACATTTTTCTGAGATCTCAGTCTGACTAAAAAACTTTTATAGTCCCAAATTACCTCATCTTTTGACTATCATCATGGTTTAATTTTTGTATCATTACTAGAGATAGATATAATTTGGATGCATATTTACCTAAAGTTTGATTGTTGAATAATATACATATGTGCATCAGTATAGAAAAAGTCCTGTATAGAAAAATCTTTCATTTTAGTGTTTCACTTCAAATTAACTGTCATGTTTATTATTTTTCCATTCAAATATTATTATAAAAATCATTTAATTTAAAATTTTAAAAGTGATACTACACGGTAAAGCCGCTTTCATACTTTTATTATGCGGGCAAAAAAATACTTTACGTAAATAAGCATCCAAGTATCCGATCTCTAATCATAACTAATACTTTTGTGCTAACAATTCGTCTTTTTACAGCTGGCAAAATACTATATGACAGATACCAGCAAATACATATACTCGGCTCATTAACACCAAATCCAAATGTTACTTCATTCGCAAATAGGATAGCTTCCTTTTCAGCCTCATTCCTCTCTCTGGGCTTCCTGGTATATTTCTTCCTTTTCCTGTTTAAGGTAAGATCATTCATTGATTAACAAACAGACTAGAACAAGCATTTCAAGGATAGATAGCAACAAAATAGACTCAATGATTTTAAATTGTTACAATAAATTTAAAGTTGTTCTCAGAAGTTGATCTGATCCGATATACTTAAAAGGTACTCATTATGTAAATTAAATTATAATTGTTCTGTGAATAATCATCTAACTAACTAAAACTAACATGAGATTAAACTGTCTCAATAAAAAATGTTAACAAAAAAATATCTGTAACATTCATCTTTGTTATTGCATTGTAACTCTTGGGCATTTCATAATAAACACCACATTACTAATGTGAGTTCTAAATATTTGAGCATGAATTATTAAATCTCATAAGTATGTAAGTACAGTTACACATAACTTATATCATTGTTTGCAGGTGGATAATCATTGCCTCACGGCATTGAATATTTTTATATGTGGATTTGGCACTTTATACATTTGGATGCAGGTATGTTAAATAAAAAAATATGTATCTTGTAACTAAATCTTGTATGTACATTCAAGAATTACTTTGTAATTGATCGCGTTAATGAAATTATAATCACGCTACTTTTCATAAAGAAAGATGTTGCAATTAAAAAGTTGGCAATTCTTGCAAAATAATTTTGTAGTGTTATACCCATTCCTTTTAATTGGTGCGTACAACGTTGTACGTGAGCTAATCGAAAGTAGAACGTATTTCACCAAACTTTTGATGCCCTCAGAATGCGAGTGCGCGCTCTTTGCAAAATTAATTTGAATAAAATGTTATACAAATCTATTTTCAATTAAAGGTGTGAGGAGACTTGACGAATATAATCATAATGTTACAAGAGCGGTTGTTAAATTTTTTGAACAAGAATCCTAAGAGGATGCTCTAGGAAAGTTGGCAACGTCGCTATAGTAATAAAACAAAATTTTCACTGTTTTGATATATAAATCAATATCACTGACTGAAATGATGAAATTCCTCTCTCTAATGCACTAAAATATTGATTAATAAATTGATTATGTTAGGTGCAAAAAACCACTTGGGAACTGTACAAATGCTTGTCCAGGCTTGTTATTGCTATTCAAAATCAATATTTTTGTGCAACAAAGAGACATTTTAAATTTTCAGTTATCGATTTATTTATCAAAACACTAAAATATTTTAAAGCTATTTGCGATGTTGCCGGATTTCTGAATGCAAAAAGGAGTAAGTAATTATATTTTTAGAAGAGGATTATACTGCCTGACTCAAAAATTGGTATAAATAATCTTGAGACAAAAATAGAAGCGTCCCAAAGGATTTCCAAAAAAATAACTGCTTGTAGGGTTGAAAACCAGTAACTTGTACCAAAATTAATATGAAAAATCGGAATTATTCTTTTACATAAACATAAAAAATAAAAGAGATCTGGTTAGGGGAAAAGTTCGTGGCTAAGTAATAGCTGCCTCTCGGGGCGATGTTCAGGTTAAGCCGTGCCTAGGTTGGTCGGTGGAAGGGACCGCATTACCCACCGAGTTTCTTCCGTGAAAGCACGTTCAGCCATTGGTCCCGGTGGACAACCAGGTTTAGCAAAGTATAGCGTGGTGCGGCCAGTGCTGACTGGGTTGACCTCCATCAAATAGGCAGTTCTTCGTAAACTACTGGTATTTAGATGAATCCAATAAGTCTGGAAGTCGATCCTAACAAAGTTGGGAAAAGGCTAAGATGATGATGATCTTGTTAGGATGTTCTGTAACAGTAGTAGTGTAAAAGCTTCATACGATGTACGGTCGAACAAGCTATTTGGTTTACAGTTTAACCCACAAATAACATTGTAAAGTGTAAACCAAATAGCTTGTTCGACCGTACTATTCGATATTTTAACAGAAAATTCTATAAGTAACTAGATATTATTATACTGATGATGTAGCGTTCCTTGCGAAGCATATGTGGTGCAACTCTCCTGCCGGGGTTGCGGGACTGTTCGAAAGAGATACCGCGGCCCCGGAACATAAAGGGCGAGGAAGGAACATGGATGGGTACTCGTATGCAGCTTTTACCTATGAAAGTTAAGCCAGTTCAACTTGATTTTTTATTGCAACTTAAAATGATTTTTGTTGTTTCAGTGCATCCTCACAACTTATACCTCGACCCTGTTTTATGACAAAAAATTAACAGTGTTTCGCCAATGCCTTGCCAACTTGAGCTTCCTCCTTTTGATTTTAATGGCAATATTCGGAACAGTAACATCATTTTTGCCATTGAGTAAGTAACGCATGTTTTGTAGCATTTTATGGACATGCTTTGGACACAATAGATCGTCAAACAACGGGAGCGTCAGCATTGATCCATAACCCATTATACTTAAAGCATCCTGTATGAAGTCACCAACTACATAAAATATAAAATTATCATATTATTTTCATTGAACATTGTTTCAATTGAAATCTACCAAATTCTGAATAATTTTAAGTTTTCTGTCTTAAAATTTACCGTAGTATCTAATTCTTTTTTCCTTCGTTCAATCAAAGCATTTAACGCAATTGTAACGAACGTACACCCATCAATCGATTTGTTTGCTTTTGAATTTGAATAGTATTTTTTTAAGCTTTGTTATTATATTATGATTTATGTTATATTATTAATTATGCTTAGATATAAGTTTGTGCAACAATACTTTAGTGCTAAATGTGAAGGCTTGTAAATGGCTTTTCGTTGAAGCCACCCAAACACAATAAATAAAATACTTTTTTTATTAATTTTAGATGGTTCCAGCACACTTTACTTCTGTTTCATCGTGACTTCCCTATGTAGCAACATATTAGCAGCAATATTTTGTGTGTTTATACTGACTTTTGAGAAAGAGTATGAATATTTTTCTGAGGTAAGATTTAACGACTGCAACTACTTTTGCGTATACTGTTTAGAACTTCGATCAATAATAGTACTTTGAATGTTTTTCTTTGCTTAATAGCTCAGCTAACATGTATTTGTTTATCGAATTTCAGGGTTTACGATCAGAGCTTCTGCTCGACGATGGCAGTTCCTTGGACAATGCATCATTGTCGGACATGGATAGCATATTTGGGGCCCAAGAATCAACTTCGAGTACAATCGTTATAAAGGGTAACATCAGCTGCGCCAAGATCTCCTGACCCGAGGCCGTGCCCGACACGGGCACGGTACTACAAAAACCGACTGCCGGCACCCCCATGTCGCCTTCGTACGGCAGCTTCGGTAACACTAAGATAAACATCGATACTATTAAGCAAAATAATATTAACGAACAACGAGACGAAGTAGACGCTCTCGAAGACAATGACAGTGGAATGTCATCAGAGGAAACTGACGATTCTCTAAAACTTAACATAAGTCCTAACAATAATGATAACGTAAGTAAAAACTTAAGTTCAATCGTAGACGATAAACAAGAAGTAATAACGAAGTGCCTAACTATAGAACCTCATTGTGCTGAGCACAGGAATGAGATTCCGAGCTGTTCGACCGCTGTTAATCATGTAAGTGTTTTTATTGAAGACGCGGAGGCCGGGTCTCACCCGGCGGAGCCTAAAGATCTGTATGTTGATCAAACAGTTTCGGATTATATTGTGATAGATCTGACATGTGATGTCGACAATGTACGTGCATTGTCTAAAGGTAAAAATAAAAAGAAAAAGGTTGTCGGTACAAAAAAGCGTAACATTGATTGTGATTATTCAAGTATACCTAGTGTAGAATCGAGCCAAAGTTTAGTTCCTGTTGCGAACAACGAACTTGTTAATACCGAGAACCAGAAGTTGCTCAGCTTATCTCTGTCAATACTTCTCGCTGCCCTGTTGCAAGCGATGCGCTGTTTCGCCCAGTTCTTAGAAGATATTGTGGTTCCTCAGCGGTAATAAATAATTATATTGTGTTCCTTTGTATTTTTGGTGCAGTATTCACTAATATATTACTTATCTTAAGGTAACGAATTATTATCGAGGATATAACCTATAGAGTGGTAATGTCAGGCCAGCCGCCTCCGCAACTAATAAGTGATTTGTCACTTATAAATATTGACGCTCGCTGTCACTAAAACAGTACAAAACCAGTATTGGATCCGTGTGTAACGTCTCTTCATATTCCGAAATAAAATTTCGATTAAATAGTTTCACAATGCCGTGCTGTTCTATTCGGTGGTGTGGAAAAACAGCAGAACATCAAATTATAAAACAGACCGAATAACCTTAATCGGTAAAATACAGGTAAAAAGTAATTTATATTAAATTTTCTTACGGCTCAAGTCATACTGGACAAGTCAAAGTGAAGCAGTTGATGTATGTCTATGCGTCTTGCTTCCACATAACGCAATCCGTATTAAACTATCTCTTTCTAGTCTATGCTCTTATCACTAGTGTTGCGAATCAAGGTTTGTGTCGATATTGGTTTCGAGTAAATTAAATCAAATTATATTAAAAAAATATATTTGTGAAACCTATTATGACAGAAGGAGAGAAAGATGAGCCTAGCTTTCCTCAGCAAAAGGAAGACATAATGAGATACAAGTGGTCAGAAGAATTTATACGAAACAAATTAATTTAAAAAAATCAGTGAATCAATATGTTATTATTTACCTAATAACACATATGTTCTAATTTATTTGTTATTTTTGTAGTTTTAATTTATAATTGTTTTTCTCATCCAATTTAATCGATGTTTTTTAATTTTTTGAATTATACTGTATTTTAATTTCATTTAACTACTTGACATTTTAAAATCAATGTATGCTTTGTAAATTTTAATTTTGTTAATATCATATATTTCTATTTTTTTTTTTTTACTATTGTTTATAGGTGCAAGTGCTGTGCACACTATAAGTGACCAGTTCACCGCAACGCTGTTCAAATAGAATATATTTAATGTAATGAGATAATGAATGAGTCGTTGGTGTGTCAATAAATAAATTGATACACTGATTTCCATAAGAAAACACGCAAGTATTATTCACTATTACTACTATACTGATGCATTGGTTATCGATATCGATAAAACTTGCATGCGCACTTCCTCATCTCTAGAGTGTTATTTTTGACATTCGGTCAGCCAATCAGAGCGTAGTGAACGCAGATGTGAGTAGCTGTCAGATGGCGGAATTGTTTTCAAACCAAATAGGTAACATTTCTACTCTATAGGTTATATGCTCGATGCGAATTATCAATGACATTATATTTAATTACATTGTACTGATTTGGTTTTATTTTATTGAGCAGTCAGCGTTAATATTGAGACGAACACGTTACGTTAATTCCATTTCAGATCATTTTGAATCAGTCTGGGGGTCTAAAAAGGCCACTTTATCAGAATCGATAATTTGAATCACGTTAAAATTTAAAATTCTTAAAATGGACTTTATGGTTATGATTATAAGGTTCATTTTACCAATTTAATTTTTTTAAGATGATTCAAATTATGATTCTTCTAAAGCGGCCATTTTAGGCCCGCAGTTTGTCTCGCTATTGTTGACGTCCACTGTGAGCCTGATTCAAAATATAAACAAAAAAATCGTGAACCTCCTGCATAAAATTCTACACTATCATTGTAACATTCGTTTGTTTTTATCAGAACTTAAAAAGATTCAAGCAAGGCAATAATCAAACAAAAGTAATATTTTGGTAATAATTTAATAAATTATTTTGAATATTACACAAACGCTACTATTCACACACATCAAATAACTTAATGAGGTTATAGGTCGTACACTAATTGATTATTTCTATTTATTGTCTGAATATTATTTCACTAGCATTTCAGAGTGATTGCTCGTTGATCACTGTAATCAGTCTATTGTTTGTGTTATGGCACTTTTTCTTCCACTTGATCGAGTTTTTGGCGTGAATCTCTGGTGAGTCGTGACACTCAGGGATGGTGGATGCTTGTGGCGAAGAGTTGGCCACGACGATGGACCAGCGTCGTCCACGTCGCTCGTTGAGTGTCGGCAGTTCAGCTATTAGGTTGTTTTCGTATTCACTTAACATTAAATAGTTTTCGACCTGAAAACAACATTTTGACATTAGTTGGTTGCTAATAAGAATGCTTCACATTCGGTTACCTAACCTGCGCAATGCTTAGGTCCTAGAGATCGGTCTTAGGTACTCTGCGGCGGAAAACTTAAGTTTTGATTCGAATATAATCGAACCATAGTTGAGTTGAGAAAACCTGAAGGATGGATGATGTTTTTCGCTGTCATTATCGCATAACCTATAGGCCTACTGTTCTGAGTAAGTACCTGTTCGGTGAGAAGAATTCGCTAACAAAAACTGTTTAGTCATTACCTTATTACAACTAGTGATACAATCACCCCCGCAGTCTAAGTCCTCGAGTAGATGCTCTGGTATGTCCAGATCAAGGTCGAGATCCAGGCCGCCTTCCTCGCTGATGCACGTCAGTTCGGGCGGCACGTTTGGAGGCGGGGAGCCCAGGGTGCCGGGCCGAATGCTGTCCAGCAAGAGGTCGCGACCCGATCGACCTGGTGCTACGAATTCTGCTCCTAGAACTATAAGAGGGTTTACTATGACTTGGGGCTTAGCGGGGGAATTGTCAGAAAAAAACCAAGACTGCTCAAAAGTACCTACTTTATTTCTACATCTTAGGTCCATGTTCACCAAAAATATGACAGTCTGATTACCTAAAACACCCGTTTAAAACGCATTTTTGTATGGGATCATGTCAAAGTGACAGCTGTTTTTAGATAATCAGTCTGTTCAAAACAGTCAAAACAGTCAGAAAAAAATAAATTATTTGTATTTTCAGGCTAAAATCTGTATATGTCACCGTAAAATTGTCAAAAACGTTATATTGTAATATCTCTAGCGATATTGTAAAGTCTCGAATTATTGTCAAATGAACATACTGCTTACAATAAAACGCATTATTTTTCGTGAAATGCATGCGATGGTAGTCAACTCACGCGGTGTGGAGTGAAGGAGGGGTCCCCCTTGCCCAGTGGTACCACTCTCATGCAAAGATACTGTACCATTCCTGAGAAATATCGATTAATATAACCTAACCTTAAAACACTTCATATTCCCCTAAAAAGCGTAGTCGACGGAGCCCCGCTTCGCGGGGCCCCTATTTCTGAGTGCAGGGTTTAAAGGAACCTAACTAACCTAACGGGGGGTGCCCCAAGTCCCGTTTATGGGGGCAAGAGATACTTCCGTATGTTCAGTTGACAATAATTCGAGACTTTACAATATCGCTAGAGAGATACACGTTATATTGTAATATAACGTTTTTGACAATTTTACGGTGACATATATATCTATCGACAGTCGTAAAAAAGGAGTTGGAATGTGTATGCCTATGATACATTACGTCCATATCATCAAATGATTTAGGTACCTAAGGCGGTGGCTGCGCCTGCGGCTGTGCGCGGTTCACGTTCGCGACTGCGGCTGTGTCGCGACGGCTCGCACGTCGACTCACAATTTGCAGTTCCACCGTTTTCTCTGCAACACAAATTGGGCAGGTAATATGTAGCATCTAGCAGTATCACTATTTAAAAAAGTTCAGGATGAGTACATCCTGAACGCAAGAAGTCTTTTTCGGGACAACCAGCAGGAACGCGGGTAGGTAAAAAGTGTCAGTAAAAGGAAATGATCTTTGTGAAATCTTGTGTTAAACATTTGTACGATTTCAAATTAACTAGGTACAGACGCCTGCAGCCCAGCACATCAAGCTACCCGAAACTGTCAAATTTTCCGAATCAACATAGAACCTACTAAATAGTTTGGCGATAAATTGACACCCTATGACATAAGTAGGTAGACGCGCCAGCACATCAAGCTACTAGATACAATCTGTTATTTTTTTCTAAAGTTATACGTACTTGGTGTGTTTGTGCGCTACACTGCGCCTATGAAGATCGATACAGAAAAGAGATAGGGATCCGATGAGGGAACAAGTCGAGCTGAAATAGTAGCCCGCTTTGCCGCCGCAACCAACGTTTATGTAACCTGAAAATTTAAGATTAGGTGGTTAGATTCAGAACTTCCAGGAAAACTGTTTTCCTGATAAACGGTTTTTCTATAACGGACTGGAAACTTGATAGTGGTAGTCCCTCTCCAGCGTTTGAAAGGACATTCGGCTCCTCTCTGCTCTCACTCTCTCTCAGAGGTCGTCACTGTTTTCCTGATAAACGATTTTTTTATAACGGACTGGAAACTTGATAGTGGTAGACCCTCTCCAGCGTTTGAAAGGACATTCGGCTCCTCTCTGCTCTCACTCTCTCTCAGAGGTCGTCAGTCCCGGATTCACGACATTTCCGAAACGGGATGTTATGTTACTAAAGTGTGCAGATGTTTTTAAAACTGATTGATACCACTATATCTACAGGGGGCAAAAAAACTATTATATTTAGAGGGACAATGACAAGTATGACCACCAATACAAGCGATTCTCAGTGGTCATCATACTAGTATGACATGCCAGTATGACCACCAACAAACGCCGATTGAAACTTGATAGAGGCAGTCCCTCCCTCTTCGTGTTTGAGTAGATTATTTTAAAACTATCCAATGAAACCAAGCAGGTTGTAGGTACTTTGAGATACCTCATAACGACCAAATAGGTCGTGCGTAAGGACAAACATTTAGGTCCATAGATCTATGGTATGGTCTAGGCTGCATCTCACCTGAAAGCGGCACCCCTATAGCGATGGGCACGGCCTGTGAGCACTGCACGAAGCCCCACGTCCGCGCGAAGTTGCGCGAGCGCACTCGCTCGTACGTGTACATCTTCAGCGAGTAGTGGTAGCCTCCGCAGAATATACCTGGAAATAAGATAAGTTTTAGTACTATGTTGAAGTGAGGGTAAAATTTTAAATAAAGAAAATCAAGTGTTTCGTGCAGGCGTTTGCATTTAGAAATCATGCATAAAATAAAGGCTTTGAATTCAATATTATCTGCATCGTCGGTGCCATTTATTTTTGAGTAGGTAGGTGTCTTAATTCTATACCCACACTAAAAACTGAAGCCGAAATGACCAATTTAAAATAACCCGTCACATCATCTTCGACATCGACTTCGACACGTGCGACTCGCATCCAGCGGATTCCCGTAACCTTCACATAATTACCGTAAACCCAAGCAAACAGGACGTATCCTCGATAGGACCCCTCGACGGCCGTCAGTGCCATGGTGGCTAGACTACACACGAACACGGCCGCCTGAGTGAGGTACTGGCGGGCTATCCTGCACTCTGCCGAGTTCTGACGGACGAGTAGCCCGAAAACCGCGCAGCCTACTGCCCAGGCTAGACCGAGGTACGCTTGCAGGAGTTCAACTGTATCGCCTAGACCTGGAAGACGAGAGATTGGTCTTACAAAAAGTATGTATTTACAAACAAAAAGTATTTAAGTACGTAGTATATAAACTGTCTGGTGACCATGACACAAGCCTTGCTTAGTGTGGCACTAGATGGTGCAGTGTGTAATGTCCAGCGATATTTATTTTTCTGGAGGAAATCGAAGATCTGACGTAATCTGATGGGATGTGGCATATCTTGGGCTGGGTATCAGAGATTGTTTTGCGACTGGACACTAGTATGTCTCTGTAGATGCATATGGCTTCAAATGGGTTGCACTACTGTGGTGGGTGTTGGGTAACATCTGTGATGGGGTACATGGCACTACATGCTCGTCTTAATTTGTATAGGTAATAAATACCCACGATAGTTTCTTCATTGGGGAAAAATATGGAACCAAAAGTATTAAAAAGAACTCACCTTCTTCTTCAGCATGGTAAGCCAAATAGAATATCGGCGTGTTGATACCAAACGCCGATATGCCAGTGGACATGAGCAAGATCCTCACTGTCTTGGACTTCAACGTGGAGAAATCGAAGAAAGGCTGGCGGTCATCAGTCTTGTTCCTGTCCTTCATTTTCCGTTTGATCTTGTTCTGGTTCTTAAGGTGCAATATCGCTCGTCTCTGAGGATGATATAGGGACGCTGATCGATAAAAAGTGCCCAGTATGAAGGTGGCAAATACTACTCCCGTCACAGCCTGCAGTCCTAAACGCCAGCCGATCGCTCTGAAAGTTTTTAAAAAAGTTGACTAAGTTAGTGGGATTATGCAGTATTTAGCATAAAATGAAATAATGAGGACTGAAAACCTCATTAAAAACTTAGTTAGAATTAAGTGCGTGCCGATGTTAAAACTGCTGTTTTCCTAAAGTGCCTAATAAGTTCGTATTTTACCTATTACCTAACTGGGTACATATGGATCACGATAACAGCAAAAAAATGTACAGATCAATTCATTGTTTCTTTACCTACTGTTAGTGCCTTCTTGTTCAAATAAGTTCTTATTTTATTACCAAACAGGGTAAGTACATAAGTAAGTACATATGGATCACGATAACAGCAAAAAAAAATATACAGAGCAATTAATTATTTCCTTCAAAGAAAAAGTTCTCTAAGACTTCCACGAAGAGTCAATATTTACCTTATGGCACTTTTGATGAAAGTGGACATGACGGCGATGCCGAGTCCGCTGCCGCTGACGATAAATATCTCGACGAACTCCCGTCTCCGTTTGAAGTATTGCGCCACCATCAGCGTCGAGCAGTCCCGAGTCAGGCCTACACCCACACCTACCACCGTCCCTGGGAATTGTGGAAAAGTAGATGTTTGTTATAAATTTCAAAATAACTAAGAGAACCCCTTACTAAAGCATTTAAAATTAAGATTTAATTTTAAGATGTTGAATATTACAAAACTATATAGTAATTTATCTATATAAGTGTTTTATTATATTACTTAGATTTACCTACGTTAATAATTAACAAATCCATGTTTACAACATGGTAAAGCAAAGAAATAAATGATTTGATTTGATTTGGTAAACGTAAAATTTAAATAATAACCTACCTAAGGTCCATGGTCACCGAAAAGATCCAGCCTGATTATCTAAAAACACAGCTGTCACTGTGACATGTTCCTATACAAAAATGTGTTTTAAACAGCTGTTTTAGATAATCAGACCGTCATCGTTTTGGTGAACATGGACCTAAATGTAAGATCTTAACCCTATTAAACGTAACCTACCATGTTTCAGCACAAATAAAAGTAATTCTATTTCATACATTGTTAACTTTTTCCTAGTAGGTATGTACGTAGAAGTATGCGCATTGATTGTCAATTCAGTCTTAGTGAAATAATAATTTGGTAGGTACTTACATAAGTAATAGTAAACTGAAACTATAGTAAAAGTAACGTAAGTACTAATTCTTTCGATCCCAAAAAAAACCTTTTAAACAATATTACCAATTCGTTATTTCAATAATAACTATTTAATGTAGAATTAGTGATAGAAAACGCACGTAGCGATTTTTCCAGTCCGCGTAGCACAGAGATTGTTTTCTTTGCTACGCGCGCGCCTACGGCCTACGATAGTCTACGAAAAAAACATTACGCACCTATTTTTGGATCTAAGAAATTTTATTGCAGTAATTAAAATTAGTTCTGAAGTACATCAAATAATGTGAGTATTGCACTGAGGAAGTTGATATCACCTCGTCCAGGATATTACCGCTTGTTAGGATTCGCAAGGGGAGCAGTAATATGACAATGACAAATCATCTTTTTACTCCCAATCCCATACTAAGGGACCACCAATTTGCTTCAAGGCATTTTGTATATCTAATATTAAAGGGAGGTATATCTCACTCAACGATAGCGATACATTTATGGTTAATTACAGATTCCTAATTAATTACATTTGTATGCAAATTAATTACTAAGCACGTTAATAAACGTAGGTAGGTACTTAGTAATTAATTTGCACTATCCATTTAACGACGTGTGAAGTTATATTGATACCAGCTTTAAATTACTAGGTAGGTATCAAAAACCGTAGTTAAATTAAGCTTTTAGATTTACATATTAATTACGTAACGTACCTACATATTTAAAATCTATTCAGAAGGCAACGAATTTGCTGATCTGCCTTATACGAGTATCATTCAAGCTGAATTCGACATTACTCCCGAGACAAAAACTGTCTTGAGCAGACTCGTCTCATCACTGTAACTAATGTACAGACCCAGTCACATGTAACCTATACCTACACAGAATTAACGCTCTGCCATGCTCTGATATGTTAAATCTTGTGAAAACACGAACAGAATTAAATCGGCTGAAATACGAGAAAAAAAGTTGTGTGAAAAATCTAAGTCTAAATAGGTACACGACTTCTAGTGCTGTGTACAAACTGTTCTATAGTAGGTATTAGACATTGCAATCATGTTTATTCAGCAAGTGGTCTTTGTGAAGATAAAGCTGCATCAGATTGCGGTATCGAGACGTTATCGTCTATTTTCTTTTCATGAACTTACTTGATCCTACGTAGGTATTGAATATATAGCGATAAATCTTATTCGTTTTGAAATAAATAAGCCTGCTAAAATATTGGCTCTTAAATATAATATTGATTTATTGTTCATGAGTTATTGTCACAAAAAAACTTCAAAATGCCATTAATGTTCCTGAAACCGTGATTGCCATAGCAAAGGTACAGACGCCAGCAAATCCATACACTTACACACTACAATCTGTCAAACAGATTTTCAACTTTATCATTAAAGCATTAAGTTCAAGGTTGACTAAGACAATTTTACAGTTTCGGGTAACTTGATGCGCTGACCTCAGGACCTACCGTAGAACGCATTTTAGGCGTTAAACAGTGAACTAACCAGGTTCTGAGGAGTTTGTACTTAGTTAGGTTATACTAAATAGATATAGAGCAGCGGTGGCCCAGTGGTGGCGGCCCCGACTTACGTTCAGTAAATCGTGGGTTCGAACCCAGGCAGGCGCATTACTTTGTGTAATTTATTACATCACCGCTGCTCTTAAAACGGTGAAGGAAAACATCGTGAGGAAACCGGCATGTCCTAGAACCATAAATTCGAAGACATGTGACATCTACCAATCCACACTGGGCCCGCGTGGTGGATTATTTAGCCCATTCCCTCTCATAGAGAGGAGGCCTGTCCCAGCAGTGGGAACATTAATAGGCCGATGATGATGATGATGATGAAATAGATATTGCGACCTTAAAATTATTTACGTATTCTTTTTTTACACGACTGCCAAAGAAGTGTTATTCAAATACCGTAATGCCGTTTTCGCTACGAGAGTTCGTCTCCTAGACATATTTGTACCTACCAATACCTACCCAATGAAATGAAAGTAAATAATTGTATCCTTAGACATAATAAAATGATACGAATCATATCCCTTTCTTTACTTACGTGGGTATTTAATGTTCTACAGAACAGACAGGAAAACAAATATGACCTTACGATAAAATCCAGTTATTCCACTAATTCCTTGATATTTCAGTAGATATTATTTGTCTTACCTACATGGCCCAGAGCTTTTATTAAGGAGGATTTATAAACATAATACAGAAACCCCATGCCAACACCCATACCTACAGATCACAATTGGGCTCAATTCGTGATTCAGTGCCTTGCTTGTTATGCTTTTCACTGCCCTGGTGAAGTCCTGCCGGTGAAGATATAAACACATAATCTTTTAATAACTGAAATAATGACGTTCTGGTGGTTTCTGCCACCCCCATGTGAAAAACGCGTGAGCTTATGGACCTATATCATCATCATCTGCATTTCGTTCTCCCTACTATTTTGGGGTCGGCTGCCAGTACCACCTGATGTGGCTGAATACCAGTATTTTACATGGAGCGACTGCCTATACGCAATCCAGTTAGTACTTAACGATACTTCTTAGTAAGACTGGTTGTCAGACTTTTTGGGCCACTGATTACCTTATCGGCTGACAAAGATCAAGAAATGGGGTGTATCCCATTAATTTCCTCTTTAGATAAAACCTCTTGATCATAGTTGTAATTGAAATGTTGCCAATGGGAACATGTGAGGAGTACAGTCACAAACAATCATCCATACATCTGCGTAGTGACGAGGTGGCTTTGTGTGATTTGTATTGTAGAGTATGTGGTGGAGAATTATTTTAAAAAATGGCAGATTATTAATTTGTTCTCCATTTCTTTTAGAATACTGAGAAGTCGTGTTTTAAATTTAATCTATTCATTAAAAGTGGTAAACTTTTCAAGTGACATAACAGCGTTTTTTTTGTCGCAATAGAAATAATGAGATATAATTTGTAAAAATCGCTGGTCCCACTTTTTCTATTTTGTATTTCCATGGAAATAGTGGGATACACCTAAGAAATGACAGCCGGGATCAACGGCACAACGGTCAACTAAAATAATGCTGTTTCTACGAGTACATGAATAATTTCTATTATTCGAATGTTTACACCCTAAATAATTTTATTCGAAAAACAATTTGATTTGGCCCATTTCTATTCATGTCCGCTCCTAGTATCATAACAGTTGTGTTATAATATTATTGTCGGTCGGTGTTACAGTTGGTGCGAAGTGCTATCGTTATTCGAGCATCGTTACTCGACGTTCATTGCTCGTTGCATTTGCAGTGGGCATTGCAATACCAATCGGAAGTCGGTTTATATTGCACTGCGATCGTGATTTTAACCATGTAACAGGGTGATAACATAAACATAACATCACGCCTGTTATCCTCGAAGGATTAGGCAGAGGCGTACCTTTATACACCAGGACACCAGTTATGTTTGTGTACGTTACCCTAGCAGGAATGTGTCTCCTAGAGTTATCTGAGTGGAACGTATAATTAGTGCCTTAGCTGCTGTAAATGTGCCCCCACATAAAGAATTGGTGCCCCTTTTAGTTTTGGAGAAAAACTGAAAAAACGATTCCTACTAGGGTAAAGTTTTTCCAGCAGGAAAATTCTAAGCGAATGATCGGAGAGAAAAGCATTGTGAATGGCCAGAGAGCTTATATTAGTGCCAAAAAGTGCCCCCAAAAATAAAATTAGTGCCCCTTCAGGTTTTCGAGATATTGCATTTCTTGCTGGAGTAACGTTTTGCAGAATCGTATTTCTCTAAAACCATTGCATGTGCCCCTGTAGAATAAACATACACGTGTAGCTCTTAATTAGTGCCCATTAGTGCCCAATTAGATTTGAGAAAATATTTATAATTTTCAAGTTATCGCGGTTTTATGAAAACCTGAAAAAACATCGCAGACCGCAGTGCCTAAATTAGACAAGTTATCAGCTCGTTGAATAGGTACTCTATTCGGTCCTTCTTGCTTGACGCTTATAATAACCATACTAAGTTTCAAAACTGTTCATGCATGCGTTTTTGAACAATCTTGCTAAAAGTCAAAATGATAGTGTCATACTCGTAACTTTGACGGTAAAATACAAGGAATCGGCTCAATCCCAGATGTGTAGGTGTAATCCAAAAACTGGTGCCTTTAGTCAAAAATATATGGTGTAAATATTCAGCTTTGAATGTTTCGCATTAAGTAAATATACTTAAACCAAAAACAATAATTAATAATACAACAATAATAATTTACAGCAGCTAACACAGGAGACAGGAGACATTTTCGTCACCGATACTTTCGTGCTAGGGTAACGTACCTACACGTTATGTTTAGGTAAGTCCCATTTAACAGGGGGCGATCCTAATGGCCATGTACCGGGCATAGATCCAAACTCCGTGGCTGCTACTGAGTAATTGTTTATTTATTTTTATTAATTTTTTATTTTCCTTTATTGGCCAACCAACAATTGTTTACACTGTAATATTTCGAGTAATTATCTACCATTATCTAAGGTTAGTGTAACAATTTCTTACAGGTTAGCACCGCATGCCCCATAAACATAGGCCAGTGCCACAAGTATTCTATTATAAAATTAGTGTCTAATTAACTAAAATTAACAAGTGTAAGTTAAAATTATGTGTAGGAATATAAAACTAACATTAACAGCAGAAGTAAAATTCAATAGAACAAAACAAACAAAGACACAACCAAACAGAAAAATGATACAATTAAAATTGAAACAAAATTAATGTCACAATCAAAATTTAAATGAAATAACAATGAAAACCGTAATCGAGATTACAGGTAAAGCAACTCAAAATCAAAATTAAAAGCAATTTAATATTAAAATCAATGTCCAAGAAAAATGTTAAAATTATAATTAGAGTCAAAATTTAAGTTAAACACAAGATTAACATTAAAATTAAAATTAAAACAAAATAAATTCAAGTGAAAATCAATTCAAAATTAACATCAATGTCAGAATCACAATTAAAAGTTAAAAGCAAAATCAAAATTAAAATTAAAATTTGTTGATGGAAACACCCAATAACACTATACCCGACCAGGGAATTGACTTGATTCAGCAGTCGCACTTTCAACCACTAGACCAACATTATCATCAGCCTATAATGTTCCCACTGCTGGGACACGGCCTCATCTCAATGAGAGGGATATCTAACCATAATGCGATCTCCTTACTGTCGGAGTCTGTAGCTCTGAAAGTTTTCCTCATATCTATGCAGCTTAGTTAGTGCCAACATGTAGTCAGTATTTCCTACGAAACTTGGAGCACTGATTTCCTTGGAAATTGCGAGGATTCGAGGATCTACCTATCTGTAACATCATTATTGTAATTTGACCTATGTTTACAAATAAAGCATTCTGATTCTAATTCTGATTCTGAACACAAGCATCAAGTCTTGCTCAAATCGTTCGAGCGAAATCGTATGTCAGCTTAGATTGTGGATTAGATAAGCAAGATAATTCGATAGCTTTATAATATCAGAGTTTTCGATTTTTATGTACTGAATGATCTCCAGAATAATAGAAAACAGGGTTATAGATGATAGGTCCTGTGCGACAGAAAAATATTTTTTATTAATCAAGTTATTGTTGCTGTTGTTAGAGACATAGGCCTGAATTCCTGCTACGCTGATGTTGGTCGCGTACGTCGGTCGCGCGTACGTGTATACATTGTGTTGCATACTCGTATTCGTATAGCGTCCTACTGCGACGCTGACGTCAGCGGCGCGTATGTTGCTACTGTTTTTCTCGCTGACGCACGACCGACTTCAGCGTAGCAGGAATTCAGGTCTTGGGGTTTAATTCTTATCTCAAAGCTCGCTCCCAGCTTTTTTTCGCAAAAAATATAGGCACCACCGAAACTATAATGCCTTATAGCACTAAGAATATTAAACGTTCGGCTCAGAGTCGAAAGTTGAAAATCTTACAATGCGTTTTTTTGTGACAACCGTTTTTGAAAGGTTTATGGATAAGGATTAGGATTCGATGCATGGGGTACTCAAACTCAGAGGCAAGAACCTAATAGAGGTATTTCAGAGTAACAGGGTGGTAGCATCCCAATTTAAATGCTAATGCACCGTTCTGCCGGGCGCCAACGCGTTATCCTTGAAGATAGAACTAGCTCAGTGCATGTGAGCACGCGTGCAGTTTGCAATATTATAATATTTTCTATGAAACACTTTCGCTTGCGAAGAAGCAACTTTATTCGCAAGATTTGTAGAAAATGGTAGTTATACCGTACCAGAATAAAATACGCCAAGTTGATCCGATTTCTGACTTATTCGGTAATAGCCCGCCAGCCAATCCGTAAAAGCGGAGTTCGTTTCGTTGAATTATTTCTTAGGATTATTTACTACACTGAAAATCTAATTCCGAATTCCAAGAATAGAGAAATAAATAATTCTATTCTGTTCAGCCATTTGATAAAAATAAAGTTGTTTTATTTTCAATTTCTATG
This sequence comes from Xestia ashworthii, assembly GCA_950022955.1. Taxonomy (NCBI): domain Eukaryota; kingdom Metazoa; phylum Arthropoda; class Insecta; order Lepidoptera; family Noctuidae; genus Xestia; species Xestia ashworthii. The sequence goes on along the minus strand of OX465559.1, from coordinate 12,015,200 downwards.
AGTGAGTTATTATTTGATAAATCATGTAATAAATAACTCGTTTCAGTAAATAATTCGGGATTCTATTTTGATCGATACGAGTATGTAGATATCCGCTTATTTACAAAGAGAACCAATTAGCGGATACCTTTGAAGTTCACTAAAACGGGTTTCGGATATGAATCTGATGAAATAAATTGAGTTGTCAGAAGCTCGCTGCGTTTCAGGTGCATTAACGTTCCAATTATTTATTCTGTGTTAATGCAAGTGTAGGCGCACGTCCTGGACCGGATTCCTTGCGACATTTTAGTATTATTAGGCTCATCGTTAATTCAGCTCGGTTTGAGTGCTGGTAACCTAGATCCTGGAATGCAACACAGGAATAGTTTTCGTTTATTACAAAAGTGTTGATAGTTTTGTATGGCGGAAACAGTTCAAGAATACCGATCTGTTTTGAAGAGGGACAGACTATATTATTATGCAATTCGACATTCCGGTGTACGGGGTCCTGAACCACAGCTGACCAGCTTTCTAATCGATCACATCAGTTTTCATCACAGAAATGCAGGTAAGGTCAATTATACCATATTTGTTTCACTTCTCAATCAATTAATTCAGCCTCTCGCAGTTTAAAGCATAAGCCTCTCCCAAGCCGGATCCTAACAGCCTGTCCGTTCTAGTTCGTTTTCATTCAGATGCCACGTTTTAAGATCGTCCGTCCATTTAGTAGGGGTTCGGCCCATAATGCACTTGTTGATACGCGATCTCATTTCTCTTTCATTTAAATCATAAGCCTCTCCCAAGCCGGATCCTAACACCCTGTCCGTTCTAGTTCGTTTTCATTCTGATGCCACGTTTTAAGATCGTCCGTCCATTTAGTAGGGGTTCGGCCCATAATGCACTTGTTGATACGCGATCTCATTTCTTAATATCTCTACTTGAAACACTGTTTTAGGCTTTCACGGTTTAAAACTAAACTTATATTGTCACTTACGGGATATCTTCCGTGATTATTTATTGTTTTGAGCTCCCGATATTTCGACGCTGTTGCAAGCGTCATTATCGCGGGTTGACTGGAGACTGCGGGTGGATGGAAAATAAAATTGTTACGAGCAGACAAATCTGTCTACCCTCTTTCTTTGTCTTTTGCTACGCGCACTATTGGAACTCGACACACACGACAAAACGCACTCACAGTATCACCAGGTTTTTTGGAGTTTTTTGTATGATGCCGGCTGCTACTTTTGAGCATACTCCATCCACCCGCAGTCTCCAGTCAACCCGCGATCATGGCGCTTGCAACAGCGTCGAAATATCGGGAGCTCAAAACAATAAATAATCACGGAAGATATCCCGTAAGTGACAATATAAGTTTATCTCTACTTGAATAGAGAGAGGGTAAAGGGGATGCTACTGATTTAATTTCGACACCCAACGACAAGTGAAATGAAGAACGGGAAGGGTATACTCACCATAGCTGAAGAAGAGCTGGTGGAACTGCGTGGCGAAGGAGGTAAAGAGGCAGCCGAGGGCCGCTACCAAACCTCCCACGACGGCCGTCACCCGCGTGGACTTGCGCACGCACAGCGCCACCGTCACCGGCGACAGCGCGAGCGCCACCCCCGCTGATAACGCACCCAGGCATCCTGGAACAGAAGAATTAGTACCTAATGAATCTGCTGGAATATGGAATTACGGTCCTATTCATCGAATGGAAAAGAATGTATCTGCAAACCAGACACCGCATCATGTCTGGCAGCTTCTCGACATTGGTCATAAAGTTTGTAAATGAGCTAGCCCAATACAGGTTCATCATAGAGTCAATAATTGACAGCCAAAATATTTTACAGTTTCGCAAACAATCCTCAAGAAAATATCTCCAATTCTTCATACAGGGTTTTAAATAAAACTTGTATACGCATCCAAGATGTACTCTACAAACACAATAGTCCAAGTTCAGTGCTTTAGCTGTCTACGCCACGTTTTTGCTTACCAAGTAGCGGACGGCTACAAAAAGCTCGTGATGTTTATTGTTATCCGACGTCGTAAAGATTCGCGTGCAGGCATTCCGTCTGCCATGTAGGGACGCGTGGCTCCTGCAGGGCTGCCTCCGAGAAAACGAGATTTATGTCAAAAATATTTATGAACACACCTTTATGTGTTAAGCGACAGTTTAAATAATTTGACATAATGTTATAGCCGTTCTTCTGCTTTATGCATGAAGTACTTTCCAAACAAATGCTTGTGCCGCTCATGAATTTTCCATCGTGTGATTTATTTTCGGGGCGAAATGTATCGTCTTGCTTTTTTCGTCGAAGAGGTAAGGTGATATGCTAAATAAGTGTCAGTCAACATAATGAATGTTTTTAAATTGGCACTCGAAGTGTCCACAAAATGCCAGTTACAGTGTCCTACGCAAGTGTCGGAAACTGTCTCTACCGAGGAGATTTTAATTTATTATGTAGATATTTAATAAAAGCTGGATCCCAGAAATCTGTTGTATTCCTTGAAGATTTCAATATAATTGACTATAATCCGATCTAAAAGAAGAGGTGGCATCCCTATAAGTACGGCCACAGTGACAACACTTTATATGAAACTTGACACGTTAGTTAAATGGAAATTATAGTCATAAAAGGCCTTTTATTATTTAAATAGTCCATTAAGCTAAATCATTATCGTTTTCAAGAGATATTCATTATCAGTTATGTCTACCATCTGTTATATTTTCACGTTGCGTGTTGAATGAGAAGAAATAAGTTTGTTTTTAATAGGTACCAGCAATACGAAATCTTCCTTATGACATAATTTTCCAAGTTTTAGTGACAATGGTGCAAATGGTGGTGGTGAGAGCGCTTTCATATAAAGGACGCCAATTAAATGAATAACTAAATTTTATGCAATTTAATTTCTGAAGTAGAAGTCGTCTTAGCTGAACTGACAACTTACTTTGAACTTTCTGCTCTAGGGTCCACCATTACGAAACTATTTTCTATCAAGTTGTAACTGCATCACTTGCTCTGATTTTACTTTCTTACATATTTCAATACGTGATTTTAGGAGTTTTTGGGCCCAAAACGTGATACATACGGTATACTAAAATAGTAACGAGTGGCTCCTATTAATAAGTAGCCACAAAGCTTTATTGTTGTTTTCTATCCTTCCCTGTATTTTAGTTCCTTGCTGCAGTATTATAATGAATGAGAAATGAGACTATCGCGCTTTACAAATTTACATTTAGGTAACCATATTTCTGCAAATAGGGAGTTGCCTATTGCAAGAAGTGAAAATAACAATATAGTGATCCAGCTCGAATTTCTTAAGAGACACCCTAATTTATTTCAAGGGATTTAAACAATAAATGAAAGCATCACAATACGGTCTAGCGAAGACAGATTGTCTCGTAACTTCAAAAGTACTAATCATACAACGCAATTCTATCAAGCGTCCCACTGTCGAGAGAAGCCTTTAAGAGTTATTTGTAAAATAATACAAATGTTGAGTGTACGCTAGCGATTTGTGTGGGCTTCGCCTGATGTCTAACAAACATTTCTATTGAAAAACTTTAAGGACGACGGGGCGTTTGTGAAGTTCGTCGACTTTGTAACAAGAGCGTCACCCATTGGTCACACATCTGACGAATATATGTACTAGACGTTGTTTAGTCTAGATCCAACGACTGATGAGTGATCCTCAACTGTCGCTTTGTTTCAAGTTTTTGTGTACTATTTATATGTTTTGTAGCTCTGAGAAATAAACAGCTTTCAACTTCAAGTAAAATAGCCCTCAATCATCTGTTTTGAATAAACTGTGTCTAGTATGAAAAGTTTAGTCATTTAACTTGAAGCTCTCCCATCTAAAATATATATACTAGACGTCTGTAACTTTTTTTCGAAACGTGTCCCTAGTTTTGTTAAGAATGAAACTTTATATGAAAAGAGAGCAGTAAAGGCGAAATATACCGCTATAAATAAGAGCTGGGCTTATTCTTTAGACGGGAACAAATGCACTGGAACATATAAAGCGAGCTTTTGGTCGCTCGTCTCAATCGAATCGAAATAAAGAAATTGCGCAGTCTCATCATCTTGTAAATAACTGGCAAATTGTCTGTTTTTAACTTATTTTGAGTCATATCGGACACTATCAGCTAATACGAGTATGTGATAGGGTATCCAATAAAATGAAATCGAAAAAGGAGTTCCATTACCTCAATAACATTTTCTTAAGGGCACTTAGTTTTTTCTTTGAAGATGTTCGATTTGTGAACTAACGGCATTAAAAGACAGGAGTAGGTAACGATATTCTATTGAAAATATTTCTTTATTCTATTGCTAAAAACGTTGTTCTGTTTTGTTTGTTCAAGTTTGATTTAACTTTTGGATACAACAGTAGTTGACAGCGCTGCAGCTTGAAACTTTATGATATGAAACACATGACGGTGCACTGCGCAGCGCCATCTGCAGAATTTTACGGATAGTTTCATATTATTTGTTGTATGTGCAACTTTACAGCTGAAATAAACGTTGTGTGTTGTTTTTGTGACATAGTTAACCCACAAATTGCTGTGAAATAATCTGACAACAATTAAATCATCGTGAATCTCTATTTAATGATAAAGAGTGGGATTTTGCCTTTCTTAATGGCCAATTCGAATTCCAGAAAATATTTTATGGCTAAGGAAACTGAAAATACAAAGGCTGTATTGTAATCCCGCGTCTAGTAATAAGTTCACAGCACAGCTTGGCTTAGGCGAATGCTTTTTTTCTGCTTATTCATGTTCACTGTCCTATTGTTTCAAAGTTATAGCAGTTCCGGATTTTACTTAGAGCTACATAATTTAAAATGCTACGCATTATACATTCTTCAGCTTTTCTTTGTGTTTGTATCAGGTTAGGTAACAGTCAGACCATATTGGTTGGCTATCAATACTTGACATATATTTATTTTGTTTGACCCTATTCTGCCGGGGTGAGGTAAGTTCGGACACACGGCTTGTTTACAAGTTCATTCACAACAAAATAAATGGAAATAGAAAAACTTTCGCGACGCTACAAACAAGGTAGACGAATATGCACACAAATATACATATTGATCTCCGTGCCATATGGTTGCCTCGCCTTATTTTGATGTGTGAGAGATACATGAATGTTACCTACTATATTACTCACCGCATAGCTTTTAAATAGATGCATAAATAAGTACATAAGTAAGTTATGCTTTGCTAATATTGACAAAACAAGTTTTCTGCAAATGGGCAGTAAAGAATGATGGGCAATTTTCTATGAGATCTAATTTTATTCTGTGTTTTTGAGCCCATCATTGTGGCCATGATCCTTTTTTAAATAATTTTCTGAATTGAAGCAGACAGAAAAAGAGATATCAGATTTGTCGTAACACAAAAGCATGTTTCCAAAGTTGTAATGAACAAATGAATATTTGCGTTAGTTTTTTCATTGAAGTTATCGGTCAAATAATAACAGCTACAAACTAACTTTTACTTCACAGACAAAGTTTTGATTGAAAACTAAAGAACACCAAGTTTTTTTTTAAGTTTTTTCTAACTTTGCTATCGATGTGCTGTCGAAGAATAAGATAAAAAGTTGAAAAGATTTATAATATCTATCTATCTACCTACTTAAATTGAAATGACTTTAATTCAAAGAAATACATTACCTTCATTGTGTTGGACACTATCTCATTCAAACACCCGCAGGTACACAGACTTACGTAAGTACCTAAGGAAAATTGATTTAGATTTTAGCAACTCTCCGTTCTACTTGTGCTAATTTTTCATATCGGTATTAAATACCTAGAAATAAAATAAACGATGTCATGATCGAAAAAAAAACATGCGAATTATAATCTTTCGCCGTCAACACATTATCGTGGTGGCTGTCACCTAACTGAAACATATTAAACGTTCTAAGACGTGATAAATGTGCTATGAGGTCGGTATACACGTATCGGCTTGTCTCTCGCCTCGCCTCGATCCTAATAAACGATTGCTGATGATTGACATTTGGGGCATCCTATCTTAGTCACGCTGGGAAATCATTTTCAGTGACGCAGGTTTTGTGGTATATCGAGAAATAGATATAAAACCTATGTTATATCTACCTATATTTAGACTACACGCGTCGGTGTCTTGTTTCTGTTTGTATAGGTTACAAGATTGAAAATAATGAGAATGACTAGCAAAAAACTCCTATAAAGGTTTTTGGTAAGATTGATTGTTGTGGGTTTGGGTAATTTGATCCAATAATAACGTCTCGTGTAACCAGAAAGTGTTTCCACGACGAAAGGATTAGATTAGAGCATAAGCAAATGGTGTTCGTCAAAACTACGTCTTTCTTGGGTACCGAGTAATCGAGAAAATTCTGTTTGAATTGCTTTCAAACACAAAATGACAGATATATGGATTTTGTAAGCAGTATGGAAGTACAGCACTGTAAAATTTCACATATCACATCATTCTATAGAATTCAAAATGATCACTCTCCTGCATGAAAACAGAACACAGTCGGCCGATATAAAGATCAGAAACGGCTCTATTTCAGCAAGTAATCGTTTCTTGACGATCATTTACACACATTATCTCCCCGTATTTATAGACTATTATTTTTACGACACACTTATGATACTAACAATAGAACCTTATACGGGAAATGGTAATGTTCAGTCAGTTTCGCTGAAGGCTTATGGGACGTAAAACTATATGGCGATTAGATTTGTTCTAACCCGACTTTACTTAGCGAGATGATCAAACAAATCGTATCGCTAATAGCTAACGGTAAAAGGGTTTACCCAATGTTCTTTATTTATGTAGACATTTTTATACAGTTTGTATAGGCTGCTTTTGTGAGATTTTTTAAGTGATATTAACCTCCACCCATTATTTACAGGTGCTTTTTCTATACTGAGATAGTTTTGGGACAACAACCTTTCAGCATTATTTCTCGAAACAAAAGTATTTAAAGTGTGTGAAAGAAGCTTTGTTACGTTAGGTATGTATGAGCAGCGAAGCTCAATGTACTAGACTGTATATGATAAATTCATTTTGCGACGATTGCAAATTTTCTGCTCGTCTGAAAGTCTCCAAAAGACTGTACCCATTCGTATTTGTGATTTTACTTTAAGATTTTAAATAAATCCACTCCTACACTTCTTACCAAAGTTAGTTAAGGGGCCGGCGGAGCATGCGTATTTCATACAAACGTAATACCAAAATTATTTGTAAATCAAACATATTGTTAAGGTAGTCTGTATTTATTTCGATTGAATTACAGAATATCTATGTTCCCAAATATGTTTTTTGAGAGAATAGTGATGCAAAGACGAGATATGAGGAATTTAAATTTTCTATAGAAAACTTATTTTTCTTATAACTCTTTTTAAAATCAGTGTCCAATCAAAATATATATTTGCGAACCTAGATATTCTGTAATTCAATCGAAATAAATACACACTACCTTAGGAATATGTTTAATTTACAAATTATTTTGGTATTACGTTTGTATGAAATACGCATGCTCCGCAGGCGCCTTAAGTGAATTCTCTCATATATGAATATAATTAGCGAACTCGAAGTATCTGCATTTTCATATTCAGTTTGCGTTACACGATTCAATTTCTTTGTGACATTTGGTTACCTCGTGGATGACAAATAGCGATAACAAAGTCGATGCGTAAGAGAAATGTGTTCATTTTTCTCCCAAGTAAAATGATCTGCGTGTTGTCAAAGTTTGAGAGGGCTTGTGATTCACTCAAGTGTATTTACATGCGTACAGAAAAATATTTGAACGTTCAATCGTGAAAGAGTATCTACGGGAGGAGGAACGAACCTACGACTGAAACTACAAGCTGTAACATAATAAACGCAAGGCCTTTCGCAGATCATTAAACTTTTCTTTTAAGTTTTACCGTGTATGTTGATCAGCTGATCGCGTCAGTTCCTATATGTACTTATATGTAATGTATAATATTAGTCCATTTTTTTGCGTATTTCATGAACTCTACGAGTTCTTACAAAAGTGGTTCAGTTTCATGGTCCAAGATAGGTACCACACGGGATGTCTTGCGTTTAGTAGGTATATGTTACATCATATACATTCTTAGTAAGAACGCATATTGTAGCTAAGCAAATTAGTGCAATAATAACTGCCTATAAGAGTTGAAGCAGAATATTAATGGGTACAGACAGCCATTCTATCTAACTGTGCCACCACTGGGACTTAAGTTTTTTAAATCGTGTCGCCCAGTGCTATGGAAATATCGGCTTTAGTATGCAAACTATTCCCCAGCGCATAACGAGCTTACTGTAAGAACATGTAAACTAGGGAAAATTAGATGCCACACAAATCGATGAGTGAAAACCGATAGTTTGAAATTGAAAATTGTTGCAGAGTTTGTTAGGACGATATTGTGAAATTAGGAAATTCGTTCGCTTTAAAAATATCTTCATAATAATGGCACTAAAAATTCAAAGGCAAGTGATATCCCTAGTGCTGGGTCAACGTGTTGGATGGCCAGCAGTGGGATCGATATACGCTGTTTATGCTTGCTTTCGCGTACAAAAGCAGCATGTTTGACTAACATGAGATTGAAGAACTAAGTAAACTGATTGCCGTCTGAGTGCAAATGTTGACATAGATGAGCCACCTACGTTATTCGGCTCGGACAAACAAACATACAGAAATGTAATGGGATATGTCTACAGGCTAGTGGACAATGTGTCTCGACGGGATATGTTGGCGGTGGACCAGACGCAACAGATACTAGAAATAACAATAAACGAAAATAATGAATGGTGGTAAATGGACATTAGATCAATTTTAGATCATGTGTTGTGATATGAAAACAAAGCTATTTTAAGTTCCAGGTGCATATTAACAATGCAATGAATGTTTAATTCATAAAATATATACTTACACCAGTAACAATATTTATTTGAAGACAACAATGTTCCCTCTTCTCGTTGAGAACAACATTTTTTTATGATTATCGTTGAGCCCAAAATTAAAGCTAATAAAACATTACAAACAGAATTACAAGGTAATTTGAAAATGACTGTCCTTCCAGGAAGATCAATCTGAAGAAATTTTACTGAGAGTACGCACGTATTCAAACCATCATTACAATTATGTGGTTAGGTATTTGTTGTTGGTCGCGAATAAAATCCATACCGTAATAATAATATCCATATACATCCAGAAAATTGTCGAACATAACAAATGAAGAGAGAAAAGGAATTGTCCTATTATTTCCCACACGGACAATATCGGACATCGTTAAGATCTTGACCTTTTCCGATATTTCATTGGTCCAGAAATATGTCACACAATGATTTATTTCATTTGTGATAGATACGAAGTTAAAGGCTGAAATGTAACGTCTTTATTTGGGATCTTTATGGGCTCGCACCTTCTCAAGGGTCAAGACTCTTGAGCTTTTGAGGATAAAATGTTTTACGCTAGGGTTGTATGCGTGGGCAGGGCGATTGTGTCTGTTCGATACTGTAAAGAGGTAATGGTCTACCAACCACTGCTTTTATGTTTTAAAAATGTTTTACAGAAGTACCAAAACTATTCAGTATAATATAATGTTACTATGGTTAGAATATGATAAATATTTTATATTTTCTACGCTACACAGTAAACCTGAAGTATTTATGTTGATCCAACGTGTTGTACCTGCTTGCATGCGAGTCTCTGGACCAAACCGTTTGACGGTCTCGACGGCGAGCACAGCGGAGGCCTGATGCAGGCCGTGCGCGAGGATCTGCGCGAGAGTAGCAGCGGCGGCTACGCCCCAGCCCCACCCCCCCTCGGGGTAGTAGTGGCGCGTGAGGGTCAGCAGCTGGCGCGGGTCGAGCTTGGCCTGGCGCGTGGGCGCGGCGCCGCTCGCCGCCTCCAGCACCAGCGGCAGCGACCGAGTGCGCAGCAGCGGCGCGCCGCCCGACGACCATGACTCTTCCATCAATGCGCGCGCGCATCATGCGCCGCACGCATCACCGCCGCTCCGCACTCACGCCGTTGCGCTCTCTCATGTCCGCGTGCACATCACTTTGTTAAACACTTTTGTATTCAAATGAGATTGTTGCTTCTGGTTAAGGTAAAAAATATACCCTATTTGGAGCAGATATAGATAGTATTAATCTGGTTTTGATTACGTTGGGAGGCTCACCATTTCGGAAAATGTATAAAGCTAAGCTTAGGGAGACTCATACAGCTTCATGTTGAAGTAAAATAGAGCTAAATACCTTTGTACCAACGAATGATAACGCAATGAAAATTATAAAAAAAGAAGTTTAACGTTTTTGATCCGGATCATCCGGATTGAATACTGAAACATGCGTAGTAGTAACACTTATGTAGGACGTAGGTTTAGACAGGACGGTTGAGAGGACCGTCTAGACAAACATTAATCTTCTGAGATAGAGCATCAGTGTTCAGAACTTACCCACAAACTATCTCCAAATTAGTCAGATTGGTTCTACAATCATTGTCTCTACCTACCGAAACTTTAGAAAGCTCTACTTTAGTGTAATAATATCTGTGGTGTAATAAAAGCGCCATGTTTTTTTTTCAAAACAAAAAGTATAAAACATTTTGCAAAAGAAGTGTGGCCTTTTTTGTTGAAAATTTATGAGTGCTGTAAAAGATGAAATTCATTGTAAAAGTTGCAAAGTGAAGATCATGGAAGATTAAAACCTTAAACTAAAAGTATACGAGTTGGGGAATATTTACGTAGAAAACTGCAATAATATCAGTTTTTTTTAACATTAGCACGAAAACATTGATGTACTATAAATAGTTATGCTGATGCTTTGTAGATCTTAGTTTAAAACTCAAATATTATGAATATGAAATACTACCCAAAGAAGGGTTCAAAATACACTTCACTTTAGGCGAAATCTACTTTAATTAAACGAAGATTAAGAATGGAAAATAAATATTCGGTTAATCATTAATTGCGCATACATCATCCAATGACCTTTAAGTATACGTCGGCAATTAATACATTTATGAAGATGATCATTATTAAGTTGCCAAAAATTGTTTTGATTTATGTCTGTGCCACAAAGAAAGGGTGCTTAAAGTTTTTTATTAAAACATCATAATTACTAGCCCGCGAAAGTACCGTTCTCTTGATGAGCTTTATTCATTTAAGTTTCAGAAGTAGGTAAATTGCTACGTTATAGTCAAGAATATCAATTTGTCGGTACTTTGATGGCGAGCTTAGGCCATAAATCGGTTCGGGCCTGTGGACGGTTAGCTATGGGCTAGCTAGCCGTCCGTCCGTCTAGTGACGACAGGCCGTGTCGACGGCGCGTTCGTGTTCCACGCGCGCCTCAAAGAGATGTCAGCAGAAGAGAGGGGCCCGCAAGGGCCGAAGCCTGCCGGGGTTGCGGGACTGTTCGAAAGAGATACCGCGGCCCCGGAACATAAAGGGCGAGGAAGGAACATGGATGGGTTTTAGTCAGTAAAAGTCTGACACTCCCTCCCGCTCCGCCCAGAGTGGGAGAAGTCATTTGATGATTTCCCATCCTAAAAAAAAAAAAAAAAGGCCATAAATCGGTTTAGCCAGATTAAAAACATGACCAAAAGCTTCTATATTACACACTTAAAATATCACGGAGATAATGTTCTGTGTAATGACATGACATGTTACAGTATTTGTCGATTAAATGGCGCGGAAACTGTGAAAAGATATTTGATAGGCTTCGAGTGTGGCCAAGATTCCCACCGCGCGGGTGAGATAAGGCCGCTTGTTTGTTCATCTCAATTTATTGCCAAACATTACGGAGACATGGCGAAAGTAAGTATTTGCTCCCACACCGTTGTTTTTGATCATTTGCTTGATGTTTTGGTACACTTATTGTGAGTTACGGGTTCGGTTAAACCGTTATATTTCGCGCGCCATCTTTGGCTAAAATCTCGCGCGTTTTGGCTTTGCCTTGGTAGAAAAAAAATCCGGAAAATTCTTCTTTAAGCATATTCTGCGTTCTTGAAGATATCGATGGGACCCTGTCCCATTGATAAATTATATATAAACGACAAGTACATATTATGTATAATGTATATAGGAATTCGGATAAACAAGCTCGTAAAACATGATCTCGTTATATTTCCTGACGAGGGTGCGACCGTTTTCACGAAGATGACCTTCAGACCCTTGATGTTTCCTACAGCTTATTTTGTACTTGACTATCTTGTCGCGTTTATCATTTTTTCATAGTTCTTTTACCGTTTATAGTATTCTGATTTTTTGTGTTTTGCTGTTTAGAATATTTGTTAACGAGTGTACTGGGTATAAGGCAGAGCTTCAAGGGATAGTAGTAGGTACTCGTCCCTCGTTTGACCCAATGCAAACTTGTAAATTAACTAATCTGCATACCCGTTTCGCTAACACATACATTGATTAGGAGAAATGTATATTATACTATTGATATCGTGCTAATAGCCAAGCCTTGTTCGTATCTAATAGAGTGATAGGCCATCTGGGGCCCACATAATTGTACTGTCTAGCTTACCCACACGACAGTGCAAGCAAGACAATACCATCCTCCTATTAGCACTATATCACAGCGAACAACATTCGAAATATGGGCCGAACTTCCTCTTTTTGTTCTCATTAGGGTATTGTTTTAATTGCGTGATAATTTCTCCCAACTGTCACGAAATTGAACGTTTTAAAAATAAATTCCCAATAAAATTTCCATTATAAATCTTCTGCGACAACTGGCTTTATTGGGGGGATCTGACTGAGACGCATAATAAATTAGAAAGAATTTTAAATCTCGTTTATGTAGATCGATCTGGGTTTATCAGTCGGCAAATAGATTCGTTGGAACGCAATTAGTTCGTATTAGTGTAAAAAAGGTAAACATGTAATTCCTCTTTTAGCCACATTTTGGTAAACTTTAAGGTTTCTTTTTACATTAAAAATATTTAATAATGAAGCAAGTAAGTACCTCCGCATCACATAGTTTTGTTGGAATGTATCCACTCGAGCGGACTCCCGCAACAATGTAAAATAATATTTTTGCTGTTTCGCAACGAATGAAATCTGAATAACTGCTTGAAATGGAAGCAATTGTGAAATTTTTGGCCTTTAAGCGGTTGTCAGTTATGAAGCCTGGGACAGTTTAAAAAGCTTTTTATGAGCACTAACAGCACTTCACTTGCTTTTGATTACTCCCTGTTTCGTTACGGGCCCTTATTAAGCGATCTGTCCAGACATTTTCACTGCCGCTTTTTTGCTTGCGGAATTTTAAATTTAATTTTTGATAACGACTCGTTTTTAATTTAATAAAATTTAGTATGGTGTAGCATCTTTATGTAATAATAATCACATCGTTAAGTAACTTGCAAGAATAATAGCTGTAGGAACTGGACTTAAGGTGAAAGCTCCAGGGTAACCTTCGAAATTCAAATTTTCTTCTTTTTTGCAATTACAGGTTAGTGTTATTTTCTTCTTTTTTGCAATTACAGGTTAGTGTTAGGTCGGCCGTAACAAATACGGATCTAACGAGTTCTTATAATTAAAATTATCAAAACAACCCTCTAAGTTCATATAACTCCATTGAAGTTCATATCACTCCATTGAATGACTTTTGCATGAAAAACTCATTCAGTGGAGTTATATGAACTTAGAGGTTTGACTTTGAGGTTTGTTTTGGTTTCATTTTCGTCTACTACATACAACCTGATACTGACATGCAAACTTCGAAAATCATAAGAAAATATGAATTTCGTGGAGTACCCTGGCGCTTCCACCTTAAGTATTATCCTACAAACAAAACGTGCCACGTGTTATTTCACAACGAGATTATTATGCAATATAGGAAATTTTTGCTTTAATTTAGGGATACTTTATCTCCCCTCTAATCTTCGTAGCGAGCGATGTAAATTATGAAGATGTTGCGTTTATAAATAATTAATAGGCCGTTAAGGTGTCACGGTGTGATTGTTACAGATTTGTACATCGTCGTGGCGACGTATAAATGAACTATTTAGTTAATTAACGCGACTATTCGTGCGCACATTAATGTCACTTTTACATCCACATAACTCTTTCCAAACCATTTCAGTCTGTAAAATATATTTGGAACAAAAGGAAAGGAAGTTTGGTTTTCATACAAAGTGTATGAATTATGACGCGCTCGTTTGTATGATATTAACATGAAAATATCTGACGCTTCGATTAAAAGAACTGTGACCAAGCATTTCTTAAATGGGTTTAATTTATGAGTCTGGTTCCTTTCTAAAAATGATTTCATACTTTGTTTTTTGTGTTACTTATTTGAGTATGTTTCGCAATAATTATTCCATTAAATAGAAGAATACAAAGATTTTAGGTCAGGTATATCGTAATTCGTTAGGTATATCTTAATGGTTTAATATAGTTAATTAAGTAACTATAGTGGTGTTTATAGCTGAGATTAAAGTAATTATGCTCATTGCATAGTGGGTATCTATTTTAAGTTCAAAAGCGCTGCAGTAGGTAGATATTGATACAGTGAAATCAAAGCAAAGACTTGAGCAATAAGTAGATAAACTCATGTGGGCAAATCTTTTCGTACTCAAGTAGGTACAGTCAACAAAAGAGTTGGGTATAGCTCCGATTTTCTTCATTAACTTACGCATTTATAATAGTAGGTAACTATTATAAATGCGAAAGTTAATGAGGATGGATGAATGTTTGTGCTCTTTACGCAAATACAACTGGATAAAAGGCGCATAAACTGAGACGATATTACTTTTTATCTCAGTAGTACAATCCCATGGGATGATTATGAAACTAGTAAATTATACATATTGTGTAGTTTGTATGTAACAACTGTTTTCTTTTTGCTCTTAAAACATTTTTGGACAGTCGGGCAAATGATGGCAAACATTTTACTACCTACTTAGTCACATGGTAAACGGGGTTGTACTTAGCTGCCTGCGTACTTATCTTTTTGCCGACCGTACCCACAAGTAAGTACAGTATCATTTGAAGCTATGATGAAATATTAAATGCTGTTTAGGTACAAGCAATTTCATTGACGGCCGAGGAAACTATAAATAAATGTTTTTAGGACCATTTAATGATCGTATGTGGGTAATTTTATGAAATTACCTTACATTCAATGGCCTGTAAGCTCTTTGAGTTTATTGAAAACCGGCCTATTAAATGGGACTAGTAATTAGTTTCGCGACTGTTTGTGCCTTCATGGGCGAGTCCGACTTGCACTTGGCCGCTTTTTTGTTCTGCGCCATACCTGGGAACCTTCTAGTTACGGAGATAATGGGGGTCAAAGTTAACTATTTGGCAAGTTTTTTTTAAATAAACGTACCAATTTTTATTAGAAGATTTTTACTTTAACACCTCCACGACCCCCGTACTATTCAATCCATCCATCAGTACAATGTTTTGAGTTCGTTTTATTGAGTTCTACCCCAAAACATGATATTTCACCCCAAGAAAAAATTCGTTTCCCAGCAATAATTTTTGCATAAAGTTACTTAATGTACAGAACGCTTGGTTGACGGCTTCGTGTTAAGGTTGTTTACACCCTGTATTTACGTCATTTGAAGTATAATAGTAATGTAATTTATAATCTATTCGAACATATACTTAAGGTACTCCTGGAAAAGTCATCTTGTGATGAAATCAATCCCGAGAGTTTTATTTTACGTGGAACACGACAGTGTTGATGAGGTAGCTCCAGGATGAGTATTCTATTGTCCTTGGTTTATGACTGATCGTAGATACCATCGAGCATGGTCGTATTGTGGAATAGTTGATAAACTTTACTACCACATCAATGTTACATTATCTATTGCAGTGTTGATGAGTTTGGTTTTATTTGGGTAATCTCTGGGCTTTACCAAATCGATTAAGTCGATATCATCAAAGCTCCTGTGAAAGCTTTTATGGTCGATTTTCGTTTAGAATTTGTTATATTTCCTTTCTTCTTTATTTAAACACAAGTTTTTCATGAAATATTTTTATATCCACGACCCCCGTACTATTCAATCCATCCATCAGCGCAATGTTTTGAGTGCGTTACATTGAGTTGTAGCACAAAACATGAATTTTAACCCCAAAAAAAATTTTGCAATATTTTTCGCGTAAAGTGGCTTGGTTTGATATACTGAATGTTTGGTTGACGGCTTTGGGATGAGTTTGCTTACACCCTGTATTATTGTAAGACATAGCATAACGATGAGCTTGTAATCGAGTTTTATTTAGTTTGCACAGACTGGCCCAATTCTGGTACGAATACAAAAAAAAACGTTTTCTCTAAGCGACAAACTCATGCGTACATAGACAATAGGATGACAGTCTACTTGTGTTCAATGTAAGTGACAAACTGACAACATGAATATGAATGACGATAGCAGCCATGTGTCATGGGCGGGGGGCGTTGATTGCTGCCGACAGGAATTGAGTAGAGATGTTTGCTGGGAGCGTAACGCATGCAACTGGGTCAGCCAGCCTGGCCATCTGACGTGGCACTTAGTGCTGCCTAATGGTGTAACCTCCTTAGGTGTCTGATCTCCTGGTACATTAAGTACTCTCTTTATATAAGTAACAAACTAATTAATAAGTACGTTTTCATTTTCCAAAGAGATATCGCGGCCCCGGAACGTAAAGGGCCAGGAAGGAACATGGATGGTTCTTGGTCAGTAAAAGTCTGACACTCCCTCCCGCTCCTCCAAGAGTGGGAGGTGATTTGATGATTTCTCATCCGAAAAAGAAAGGTCCCTAGCTATGAGGCATTAGCTGAAAAATACGTTTTGTAATATTTATTTGGGATATTTTTCATATACGAGTAACATGATCTTTTTGCCAGTGGCGGACATTATATTATTGAAAATATTGTTATTTTATTATTTTGCGAAAGAAAACTTTTTCTGATCTAGTCTTTCGATTATCTAGATAGGATTTGATGTAGACCATTCATTATTATTCATTACACTACAATATAGATCGAATTTCGAGAAAAAATCTACAGTATCTATGAAGCTACAGTATTAAAATCATTACAAAATGCGAGCAACATTCGTTCTTAAATCTGAACGTAATGAAATACGACAAATTAAATTATATTACCTAATTGTATTAACACTTCTTCATTCACGTTTGTGAGAGTGACGAGTACTTGCGAGGCGAGTTTTAAAACAATCCGCACGGCTCCATCAATCACCAAGCTCTTAAACGTCCCAACTTTGACGCTACCACATCACTTACCTTCTAGACGCACGATTAATGCCATGTTATTACATCCAGCACCGCGACACCAAATCCAGCAATACGTTATTTTCGAATCGTTACGCGTATTTATTACGACTTTATAAAACTGCACATTCGGACAATTTACTTGGTGAACAACAGCCGTTAAAGGAAGGACAAGACTCGCCAGGCGACTTCCTACGGTGCAGCACTACCAGGGATGATCAAATCATACATACATATTTTATTATCATGTTTTTGTGTCAATGTGACGATGAGGACGATTCGCTGGATACGATTATAAGAGTATCGTAAATAATTTCGACATTGTCACAGATACTTGTGTAAGATATGGAGAACCTTCGGAAATTGGAGGTGTCTCTCAGGAAGAAATAATAACAGTATGAACTGCGAAGACATAAAACGTGGGAAACTGCGTAAAATATTATGAAGCTGAAAATTATGACTGGGTAGTAAAGTTTTACAAACAAGAGCGAATCAAGCGAGTCTATCAAGTGCTTGGTTCAGCGACTGTTACACTTACATATATATTGTACTGTATCACGCGATCGATCTTTAGTAAAGACAGGTTACGGTACATCATGACGAGAGCAAAAAGTGATAGAATAAGCCGTAAATACAATGGAACATTTATTACATACCAATACGATCATCATTATTATTGTTTCTTTATCGCATCGAAGGCTTCCATCGACAGTATATCACGTACTGTGACAGAACTGGATTGTAACCCCATCGAACAATACTCTACACTGACCGTATTTTGTCCGTAACATTTCGATATGGACTCCATCTTAATAAAAAAACAGTTACAAGTCGTTAAACATCAGTTACTAAGATTTATAATATGTGTACTTACTAGCTTATGTTAGGCTCGGCCAAGCGATAGTTTTTATAGCCACTTCCTTTCGAGATGTCTTTAAGATATATGCTGCGAACTTTATTTGGGAACTTGTTTTTTTTCTCACGGTTTAGGGTTACAGTATTTATATCTTAGGGATTGCTTATAAATCGCGAAGGCACCAATACTTATTGGAGCTTTTGTTGATCAGGGTATATGTGGCCACCCCCAATTGGGGTCCTGAATTCCTTGACCCTAAGTTAAAAATTGCCCGAAGAATTGCCAAACTTAAGTGGCAATGGACAGGGCACATTGCTCGCAGAACGGGTGGCCGATGGGGCCAAAAAGTTCTGCAGTGGCGACCGCGAACCGGAAGACGTTGTGTTGGAAGGCCTCCCACTAGGCGGACAGATGATCTGGTGAGGGCTGCGGGAATCCGCTGGATGGGAATCGCACGGGACCGGTCTATGTAGCGAGACTTGGGGGCGGCCTATGTCCAGCAGTGGACGTCTTTCGACTGAAATGATGATGATGATGGTGAAGTTAAAAATAGTAGTGTATCGACTGTATCGTATTAAGTAAGACTGTGTCGAGTACCAATTGGGTTGTGGAGGTCAATAGGCAGTCGCTCTATGTAAAATACTGGTAGTCAGCTGCATCCGGTTTGACTGGAAGTCGACCCCAATATAGTTGGGGAAAGGCTAGGCAGATGATGAAGTAGAGAAGTAAGGAAAAAGAAGACATGCTGCGACCACAAATAAATTGGAATTACAACTGGAAAATGTTGGTGATAATACGTCGTACGAGTATGCTATATTATTTTTTGGGATTTCTAAATGTATATTTCCATTCTCTCATGCAATTATATGATCGTAACAAAACATCTTTATATTTTCTTATTAAAATCTTACGTAATGCACCAGCTAAATGTGTCACAGACAGGGTTAATTCAGACTACTTAAATGTTTGGTCCATAGATAAATCCGCACGAGATAAGCTCTCTGGAAGTTTGCACTGCTACCTTCATAAGCTCCTCTTCCTTTTAATTTTCGAGCTTACTGAAAGTTTACAGTTCGTGGTGAAGCTCGGTATTGAAATAAAATTATGGAGGACGTTTGGCCAAAACCCAAAGCCGCTACGTGATCGGAAATATTGCGAATTGCCTATTCATGACGATCCCGCATATGGAAAAGTTTTGCACTGGGTTGTGCTAAACTTCACGAAAAAGTAATCGGGTTTTACGAACCTCAATGTTTTGGTTACAAAGGGACTGTGGAGTCAAATCCCGAAGTTGATACAGCGATTCAACGGGACTAAAGTTACAAGCGAGGGATTGATCATATTATTTTAGGACTTTACTTGAATTTTTGATTAATCCTTTATATCATCCTAAAATCTCTATTTATCGACAAATATGGTTGGGTGATTTATGTACCTATGACAAGCACTTCGTCCGCTAAAATTGTGATATCTCGGTTAATTTGAATATGAATATAAGAATATGAATATAATTTATAGCATACGTTACTTCCTGATAACTTAGCTTTGGATTGGTGATAAAATGTTTTAAATCGGTCCAGGAGTTTCGGAGCTTATTCGGTATAAACAAAGAAAAAATAATCCTGTTTAGAAAATTAGTATAGCTATAGATAGATAATTAGATTACTTAATTAATTGATAGGAACCAAACGTTTTTTAATTGCTGTAGAACAAGAAAGAAAGGTAACTGTTTTATTTCTATTTGTAGCTCGGTAAGAGGCAATAAATAATGCTAAGTAATAATTAAGCATCTTTTAATTGCAGATACGGGTCTTCATTTGATACTTAAGATATAAGTTATGTTTTTATTGCTAAGGCTAATTGATGAGTCTAAAAACAATATGATACTAGGCTTTATGTATTATTGATATAAGACGACTGTATGTTTCTCGATTTAACCGAAGTTTATAATTTAATTAAGTACAGCGACCTTCTCTAAAACTAAGAGTAAAATAAATCTGTCTTTTTAGTGGTCAGGCTCTAATAATTGTTAGTAATAAATGAAGTAAATAACATCTTACATTGACGTACTACCATTAAACTGATGGTCAAATATATCCGGATTTTAAAGGAAGTTATTTGACGCTTGTTTAAAGGTAACTAATTACCTCAAATCTCTTTGTAGTGGGATGGCTGAGCTGAAACTTCATCTACTAATTATGTCCCAGAGACGTCGAGAGTGTGTTACGGTTTTTCAAATAGCTTTCATCTTATTGGTTTTTTTCCACCAATATCCGCAGCTTTCTTTTGTTTTATTTCTGAGAGCATGATCTATTTCGTAATCACATGCATTGACGTCAAGTTGATCATATAGCGAGGTAAACACACGTCATATGATGAGAACGGAAATTAATTGACCTAGTAATATTTAATCAGTGTTAAGTAAGTAACTAGGTATATGTACACACGCTAAACAAGTTTTAGTTTCGCTTTTTGATTTATGTTTGTGGTAATAATATGTTGATATTTAAATTAATGTAATTATTTTATTGTTTGGTACAAAAGAGTCATGATCAAAGTTATGACTCTGAGCATTTCGGTTTAATCTGAAATTCGGAAG
Organism: Xestia ashworthii; assembly: GCA_950022955.1. Taxonomy (NCBI): domain Eukaryota; kingdom Metazoa; phylum Arthropoda; class Insecta; order Lepidoptera; family Noctuidae; genus Xestia; species Xestia ashworthii. The sequence goes on along the minus strand of OX465559.1, from coordinate 11,994,537 downwards.
GCCCATTAATGTTTTCAAAAACTCCTGTCACGTCGCACCAAGAAACAGAAATCCGTGATTCAGAATCGATAATAGAATAACATTAAAACTTGTATTATATTATGTAAAACTTTTGGACGGAATAGACGGAGTCCATAATAAATTAACGGGAGTAAGTTGTGTAGGAAGAAAAGTTCCCACATTTCCTTCAGTACAATTGGCAATAAAGATTCTGGAGAAATGTTGGGCGAAAATAAAAACGGCTGGGAGGTCACTCTCGTAGCCAATAGACGTCAAAGGTCTGAAGGCAGTTAATTTAATTAGGAAGAATTCGACAAGATGCGCGAGCCAGATTCCAAGAATGCTATTAATCGCGGTAAAGTGGAGTCGGAACTTATTAAAGGTTTAATTCTTGTTTTGCAGGACATATTTAAGCACGATGTAAACAATCGCTTTCATTAAAGGAACGACGGTGGCAGACAGGAACATTCTCGCCAAATATTTACCCAGACTGAACTTTTGAGGATAGTTTCAACAAAAGCATGTGAAGTGAGAATCAATCAATGTCAACACTAAAGCAGATTAGTTAATGACTCTCTAAGAAAAAAACTGGTAGATTTATTGAGAAATTCCTAATAAATAAAAGTTATAATTAACAGATACATGACTCACATTGTAGGTACATAACAAAGTGAAATCATGTCTATGTGTGTTTGTATTTACTGCTGTTCGTTTACGCTCAATTCAAGTTTGTTAGATTCCTAATTAGGAACGGTACTAATATAGTTTCTATCGATACTTTCGAAAATAAAACAGTTCAATGCAAGTGCGAGATGACAAAATAGGTGAAGTGAATGGTGAGCCTCCAGACGCAATAGGCACACACGTGCCCGGTCGTGATTCTATCGGTGAGGCGGCACGACCGATCGCAGCCTAACGACCGGACCTCGGGCCACGGCCATATGTTCTTAACTTACACACCAACTAACAATATGACACTTTTCACTTTAGATTTCCACTGGAGTACTTAGGTGATCGAGGAAAAAGTTGAAGATCGAGAGGTTGGACCGCCGAATTGGTTGGGAAGTTGCGAGTAAGTTTAGTCGGAGCGGTAAGTTCGTGCGGTAGGGGCACGCGGCGAGAGTGGCGGTGGGAGCGAGCGCGCGACCGCAGCGCCTTGGTGTACAGCTTACACTGATTTTTTGTCGGAGGCATCGCCGCTGGCTCGCCGCCTGCTCCACATTCGACGACCGGTGTGATACGCGGTACGGTGCACCGATAGGGCTGACACTATCACACATGTGTAATTCATGCAAATTTCGACGACATTGAGAACAATTTTCACAAATTTTCCGGAAAGCTTTGGAAGAACCAGCTACACAAAAGTTTTAGGAATCTAAAGATGCTTTACTCATCTAACTTTACGACCCCTGAAACATGATCCATCTAGTCTGAACCATTAGTAATGAACAAACATTAGCATGTGAGCTCAGGTGCGAACCCTACCACAGATTCACAACCATTACCCAGCCGCGCGCGGCTCACCGCAACGACTGGCCACAACTTAGCAGTCAGTTAACTTCTGCCGCTGGTTGGATTACCTCACTTACCTGCTAGGCTGCTACGTGTCGATACAATTACGTACTATTACGATTTCGCAACGTGGATACCCTCTATGTTCTCTCTTATTAGCTTCGATAATAAAGTAATTGGCACACTGTATATGGAGATTAGACTTCTAAACGTTCGCACTCGAGCGTCCAACGCAAACTTGTGCGAATATCGAGAGGAGTATTTGAAATAACAGCGTGTAGTGATATGTTTATGTAAACGATGAGCTTCCGATAAAGTTTTTTATATTCATAAAGCTATTTATTTGGTACTATCTTTATGGTATTGTAATGGGTTTAGGAGCTTCGGTGAGTACACTACCGAATGTTGTTTATATTCGTACTAACAAACAAATTATGTTCGCGATAGAGATATGGAATACGAAGTCTAGACGTTTTCGTACTGTTCTTTTCGTTTGATTGTTTAAGTAACCCACATTTTGTAGGTAAGAGCCTTTTAACATAAACGAGACACGAACTCAAATCTAGGCTGCTACCCATCTCAAAACGGCAGTTTTGCCCAACCTAGGGATTTAACCCAGAACACTACAAGATGATTCTCCAATACCTGTCATCATCATCATCTGCCAAGCCTTTCTTCCCACTTAGTGATCACTGGATTCCAAGCTGAAGAGAGTTTGAAGCACCCACCCAGCCAGGGGCCAGTGATCACTAAGTGTACTCGTCAAGTGAAATCCCCTCAATATACGGACACTGTTATAGTGTAGTGTGCTGTCCTAGTGTGAACCGGCCCTAATTAACATTTATGAAGATCAAGTAAGGGTAGTTGAATAAACGCCTTCACTTTACTGTCGCGGTACCTCCAATACTTCAGTCTCCCCGCGACCACGGCTGGTGCAATCCGGTCGAAACGCCGGACTTAAATTAAAGGTAATTTCGCAATAAATACCCGTTTTCATTTATTTCTGACAATTTCCGATTATCGCTCTACTAGCTGTAAGGAAATACTAAGAGTTAGACAAAGTTCAATTCTGACAGAAATTAACACGATCATCGCATCATCTGCTTTTTTCCAACTATGGTCGGCTTCCAGCCTAACCAGATGAAGCCAAATACCAGTATTTTACTTTGAGTACAGTACTCGGTAAAGAAAGATACCCCTTGGTGAGACTGGGTGTGTGAGACTCTAAATAACGACGATGGAAATATGGAAAAGTTGTAGATTGACATAAGCTGCCGTCAAGTCTTTGGTGGAAAACTAAAGCGCCCGCTTCTGATTGGCGTCTCATCCATGCACCTGGCACCTTCTCGAGAGGTCGATGTAATAGACTATCGGTAACAAGAAATAACAATTGCCAATTAACCGTATTGTATTTTTTTATCTCATCAGTTATCTGAATAGCCTAGTTATCGGTGTCGAAATAATATAATACGACAATAAATTACAGAAAGCGCACACACAAACAATTAATTCTGTAATATCTATAATAAGCAGACACCGAATTCTTGTTTGCCTACCATTTAATGTGATTCATATCGTGTCAAAATATAAATTAAAAAATCGATCGTCGTTAGTCAAAAGTCTGGGAGTTATAATTAAGTTGCGCGTTATAAAGTAGCTATTTCCGTTGAATAAGATTAAGATAATCTGGAGACTATTATATTTTTAACCTCTGCTGGTACCTATTTTCAGGAAGTTTGACAACCAAAAAGTCTGTCAACCAGTCTCACCAAGGGGTATCATATTATTCAGTACTAATTGGGTTGTGGAAGTTAGATAGGTAGTCACATTTAAAATAATGGTACTCAGCTCAGCCGCATCCGGTTAGGCAGGAAGCCGGCCCCAACACAATTGGGAAAAGGCTAGGCAGACTGATGATGATGAGTGGCTCAAAGATTAGGTAGACAAATACGGATTTCAACACACAAGGATTTCACTTTAGTCCGGTTTGGTAAAAAACACATATCTGGAATTTGGAACTCGTGGAAAGTAAAACGAAAAGTTTTCGAAAACTTGATGCATGAAATGCTGGTTGGCAATGTATGGCAGTCGAGTTTATTGAATCGCAAACCTGTAGTAATACCTGTACCACGAAAACTGCCCTTACTAACACTTGTCCAGCGTGCCAATTCTGTAAATAAACGTTAAGCAACACTCCATTGACACTCTATCGACACACTACAGACATTATGTTGCCACCTGTTGCAAATTTGGTATTCTGCAAAAACTTCAATGGCATGTCAGCGGTGTCTCAGTAGTGTGTCGATAGTGTGGGAGTTCGATAGACACAACTGTCAAATACACTTAAAATATTTACAGACTACCGTAACTTTGGCCATCATGATGACATTGACAGATTATAGTGGAGCAGAATACCAATTATTACAATAGTCTTTCTATGGCGTTTCAATGGCACTACAGTCGTAAGTCAAAGATCGTAAAAAAAAATGTAGATTACCAAATGTCAATGATTATCCTTTTGAGACACTACTGACACACTACCGACACACTATTGACAAGTTGGTTATTTTACAGAATTGGGCCCCAGGAGCTGTCAATGTCAATTGCTATCTTGTATTGATATTAGATTAATGAGAAAGGTAATAACGGTGAAACTAATGGTGCTAGCGTAGTTTCATAGCTTGTACCAAGCATCGTTATTCGTCGAGAATCTCTCCATGTCATTTTATATTTCAAAATACGTCAACCTCATTCGTGAGATGGGATTAAGCTATGGACACAACAGCTATGAGCTTGAACAACTTCATTCCTCATTATTCAACTTTATTCTCTCGGTAGGTACATCACAAGCTCAATATTTTTCTACGATCGTGATATTCAGATCACCCAAGGGATTAATGAGATTGGAAAGGCATACAAGCTAAACTCTGTGACACACTGTCAAACAAACTGTTCCCTTACAAATGAACTAATCGCAGTATATTTTGTATCTGTCTCATAACACATTTATATGTGTCGTAAAGTTTTAAATTCATGTGTCCAACACTTGGATAAACTAATCAAATATTCTATGGCTACTTGTGAATAGTTCTTATGTATCGTCACGTTTCTTTCTTGGAATTGCAAACTATGTTTTAGAGACATTAGTTCAAATTTCGTGAAATTCTCTCTGAAATTATGCTTAGACATTTGCGGCGGAGAGATTATGGCAATTAGAGCAATTTCGAGAGCTTTCAGCAGTATGTTTATTCTAATTTCAACATCATCTTTATTACTTACAGCAAACACATATCTTTACTTATTCGTAGATTTGAATTCATTTAAGAAATTCTTCATGTTTTATCTTTTGAAGCATCCTGCTGCTAATGTGACAGCAGACACCTGTTTTATTATATTTCAAAGTAAATACATTATGATATTACAGTCACATCCGGTATGATCCGGATGTTACGTGCTAGGTATATAGAATTATAATTTTCTTTTTCTTTCTCAGGTGACTTCTTCATAATGATGTGCACGGTAAATTTGGTGTTTATGTATCAACTGAATCCTTTTTGGTTCAACGCGTGGAATTTTATCGATGCAAGTTTTTTCTCATCTCTTTAGTTTTTATGTAAGCACTTAAGTATGCAAGTACTCTCAAAGGCTTCTACTCTGAACAATGCTTTTGCTCTTTAGTCTACTAGTTTCAGATTAGCATTATTGTAATATTCCTATCGCAGGCTTTTTAGCGTGATCCCAAAATTTAAAGAAGTCAGAGAATAAGTTCTGGTACCCTTAAAAAAAAAAACAATTTTTCTTAGAAACTTAAGATAAAGGGGGAATAAAATTCTATGAAATAAAGTATAGAAATAGAGTTTGTAATCTTAATCCTGTCACCGAATGTCGTAAACGGATGGAATTTACTCGCGAAACTTTGATATGTAGGTATTTGAAACGAGTGGTTTTCAGTTTTCACTATAAATACTAAGTCGAGTTTAAAGATTTTAACATTTCTAAAATAACTAAAACGGAATTTTGTAAATTGATATGTGTACAATACATATTATAATTTTAGTAGATTGCTTTAGTTCATTCATTGCATTCGTATAGTTGAATTTGTGAAATTCAGAATTAGATCTGGAAAAAAGAAAATCTTACCAGAGCTCTCAAACATTTGCGTTCTTCACACAATTTATTTGTTGACTTTTGAGAAAAAAGGTTGTTGCAGAGCAAATTGCATTGTTAAGCTGAACAGCAGACATCAGCAAGAGACAAAGACATTTGTTGAAACAAATAACAACAGTTTCATTAGCAAAGAAATGCGCGGTTACGAAAATTGGACGCCATTTTAGAAGTAATGTTAGGTTTGATATCTATTTAATTTGAAGTCTCGAAGTAATTGTGGTGACGACCATCTTTCAGTTTAATGAAATTAAAATTCGTGGAATGAGACAGGAAAAAAATATTTAGCGGGCAAAAATAATTTTGAAACAAATATAAAAGCAACCAATTTTAGTCGATCGGAATGAGTTATTATTTTAATTTCTGCTCAAATCCAGCAATGTCCTCGAGCGCTTTTCATTTAAAATGTTTACACTTCGTAATGGATGTACTTATATAACTAATCGATTTTTCGGGGTGGTCCAAAAACGAAAAGAAAAATGCGTGGATTGAAGTTATAATACACGAATTTTATTACAAACAGCCTTAATTGCTTTGGAAAATTGATGACGAATTGTGAGATTCTCGCTAACTAATTGGTATGTTAAAATGATTTTAAATGGCCTCCACCGGCAATTTTTGCGTTATTTACGAGACAAAAATGGTACTTTGCGAATTTATCGGCAATTACAAATCGTGGTCGGAGCCAGTCGGAGGCGTACGGAGGGCGTTACGTCATGAGTGCCGGAGGGCCACCTGACGACGATAGCTGTGACGTATTACATGTTTATAAGTTTTACATTGAATGCTATGAATGGAGTTAACAATGATATATTTGGAAGAGGGCGTCCATGTTGGTCTAAGATTTTATTTCAATATAGTGAACGGCCCTACCGTGCGTCCAGGACAGGAATAAGGGGTAAGAAATAGACTAACATAGTCCTATCTTAGTCTATTTTGATTTTTCAACATGAAGTGAGAGCTTCCTTGGGTACTTTTATACAAACGGGATATGGCTGAATGCACTTAAGAGTTGAAGACCATTTAAATGGTACAATTGAACTAACAACTAGACATTGAACATTTCCATGAATCTTAAGAGAATAAAGTGAACGAACTTCGAGAAAGAAAAGACATGATCAAAGTGGACTAACTAGTGCGATTTAACTCATAGACCAAATTACTTTTCAGATGTCTTGTTCCAAAGAATTGGCGAAATCGCACTTGCTTAGTAATTTTATTTAACGGACTGCAACGCCCCGTGTCGGGATCAAAGCATTTCAATAACATTTAAGTAGAGTAATAACATTGTGAGGGGTGATCCACGAAATCGCATCTCCGACTATAATAATAAAGTTGAATTTGTCGCACACGCGTGTGGAATTTAAAAAAGAGATTCTACGTGAGTAGTGCTGCTTTTATTAAATTTTGAAGCCCCGAATGGCGTGAAACCTGATGTAAGGTTTATAGGATTGAATCCGCATAAATAAGAGGCGCCTGTTCGAGTTATTTGTAGTGGAAGAGAAAGATTGTTGATAATATCAACATGTGTGAGCTCTGAATACAACCGTGTATTTTCCTTATTGTATCACGTGTGTACGTGTTGTTGTCAGGAGCTTTGAAAAGATGACTTGTTATCCCCCTTTTACGGTTATTCTGTTGAGCAGTATTTTTTTTGTTATGGATGTCTTGCTAGTCTGTTAGAATTCGTCGTTAGAACAAAGTCTAGGTAGAGATACTGACCACGTAGTTCTTAAGGTGTTTCCCACAGGACTCTAAAGCAGCATAACTAATTAACAACCATTTGTGTGGTTTCATCATCAGCCTATAATGATCCCACTGCTGGGACACGGCCTCCTCTCAATGAGAGGGAATGGGCTATAATCTACCACGCGGTTCCAGTGCGGATTGGTAGATGTCACATGTCTTCGAATTTTTGGTTCTAGGACATGCCGGTTTCCTCACGATGTTTTCCTTCACCGTTTTCAGAGCAGCGGTGATGAAATAAATTACACAAAGTAATGCGCCTGTCTGGGTTCAAACCCACGACTTACTGTTCGTAAGTCGAGGCCGCCACCACTGGGCCACCGCTGCTCTTTGTGTGGTTTATAACTACTAAAAAATTCAAGGTTTCAAAGTAAAATCGACTGCTCTCATTGTTGAAGTCAGCTAAAATGTAGCCAATGTACCCGGGCAATAATAACTAATCGATTGATACCTTATTCATTCAAATCGCAGGAACATACGTAAATACAAATAAACATAATTATTACATTCGTTGTAATCAGGTAAAAAACATATGTGACGGGAAGGATATCTATCTATAAGGATTTAAAACCGAGAGTGTTGTTTTAGGAGAGCTAGTGAGAGCTAGAATTTTAAGATTAAACGTGCAAAATTATAATGTGATCCTATTCCTATTCATTAAAAGAATCTCTTGTCTACTACTCCAGTCGCACCTACTAAATTTTCTTAAGAATGTTCTAGTATACGGTATCCACCGTGTGCGGTAACCGTGAGCAGCGAGCAATATCTCGGCGGGACAGTTTACGAGGTGCGAACTTGTACCAACGATTCACCTCCCAGATTTATGCCCCACTTGATTTGTGTCCCTGCACCGCTCAATACAATCACTAAGTCAATCCGGCTATAAATCAGGCAGTTGACGGATACGAGGGTTTTTGTTTTCAAAGTAACGTTATTGAGATTCATCACCAGTACCGAACATTCCATCGATGTTTGGAACTCGCCAAATTGTGTTTGGACTGCCAAAGTAGTTGATGTTTAAAAGGTCTAAGTACTTTCGACCACTGGGTATTTAAAAGGTGAAGTGCATAATAAAGAAGAAATTAAAAACGTATGATAAGGTTTCTACAATTCCAGTCATTGCAACAAGACAAGATGGTCCAGTGGTCTTTGCGTTCAGCAAATCGTCCCATTTACTATGTAGTTCAAAACGTTTTCGTCTCCCTAATAACAAGTTGATTATAATTTAAGATAGAGTAGATGGAGTACACTTTTAAAGAGTTTTCGTGACGTGCAAACAGACTGTACATTAAGTTAAGATAAAGAAACTAATTTGAGGACAGTCCACAAGTTTCTTCGTCAGTGACTTTTATTAATGAGTCAGTTTTAAAATTCTGTGCAGTAGCCGCGGCGGAAGAGTGCGATTAATATCAGGGAGTGCTTCAACAATTTGTATGGACACTGTGCAACACTGTTTGCAGAAATGCAGTCGCCGTGAATTGGGTAATTTTGTCTCAAGGGAAACTTCATGGCTTGTTTGGTAAATATAATATAAACGTTTAATTTTAATACCAGTGGGTACGTATAGGTCTCATTTTTTCTAATAAAGTCAGCAATTTCTGAATGAGGACTCTTTTTTTGTTTTAAGCTCTTGTTTTTTCATGAAACCTAGGCTTTAGGCTTAAAAGGGAACATCGAACGTAAGATTTATAGCCGCAGAGCCGTCGGTGCGTCTCTATTTGTTAGGCCTTCCACACCACGGTCCACTGCTTATCCTAGTCTATGACTTTTCATCCAATTGTTGCTGTTATATTGTTTCGATGTTATTTTCAGTTTGTTTATTATTACTTCCTCGATGTGTTTTGGTTGCTTTTTCTATTTCTGTTTCTTATGTATCTATGAATATTCACAGTTCCACGTAGTTATTACGACCCTCATATACCTGGGTACGGGGAAGTGAACATGATTTATAAGCATTTGCCTTGTTTTTCATCTACTTACCGGAACATGAACAGAAAAACAACTTCTCAATAAGTCTTGCGGGGGAAATTGATTCCGTTTCTCCTCTAGAACGTCGTAACTTCGTTCATTTGACCGAACTACTCTGTAACCTTAATATTAATGATATTTTTTTCTGTTTTTATGAATTTTATCTTTTTTATTTTAGTTTTGGTTTAACCAGCCAAAGATAGCTGGTAACTGGATAAAATTAAACAAAGTAAGATATAGGTTTTGAAGCGTTAGCATTTCGTCTTTTAGTAACATAGAAAACTCTCATTGCAAAACATCGAATTTAAAATAAAAAAAAATGTCCTGAAAAATATTCATGGGCGTCCTGAGTATATAATAAGTATTTTATTTCTGCTGCCTCTCCATAATTCACTGAAGAGGCATCTTACAATGCAAGAGAAAACATAATTAATCTTATTACCAAACACACATCGCAACAGAATACAATCAACACACTCTGTGTACATTTCCGAATTTATTGCTATCTTGTGTTTTACATCTGTTAAGAATTCGACAGCACTTGTTTATACGTCACTTTGCCAAAGGTAATAAAATGTTGAAAAAAAGCACTGTTTAATGTTTACAAAGGAAACACTGTTGACATGTATGCGTCTTTGTAGGTAGGTACACGAATTTCAATAAGTTGGGTGGGGAGAGCAACTTCATTAACTTGCATTTATTCAGCAGTAAATAGATTATGAAATTTCATGAAATCCCAGCCTTGGTTTACCCCTAATTTTTTTATAAATATTTTCGCTGACTTTCTTATCGAGCTTGCCGTATGTTGTGTGTACGTTGATTATAGGTAACACAAATAGATATCGCGGTGTCGCATCACGACCCGCGACGTGTTCGCTTGGAAAGATTGATGGCACGTAATGATCCGAAACGCCGCGGTGTCAAAAGTTCAAAACCGTGTAAAGTGGCGTCAACATCGTTGGACCACAGTCTAACTTCGTGCAGTCCGACTGCGCGACAGTTTCGAGAAGAAATTGCTGGTTTAATGTACCGAACTTCCTTTTGCAACGCGGGTGTCGTATTCAGGTTAACGTATTCTGTTTCAGTTGTGTCTGTGTCCAGAAGAACTTAGAAACTTAGAAAAGTTAAGAATCTATTATTTGTAGAGGACTCTGAGGACTGGCTTGGTTCAGTGTTAAAACAAGGGGGTTTTCTTAATTATCCTTGTTTCAGAATCTTGTCAACTTGTTGGTTTGCGTTATGTATCAAAGTCCGACCCAAAAGCTTCCTTTAGGTCGTTTTATTTTTAAATAATCATCATAATCATGACGCCACCATGTCAGTCCGACTTCAGGACCAAGTCTCAGAACCTATCCTTCTGCAGCGAGGTGTGAGACAGGGAGACGTCATATCTCCGAAACTGTTCACCGCTACACTGGAGGATGTCTTCAAGGTTCTGGACTGGAGAGGGCTAGACATCAACGTCAATTGCGAGTACATCACTCACCTTCGGTTTGCCTACTATATACCTAGTGGTCATGGCTGACACCATGGACGAGCTCAGTACAATGCTCGATGACCTCAGTAGAGCTTTCGAAAGAGTGGGTCTAAAAATGAACATGGACAAGACGAAGGTCATGTTGAATGCCCACGTCACACCCATTCCTATCAAGATCGGAGACTCGACACTTGAAATTGTAGACGATTATGTATAGGTACCTACACGGTCCGGACAAACGGTCCAGTTAGGTAGGTCTAACTTCGAGAAAGAGGTCAATCGTCGAATCCGACTCGGCTGGGCAGCGTTCGGGAAGCTGCGCGGTATCTTCTCGTCCAACTTACCGCAGTGTCTCAAGACGACACGACCAGTGTGTGTTGCCAGTGATTACATACGGGACCGAAACGTGGTCGCTCACAATGGGCCTTATCAAAAGGCTTAAAGTCACCCAAAGGGCAATGGAGAGGGCTAGGTTCTGGAGTGGCGACCGCGAACCGGGAGACGATGCGTTTTAAGACCTCCCACTAGGTGGACCGATGACCTGGTGAAGGTTGCGGGGAGGTAGTTGCTGTATTATCAAAACAGAAATAATACTGTAGGATTTTTATAGCCACTTACACTGTGGTTGTGCTGTATCTTCATATAGGTAGATATATGAGGAATGTACGAACCTCTGACTTTAAAATAAACGTTTTTAGGCCATCATAGGGCTGGGAAACCAATGACTCACACATTTTTATTAGCTAAAATTAGATTGAACGATAGGGATTATGAAATACTTTATGAATGTTTACACAGGTAACGAGGTGATGGAATCTTTGCAGATTGATGGCTGAAAAAGAATGTTTCATTTGTTATTTACTGCAGTTAGAGAAGAAATAAGTATTATTTACCTAGTTTATGACATTATGGGATGTTTTATTGCATTTATCCAATTGTGTTCCGATTTTTCCTTATTTTATTTCTAAAAACAAGGAGAGCAGACTTGTTTATTTGACAAAAAAAACTCTAAATTATATTGAATGTGTCTCGAGTGCCATCAAGTGCATGTTACGATCGATCTTCACGCCACAGCATTCATGTCAAGGATCGTTTATGATTTATAAATCGCCATTCTCTTGTGAAATTTATTGTTTATATTTCTGATTATCCTCAGCACCCATATTTGTATAAGATTACTGCTGATGCGGGATGATTAATCGGTTTGTCATCGCTGAGGTTTCTCGACGATATACCTTAATTGATTTTAATATCAGTTTATGTCATAACACGTCTTAATTATTTTCCTTATCGACTTCTCAACATCAAAATAAACATTTTTATTTATGGTCAGTCCAGATTTGAAGATTCCAAATTAAACACTTTTGCGTCGAAGAGTCTGATAGCTGGGTACTTTACCGATCTTAGGATTTATTTAAAGTAGAAATTCCTACAAAAGAAGCATAGTGTTCTCAGTAGGTATCTAATTTTGTCAAAAAAAAAGAAACTGAAACAAAATCGTAGGCCAAAAAATGAAGGAAACTTGAAGGTATAATACTTAAATTAAACACGGTCATTGTCACGTTTACAAGACTACGAAAAGCAATTTGTTTCTGACTTTCTGGTTACGAATCAGAAAAAATAAGTTGAGATGCTCAAAAACCAAACTGCTACTGAAAATCCAAACTGTCCAACCACGTGTGAAATTGGCCACTACGTCCAGATCTAATGACATGTTTTAATTGCATCTTTAACAACTATCTGATGGGAAAACCTCCCTATTTTATTGACTTGTCATAAACTGACAGCTACCCGCTATAATTAGCGGTGCTCAAACGAACCTCAATTACTAGGGTAAGAGACCGAAGACGTAAATTGTTCCCGAAAATTAGATGTTGGGTTTAGAGGCTGTTAGTTAATTTTAGTACGAAGTAATTAAGTTTATCCTATCTTATAATCTGTACAGATTAACGTTACGCAATTTGCACTAGCGCGGTCAGAAACGTCACCGCCAAAAGTTTGGTCGGGTTATGGATTTCTTGTGCCATATTTTTATGTCTCATATTTAAATTAAGTCTTCTAATTCACCTTCATCTTGCACGGTATGCCCTGTCAGCTGTCTGAAAAGAACTGACTTGCTATCAATTACTTTTCGTAACAGTTTTTCTGTTACTTTAGCAACGGTATCATTATCTTCATCAGCCGAGTTCTGAGTACGTTGTCAGTGGCACGCGTCCCATCAATAATGACATGCAAAGGTTAACTCTAAAGGGAGTAGCCGGTTGTATGCACTTGTTACTTACATTCACTTTCGAAAACCTTTCTTATTTGTGGAGCAACATTAATATCATGTGAATTAAGTGCGGCGCATGTCTGGTTCGCTACGGATTTTATTTTATTTTACATCTCACGTATCTTGATCCGCGATGAGACCGCGAACTAAGTTTCTTGCTTCTGCATTTGAAGATGGAAGCTTTTGGCCTTTGCAACCAGAGCCATCATGAGGTGTCTAATTATACTAGTACCTGCACTTGCCCTGTTGCCCTCTCATTGCGTGTTAAATCTGTCTGTCAAGTAGTCAAACTCCGTTAAGACGTTATCGGCTTGTTATCTGTAATATTCGAGCACACCTCAATGCTTTCAATGTTACAGTTAATTCTTATTTATTTGTCGGTGTTAATTCGGACAGTTGTTACATATATTTTTTTACAGTGCTCGTTTAATAGACTGATTGATTGACCACTTGATGGCTGATAAGAAAATACAAAACTGTAAACAAGAGATTTTATTGGTGCGACAAGGTATCTTTGCTCGGTATAATTTTGCCTTTGTTCTACATAGTGGGCGATAATTTCGCCCGATAAAATGCTTGTTCAGTTCAGTGGTCCCAGAAAGCTAAATTACTTAGATCTACTTATGCCATGAAACCTATTCTCACTATCTTTAATTTGCTTTCTCATCTGTAAGTGTTAGTACCCTTTTCTAATATTCTTTGTTCCTGTGAATTCCTTCCTCCAATATGATTTCCTTTTGTTACGGCTCTACGAAGCGTGGTAAATAATGAGGAGCAGGGCGTCAGGAAATATACTCATAATCTTATTTCAGTGCAACTTTTCTTATTAGAAGTTTCTTTGGCAATCGAGAGTTGGATGCAATCCTCCGATTTCACCGTCGAATGCACTCCTGCATTGCTTTTTTATTTGTAGCGAGTTGTTCATCCGACCTGCGACTGCTCGACCGTTTCTAGTTTCAAAGCGTTGCTCCCTTCATGTATACCTCTCTAGTCTATTAACACGGAAATAGTTACGTTTTGCGTTTGTGCGGGAAGGTGGAAACATTTTCTCGTCTTCATACTCGGTTTGTACACAATTTTCATGCTTTCATCTATTTCTTGTCGCAATTTAAAGAACTCAAATCAAATCACGGGTACTTTCGAAAAGGAAAATTATGTTTTAAGCGGAAGCGAATATTATAACTATAAAAAAATGCGTTGGCCGGGAATTGAACCCTGATCAATTAACTGCTCGAAAGGCAACTTTGTTGACCACCATTCTATTACATAACCAACACCGACGCGACGACGAGTTTATTTAAATCTTTAGCAGTTTAATGGTTTCACGTGTTATTTGCACAGTTGTTTCAATAGGTTTCAAACGTAAACACTTTCATAATGTTCGATTTTATTGCAAGTAAATTATTAATAGACATCTCAATACAAGTGTCTGATTAAAAGATTTTCAATGCAAGCAGTGAACATGGTTTTTGTCTTCTTTTGGATGGTCCAGGACGTTAGTCCTGGACCATCCAAAAGAAGACAAAACGACAAAATAATTCTTTTACATTCCATACTTGGTAAGTTATTACCAAGCATGGAATGTAAAAGAATTATTTTGGTACCTATCCTTCATCTAAAATTAAATGTTAAGCTGTTCACAATGTAACATCACGCCGCAATCCCGGAGGGTTAGGCAGAGCTGTATCTGATAGTACTCGCACATTTCACCAGTTATGTTTAAGTCCCAAGTAAAAGATGGCGAGCCTATCTATTGTCATGTACCGAGTTCAAATGGCTACTACTGAAAAATTCCTAATGGCAAAACCCAAAAATACTTTGTCCGACCTGGGAATCGAACCCAGGACTTCATGCTCGGTGGGTTTGCTTGCGACTATAAGACCAACGAGGCAGCCAACAGAAAAAAAAGTTTGATTGAAATGAAATGTTACTTTTCCAGTTTCCTAACTGAAAATTAAAAATGTGTTCGGAAAAGACCAAAGCTTTAATTGTATACTAAAACTAAATAGCATACATTAATATGAGCTTGACTAATTGTATAATTAGTTAACTAATTGCAACATATATTTTGGACGAGTAAAATAAACGACTGTAACGAATGCTGACATTGATGTGTGAAGAAATCGTTATCATTGACGGTTTAATTTATAAAATATTCAAGTATATTATGTATCTGTAATACCTACAAAAAATATGTCCATTCTTTTGCCTTCGCAGCCTTATTCAAAAGCGCGTGGCGTCAATATTCATATTTTTCACTCTCCTTAAGAGTCGATTCCATAAAGCTACATTTATTATCAAACATAAAGCTACATTTATTATGACAAATTTCAAGGATGTATTAAAGAACCCGAGTGGCCCTTGTTCTCCCTATCATTGTGATACTTTTTTGTTCTGGACCATATCTTAACCTTCTAGATAGATATTGGACCTCAAAGTTCTTTTTTTTAATACTAGTTTTTAAGATTATTATTTTACTTTAATAAAATACTTAAGTAATACTGTTCAATGCATCTATTAGCACAATGGTTTGAGTGCGTTACATTGAGATGAAAGTAAAACGTGATTTTCCATCCCAAAAACTAAAGTCGTTTCCCAGCAATATGTGTTACTTAGTATGATTTACAGAATGCTTGGTTGACGGTTTCGTGATGGGGGGGGCCTTTACACCTTGTTAGAATTTTTGCTTGCGAGTAAGATATTTTTGTTTGCGAGTAAGATCATTTTTTCATGGTCCCTAAAGGTCATGCATGATCCAGAATTAATGTTTTGTGATAATTTAGTAGGATAGACACTCAGTGATTGTTATAGTTTTTAAGGTTCTGTATGATTTCCATATAATTCATAAGTACCTATAAATACATTTTATTTTACTTAACGCTTGCGTTTCACGATTACGTTTCTAAACAAAGATTCAGCGCGAGAAAATTGGGTGCGAGTCTGCTACGCCCCTCTGCTTTTATTTCCCTATCAAATAGCGAACGCTATAGCAGTGACCAGTGACCTAGTGGTGTGACGGTCAGACTGACAATTCACCAAGGCTCGAGTTCGAACCCAACTCTGATTTTTCAGATTCATGTGCGTATTGAAAATTATCATTTGCTTCCGTGAAAGAAAACATCGTGAGGAAACTTGCATGCCTGAGAGAAATTTATAAACGGGCATGTAAATCCAATTTAGAGGCCCATGGGCGGTTTAATTCCGACACCATAATTATAAGGCATTAACCACACGATGAAGAGGAAGGGACCGCTTTTATTAATTTAATTTAGCATGGCATTGGATAGAAGTAAAATACAATATTCAATACAATGATACTTATCTTATGACCACAAATATTTTGACATTAGATATATCATGTATATGATAATATTCATGGAAATGTGGCGTGTAATTATTTTTGTTTGACATTTCTCTTATCTCGTAAACAAGTTATCAAAACTGGACCTAAATTGGCACACCCTGTATATCTCGTTATTCGGAACCAGGTCTCGAGAAGCCAAAACCGAAAATCAAGTCTTTTTTCTTATTACAGTTTTTATGATATTTATGTAAGTATGTAGGCAATATAAATTTTAAAAATTATGGAGGCGATAATAAGTATGTAATTAAAACAAATTTTTATTGATCCATAAATATGAGTGTTGTTTATACATTAAACTCATTTAGTGAGTGTACAGTTTCAGTTAAGTATCGATTTGATTGAAAGGGACACCGTTAAGGTGGATGCTCAAGGGTAGCCTGCGAAATTAAAAGTTTTTTGCATTTTGCAGGCTAGTGCTAGGTATGTTGAATAAAATATGATTCGCGGCTGTAACACATATGAAGTTACAGAATTATAATCATCATCTAATTAGTCCGTCAGTTAGAATATTGGAAAATAATGGACACGTATTTTTTGTTTTTGTAAATCAACGAATATTGACAAAGATAACACGCATCAAAACTCGGGAGTGGGGGCTCGTTACGTCAGAACTAATTTTAAAAGCGTCGTATCTTCGCCAATTTTGGCTTAAGTATGTAACAAAAGAAATAAAATACGGGTCAAATATTTTTTGATAATCTGAGTAACGGACTAATTCGATTTTTTCAGTTAACATGCCTATTGGATGAACAAAGCTTTCACCTTAAGTGGGTTGGTTGTTCTATCGGGACCCTCCTTCAGGGAAATTCGGCAATAGTTCCATTAGGCTAAACTAAACGCATAACAAATATCCTTTACTGTATCCTGTAACGGAGGGTGGAAATGGAAGGGTAGGTTTCTCTTAGTTAAGTGATAGGGAAGTTCATCGAACTTATGATTACGCCCTCGGGACGCATTTGATTATCATGGCCAATAAACTTCAATGATAACGGCGATGAATGGCGCTAGGAATCAATTATACAATGATTTATAGTCGGTATATGTAAATTTGTAAAACTTTTTTGGTTTTTATTGCGAGTTCGTTTGCTTTGTTATAAAAAGTGCGAATTTTGCGGTCGGAATTGATTGATACTTTCTAATTGAGTTTAATGACTGTTAGAATAAAAAAATATATCACTAGTTTGCTCCATATTATGTCATGTTATTATTCGAAGTGCAGTTTTAGCTTATTAAATATCTAAATCGATATACCTACTCTCTTGATTTTATTTTGTTCGGAAAACTAACTGCTAAAGAAAAGGAATGGTTACTGTTTTATTGGCCAATCACAAGTCATTATTAAACGAATTGGACCTAAATAATAAAGCAATCGGGGGAGTATCGAGTATTAAGAGTGTGATAATAACTTCCATGAAAGTAGTTTTATTTCAAATATTCACATAAATACGAAACATAATTATTCCGAAGTCACTTCGTTCCTTGTTTTGATCATAAAAATATTGCACGGTGAACATATTGCGTATATTGGGTTATTTTTACGACTAATAATATCCGTGTTTACGAGCATAAGATTGTCACATTACATAATATAGCCCTTTCTGTAATAAGTTGTCAATGTTAGTACCGCGGAGTATGCTAACATCTCGTAAATAAACACAAATAAAAATGTGCTGAATTACCGTTCGTACTGACAAACTTATCTACAAAAGTATACATGATAACACATATGTAATTTTTCAACATGGTCACCAAGATATAGGCTGTGCCTAGTTTGGGACCCGCTGTTAAACCTATATCTCAAATACAACATGTTAATAAATAAATATATCTTACACTACCGTGTGCTCGCAGCTTCGCCGCGTGAAGTTCTGTAACTGTTCCACGGAATCACACTACCAGGATAAAAAGTATCCTATATATTAATCTAGGTTATAAACTACTAATGTGCCAAATTTCATCCAAAACCTATCAGTAGTTTTCGCGTGAAAGAGTAACAATCATCCATCCATCCTACTCTAATTCTCGAATTTATAATATTACTGAGTAAGATAAAATAACACAATTAAAATGAGTCTTGAGCCATTTATTACCTAATTTATAAATAAATAAAAAAATTACAAAATAAGAGTACAAAAACAAAATGTGCGTTGGCCGGGAATCGAACCCGGATCAACTGCTTGGAAGGCAACTATGCTGACCATTACACCACCAACGCGGCTGAAAGAAGCCTATACTTGCACGGTCTAGTACAAAGTTCCACCATTTTGTATTATCCGTACAACTGTACTTTCTATAGAAGGTAATCCAAGTCATTTCATTCGTGTAGACTATTTTAAATGGTGGGCGCTTCAACGCAGAGTTCAAATTACTGAGCGCATCAAATTGAATTATTTTAACTTCGCTGCAAAAACTAGATACATAGTTAGGTACTATTTTTTATGTGTTAGGATAAATGTTTTATACGTATTTAGTAGAAGTTTACTGTTAGGAAAATCGTATGATCGAAGGAGAATCTGTTATAGTAATAATGAATAAGAGACAACTAAGTATTTGTAAGTAATCTGGGCCTGAAATCTTCAATTCTGTTACTGAAAAACCGGTTTAAGATAGGAAACGTTTCTGGGTACTTTGGTAGTTATAAGTAGTCTATTTTTGTTCTATCTTATTTATGCTAATTCTCATCAAGATGTTATGTAACGCATAATACATATTATAAGGTTACTTGTCTTCCAATACCATTTTTTTTTTAAATTAATGTTTATGACGTAAGAAAAGAACATGATATGCATTCAAGAACAATTACATTATTTAAATAAACCTTTTACCTTCAACCTTACTGGTAATAATTTTATTTAAATCAGCTACCAATTAATTCTCCAACGAATCTCCGATCTTACTGCCATGTAGTAATGAGTTGATCAGTTCATTTGTATGCAAACAAGGAACTTTGCTACATGCTTTTACTTCATTTTAATTATGACTTCTGATTATGTCCAGATGTAAAGTATCTACATACCTACATTTTAGGGCAATTTTAAATGTAAGTACTGCAAAGGACATTATTTACTTTCATTAGTTATTATCTGTTTACACTTCGTGGATTGAATTTTAATGATGATAAAAGATCAGCTGCAAAGACAAAACAAAGACTTGCCTCATTGGTGTAGTGGTCGCACTCGTGACTGCTGAGCATGAGGTCCTGGAATCGATTCCCGGGTTGGGTAAAGTGCTATTAAGTTTTTCCATTTGGAATTTCCCAGGAGCAGCCACTGAGTCTGGATTTGAGCCCATTATAATAAATAATAATAATTATTTTTTTTTTATTTTCTCTCACAATGGTTTTGTAGCACATAACAGTTTAGAACTATACAATTTCACATTGTGAGAGCTGGTGCCTGAAATAGGTTTTAGAAAAAAAACCTGTTTACAGGTCACCAGGCCCCACTTAGTGGCATCATAAATAAAACGGCAGAAAGCATGTTTTTCTACTAAACAATTATAAACAAAAATAAATAATTGAAAGGGAAAAAAAAAGAAATAAAAGAAAATAACAAAACAAAACTAGGTAATCCTAGGATGTGTGTGAACCTGCCGGGGTTGCGGGACTGTTCGAAAGAGATACCGCGGCCCCGGAACGTAAAGGGCGAGGAAGGAACATGGATGGGTTTTAGTCAGTAAGAGTCTGACACTCCCTCCCGCTCCGCCCAGAGTGGGAGAAGTCATTTGATGATTTCCCATCCCAAAAAAAAAAAAAAAAAAGGATGTGTGTGAAGTGTGAATGTGAAGGTGGATGGTGGTGCGTGTCCCAAGTAGCACAAAACTGCATTATAGGATGTCACATAGGGTCCACATCGGTAACATTAGCATTTATGAAGACTTATTACAGTTCACTCGAACTACAAAAGCTGAAAACTACGCCTTCGCCTGTTTATTGACTATAGTAACAACCACAGAAATAACATTGTAATGTTGCGAGCGTTAATATAGGTGTTCAGGTCTGTGTTAATCAGCATTTAGCAATAAATAGTAGCGGCAGCTACAATATAGCATTTTTGTGAACCTGAAAGTAGCTATATTCTGAATTGAAGACCACAAACGTACCCATAAAATGCTTGCATTTTAAAAAAGAACATGTGAACTGCTTTAATGTAATAAGTTATTCTGTGACTTCAATTAACAAAGATATATTGCGTCTTGCTGAACATAGTTGAACTTTTTTAGTGTTAAGCAGCTTGCTACATGCAATCTTATAATAGCATTTATCTAGCCCACATGATCACTATAGGTGAATTTATATGATGCTAAGTTACAGCAAACTGCTATAAATTAGATCATATGTGACCTTTGATCCTGCTTGGAGCGGAATACTTGTACTAGCATAGGCAATTCTACTACTGCTTTCTACTACTACTACTACTTCTTTTTTTATATTAAGTACATATCTATAAATTTATGATGACAACTGATCGGATGAGATAAACGGATAGACACAGAAACTGCATTTGCATTGTTAGTGAGGATTTATGCTATTTCCACCGATCCCTAAAAGCCAATACGTGTGCCGTACGTGTTACCCACTATTTAAGCTTTACATGGATCTGTGGCTGACTTGTTCGACACAAAAACTACTCGTGTCAGCTTGTTACGGATTTATGTACCACGTGTGAATTCATATACAGCACATAGAGTTTAATTGTGATTAATGCGGTGCACATTGGGTGTTCGCCATTTTTCTTGTTTTAACCTAAGTATTTATTATAATACTAACAATTTATTTTTGTTTATTTAACGAAAATAACAACTAGATTTGAAAAGGATACCAACTATTTATAAGTAAACAGCATATAGTCAAATTACATGTCATATAAAAAGAGATTTCTAGGTTTTTTTTTGTATTATCATTTTATTTTATTCTATAATTTTCACCTAAACAGTCAAATTTTGAGAGCGCGTGAAAATTTTCGCCTATAATCATACGATATTTGACAATAAACTTGCTTTCCCAAACAAATTTCATGCATGTTTAAGAAAAAAATCAAGGTTTTACTTACCGAAAACTAATATTTTATCACAAACACTGGTCACAAAATGGTTGGCGCACAAATACAACACCAAAGTATTAAATAAAAATTTGACACTTGTCAATTTTCAACAGCCGAAGAATTAAAAAGATCCACGTCTGTAGTTTGTGCTGACTAACAGGTAACTCACATCTAATAATTCAGCCATTGTGCTGCATAATAGGTAACACCCACTCTAATAATCAGCCAATGTTCAGCTCTTGGGGTGACTGTTACCATTATAAATGCTTAAATAATGCTAATATAACGCAATTAGTACAGTAATTGAACTATTAGCTGTTTAATTTGTGCCCAAATCGGAGTTATATCAGCTGAAACAGCGCCTCTAACGCTCTTGTTCAGCAGGCTTGTACAGCTTAAGATTCTATGGTAGACAGTGATTCAGCTGATATACAGCGTTTCTGTGCTACTTGGGGTGTATGTGAATGGTGTTGAAAGTGTGGTAGTTATTTGAGATCAAGTATTATGAAATCGGGTGGAGCAACTTTTCTGTGTCATCATAGGAAAGAGTTTTCAAAAATTCAGTTACTTTTTTCTTACATATTGGTTTGTGTAATGAATATATATTTTGGCTCTTGTTGATGATATTATATAGATAATCCCCTAGGTAGCAGAAAAATTTGTGGGACTGACGTAGACGGTAGAACTGTGTATTGCATACAGTACCCTTTCTTCGCTTATCTTTCAGTAGATCTAAATCATAAATTATAATCATCATTTGATGGTAATAAGCTCGCCTTCTATTACATGAGACGTAAACATAACTAGCAAAATGTTGATGCACTATGTATACCTCTGCTTACTCTTCGGGGGATTAATCGCGTGATGGTATGTTATGTAAAAAGAACAGCTCTTTACATATATCGCTTGTACACCCCATGCTAGCAGAAAATTAGTTCTGTCAATTAGACCTTTCCAAGATAAATAAAGTCCTTTGTTTCGCAGAAAGCAAATAATAACACTGAACCCACCTACACTGTTACTCAATATTATACTGTTTAAAAATAAAATAACAACAAACTTTTTCCTACAAACATGGGATAAGCTTTCAGCGCGTAGGCGGGAAAAGCGTGGTCGGAGACTAACCTCACATTTTGTTATTATAACACAAATTAAACGTACTGTAGAAGAAACTAATATTCTGTTATGAAAACGAGATTAATTAGCTCTGAGCAAGAAACTGTGAAGTTCGTAGACAAACCACCCACGCAGCAGTGTCAGGCTTCCGTTCTATCGAATCATTAGGCTTCTGTCACACTGATGAGGAAGTGACAAGCTATCGGCAATTTTCTCGCTCAAGAAACAACAAATGATTGTAAATTTCTTGTAGGTAGTTTACAAGGTGTGTGTGGCAGGCCGCAGGGTATGTGGTACCAAGCATTCTGCACATCAAACAAAGTATCCCTACGCAAAAATTATGATTGCTAGAAAATTTTTATTTTTGGGTGCAAAATTATGGTTTTTGTTAAGAAAGAAAGGAAAGAATATCGTGTTAATTTGGCATTAAAAACACCTACAAAATAATAGGTAGGATCTAAAAACTTTGTGGTGCTGAATGCATTGAATAACACTAAGGCTATGGTGGCAGCCAGTAATGAAGTTTCAGTACCTTACAATCTGCTGTAGGTTATTTATTCAATGGGCTTTAAACATCGCTCACTATCAATATAACTGAGCTCATGGAATTAGGTTTCTCTCTTAAAACTGTTGCAAAGTTTTGATTTTATACTTAATCAAAAACCAAAAACAAAAAACCAAATTAATCAAAAACCTACTGGTTTTGAACATGAAATTATGGTCATATTTTAACGCTTTTTATCTTTTCCGTTTAGTTATAATTTCGTCTCCGTTGCAGTTCCTACGAAAACAGTAATTTTCTTGCACACTTGTCATTTAAAATAACATCGAATAACTTCTATTATTTACTAACAAAGGGTCCGATAACGGCCGCAGTTAATAGTCAAATGTGGGAGTATATTGAAATAAGATACGAAACTGCAGACAGATTCATTCATATTTGTAAGAAATGGTTACTATAAATAAATCGAGTCTAGGGGAGACAACAGGGGTTGTCCTCAGTGACTTTATGAAGTATAAGAATAACTTGCAAAGTTAAAAGTAAAAAAATGCTTTTTATGCTTTATTAAAATACTATGGTCGACCTATAAATAGTAGAATCATTCTTCACTTTTTCCCCATTGTAAGTTTGTTTCTGCGTAATTTCTTCGCCTGGAAAAGAATCGAAGATCAAAAAATTTCACCTAATGGTGAACTAGGATGGATCGAATATTTTTTCCAGCCCCGTACGCAGAATAGGCGCTTTGTACGTCGATTGCGGACACCAGCCCATTATACACCGTGTTCCTGAGGTTATACATTAACTTTAACATGTTATTTAGACCATTAAATTGACCATTTTTACTATTTTTTTTTACTTTTTTTTATTTTTTACCATTTTTTCACTTTTAGTGGCAATGAGTAAAAACATATCGTGTTCATCTTATATTACAAACTCAATTTATCACAACACAACACAAAATGCCTCTAACTTAAAAAAAAAAAACAAAAATCAGTCTTCAAAAACAAGTCTTCTAAATTCAGTTTGATAGTTTTGAAGACTCTTTCTCACAGCACAACATAATTAAATTGGTAAACTTAAATTACCAATCACTTAAAAACTATGCCATTTAAACTAGTCTTTGTACGATATGTTTAACAAGAGCTATAGAAGTATTATTCAAAATTAATGTATATCCTCAGGAACACGGTGTTTATAGCAATACTAATCTTAAAATAACGTTCATGAAATAACGTCAAACACTTACTCAATATAAAATTTTGCTGGGGTTTTCACCAATATTCGGAATTCTCATAAAATAGTAGAAATGACCCAACAAGAAATCAAAACAACAACAAAAACAATCTCTATCAAAATACGACGGTTACGCCCGTTTTGTTACGCATCAGTGAAAAAGGGCTTTATAAATTGTATTTCCCCCATGTTTGAAAAACAATGAACTGTAGTTATCGTCCGTCCGACTTGCAATTATTCGTTTGCTTTGTTACTATTTTGCAGTTTTCAGGTCAAAAGCTTTGTCATTCGAGACCATTGTTAGCTGGTATTACGATGCAGGTGTTTTTGATTCCTGTGTGTTTCTATTCTCTCGTATTTCATTGTTAGATAGAAACACGACATTTTCTCGTTTATCCTTATTTTTAGTTTTCGTGGTGTATGGAATAGTTTTTAATGTGACGGTCACTAACACATCACTAACTATGAAAAAGAAACAGTTTTTCCGTGATAATCATGGTGCTTGCACAGCGCCAAAATATCGGGAACTCACATAGAAATATGGTAAATATTATGGTATGGTTTTCAGAGTTAATAATGAAAGTGACTTTTATTTAATTTGGCTCGGCACTGACGATATTAAGGACGGACTCAATATTGTGAGTATTTATCACATTATTAATCAGTCTGCTCTTATCTTTACATCTATATAATATGGATACTGGTTTAGTTAGGCCCTTTAACAGATTATTTGTCTATACTTTGCAATGGCAAACAGTATTGTACTTCATTGTTGACCATGGTCTGCATATGCTAATATGCAGCCATATTTCATGCCCCATATATTTACAAGAATCGGAAATCTTTTGAATAAATTAAACAGTGGTTTATTAGGCTACGGGTTTGACTCGAGGACATTTTGTTTCCTCTTGAAAATGCGTATCGTAGAGAAAACGGGCGCTAATTTCAGCCCAGTACCTAATGTGAAAAGATAGGCCCGGCTATCGTTTTGTAGATCTTTGTCAATCGTTACAGTTATAGTCAGTGGGTCTTCAATCTGACAACCAGTCTAACCAAGAGGTTGTGGAGGTCAGATAGGCAGTCGCTCCATATAAAATAATATTATTCAGCGGCATCCGATTAGACTATCCGACTGACTGAACAGCCAAACGTAACTTAGTTTAGAAACGGCTAGGGAGATGATGAATGTTTTAAGATAGACTTATAAGTAGACAACGGGCACGATTTAGTAAAACCTTATGGTAGATAACTAGATATTTACTTCATTTATTGGGTTGGATTTTATTGCTCCCAATTGCTTAGTATCAGGTCTAGTTGCTAGAAACATTTCAGTAGTAACAGAATATTCTAAATAAGTAAAATTTTAACAAAATCCAAGAAATACTCTGCTCATTTCTAAACAAATAGTGTACATTATCAGCTGTACTATAACAATAAAGTGTGAAACAATAAACTGTACGATACAGATACACTATCTTCCAAATGTTCCTCCGTCGTAATTTCGTAAAGAAATGCTGAATTCAGCTCGATGTCTCGATGAGAACCGTGTCACACGCAAATGTAAAGACTGAAACAATAACTTCACGTCACAAATTCCTTACAGGTTTTAATAGTTTCGGGAGAAATAGATTGGGACTTTGAGAAAACGCCTAAGGTTTGAGTTGAGTTTCCACGGGATGCATGTTGCACCGTATTTTTGCTCGGGACTGTACCAAAGGTAGAGAGCCAACGCAACAAATTATGTTATAGAGATGTAAGTAATGTAAGAGAGCAGGAAAAGTCAAAGGTAATGAAGTGGCCTTATTGAAGCTTTAATATATTTGGAATTATTCTTGTATTGAGGGTATTTGTGATCGCAAATATGATTTAAGTATCACAAACGTTTAAAACCAAGGATAACCTCCAAAATATTTGTTTCTTAGCTATAATCGAATTCGCGACTGAAGATTTTCGAATTCACAACATTTGTGAAGGCTACGCGATTGCTCATGCTTGGTACATCGATACTTCATTGCGTTTTGATATCTACTAATCACAAGATTAGTCAAAACGTCTTTCACCTTCCGTTACTCTGTTTTGCGCCAATTGATAAGTGGATCATTTAGCCAAATTAGCTATTTACTGCATAATTGATGTGCCTTGACAAGGGCAAACACGACCGCGACCAACACATCTAAACCACGTTCAAGATGTCACTTTAATCCACAGCAGTTATGACCCTGACAGCGCATTAATTGTCGCTTTAGGTCGTTGTAAAACTCCCAAGAGGCAACAGCGAAATTATGCCCTCTTGAAATCAGACACCAAATTCCGTCACATCCCAAGTTAAAAGAAGCTCGTATAATGTATCCAAACGGCTCGTTATCTCGCTGACGGAACAAAAACTCGGGTAAAATGTATTAAAAACGCGCGGTAGAGGGCGCGGTCGTCGCCCCACGTCGCCCGCCTCGCTTATTTGATAAATAACCGCCTAAACAATAAATCACCGTGCGAGAGGGCTGCTGTATTTGGAGCAAGATGTTACGCGAATGGAGTGCTAATAGGCAATTTTTGGTAACAGTGTATATTTTTATAGAATTAACAACGTGACGCCATGTTCATACGGCGATGTTTAGTACGATATTCCACTCCACATAATTTTGGGATCACATTAGCAGAGTTATACTACATCTGTTTTTAATGTGTGATCCTAACCTTTAACCATAAAGTGGTATCTGTGCCGCATAAACCGCCGCGCCGCTAAGCTGACAAAAGTATTATATCACTAATTCACTACTTTTCTTTGTTTATACTCTGGTATTTCAGATTACATCTTTTTTCTCTAGTAAAACATTCAAAGCGAAGTTCACGTCCCCGATAGAGGACTACGGATGCCTTCTGATTCATCTAGGAAAACAAAGTAGGTTAAGTCAAGTCTGCCAAGCCGCAATTTCAAGTTAACTGACACCTAGGCTTCGCACGTGAGCGCTCCATTTCTTCATACTCCATGGATTTGTCCGATATTACAATTTATTCCAGTTCGAGTGACCAAGTGAGATCGTCGCGACAGGAAACCTAAACGCTAGTTGTTGTCGTTTTTATTGCTTTTTGTTTCCTTGTTTGCGTTTTTTAGCCGGTTGATATCCGAAACTTGTTGGAAAAACAACTGAAATAAACATTCAGCTGTAGTTTAATTGTTTTTTTTTTGGTTTCTTTGTAGAGTAAAATACGAGTATGTAGCTCATTGGGTGTTTTAAATGATTCACATTACAGTATCGGCTTTTTTTTTGTTATCATTATTAAGTACAGGATCATAACATAACCTAAAGTGTTTTATACAGGTAAGGATATCTAAGTATCTGTATGCTATTTTTTCAGGCACCTACGGGGAAAATATCGTTAGGAATCGAGTGTTGAATTTTCACCTGATTATTGATAAAATAAATACGAGAGGCAAACTCTTTCTTTATTTTTGTGGGATTGTTTAATATTTCATAATATTATGGATCATTCCATTTATGGTGGCCTATGATATTTATCCTAAAACTACCTACAAGGCTACAACAGACAAGGTTTTATTTATGTGTTGTGTATTTAGTTAGTCTAGGAAGTTGGGTGGACTGGTTATCTAATGAAAATGAATGATTGGATAGTTGTAAATACTTGTGAGGAACGCCGCCACTGATAAGTTACGATAGTTGTTACATGTGTTTAAGAATAATAAGTATTTGATATTATTATTTGTTCATATTACGTAATGACTGTCTCATTGGTTTGCGCAATACTAAGCGCAGCTACTAAGCATGAGGTATTGGGTTGGATTCCCAAAAAGGGCAAAAAATAATTGGATTTTTCCATCAGGAAATTTTCAATGGCAACCACGGAGCCTATAGGTTTGGGACCGGTTTATGGCAATAGGCTTGCTCCCTATCACATCGGACTTAAACATAACTGGTGAAATGTGGGTGTACTATTAGATACACGTCTGCCTAATCAGTCGGGGGTTACAGGCGTGATGTTTATGTTATCGGGTAATGAGTATCTTCTAGTCTTGATATATATGGAAATTCCATCATTGAATTGATGATTTTGGAAGAAGAAAAAACTACAATGTGCTACGGTGAGTATAGTGCTACGCGTCTCGTAGAAGGCCTACGCGAAACTATTTTCAATTTATCCTCTGATAGAAAAAGATTTGGAGTAAAACAAAACGAATAGTACTTATGTCCTTATGTGGTATACTTCAGTGTTGGATGTTAGTACAGTTGATAAAGATTGTTTTATTTATCTATCTAAATTATGTTTTCCTGGTTTCTTTTTTGGTTTTTTTTCATCAGGAACTTCTCGGTAGCGGCCACACAGTCTGGATTTGTACCCAGTATTTGGCACTAGACTTACCCAACATTTCACAGGACTTGACTAGTTATGCTATGAATTTCCAAAAGCTGTACACAGGTGTCGTAAAGGGTTACTCATCTTGTGACAACATTATCTACAGTCTGAAAGCTCGATGTAGCAAGGTACCTACTTACTTCATGAAGAGCGGTCCTTACCTGCCTATAGCATACATAATAAATAATAGCTTACTTCTAACGTCGTGCTTTTACATATCAAGTACTTGTTTTCCTTCATAAATTATACCTCGTTTAGAAAAGAGTCGCAAATGGAGCCTGAACCCTAATAGGTGGATCGAACTAAGTAAAAACGATCTTACTTTTAAAAACTGGTTTGAATATTAGTTTCAGCCTAATTAGTTCGAGGGACTAAATAAGTCTTTAACCCGAGGTAAACACTGTGCTTTTCATTACGAACACAAGGAAAATAAAAAGAAAAACAGATCAATCGAAAACAACAAATCAATATCAGATTGCCGCATTCCCGCCTATTTTGCTTTTTTTTTCTGTGGCCGGCCATTCAGCCTTTTTTTTTCATTTTCATCATTGAAAAACTGGCAAATATTTTGCCCAAATCTATGTAAGATATTTAAAAGAAATAGTTGAAACTAAATTACTTATAATGAACGTTATTAAAAAATATATATTCTTTAATTAATACTTTATTTATGTTATTTTAATTTTAAATCGAGCTGTAATTGAGATGTCCTCTACAGAAAATTGGAACATACTCGTAGTTCAATAGAAATCTGAAAATAGAACGAGGTTTTTTTTAAAAAATAATTTGACAGCTGTCAGTTGAAAGCTACTCTCCATAGGGCTGAAACGTATAACTTTCAACCCGCTCTTCAGGCAACTTCAGACCTACTTTCCGAGTGTGAGTAATGAAAACAATAATATCTATGTTTCGTCAGTTCTCGTTTTGCCATTCTACAGATTTTAGTCAAAAACAATAATAATTATTATATGATGTGAAACGTTTGTGAAAGTGTCTTACACTGCCATCTATGTTCCAGTTTAAACAACTCATAAGACATCATTTCTCTAAGAAACGGCGAGATGGTTTTATAAGTTACATTGATTCGAGTTCAACCATTTGAGGATAGATGGCGCTATACCTGTAGGATATTGTGCAAATGTTTTAAAAGAAAAGACTACTTTATACTTCTTTTATGAAGTAATTCAAATACAATAATATCTTGTTAGATTTTGTGAGTAGGTAAAGCTTAGTACACAAGCTGAAAAAGTAACCATAGACATCAATCGCTATCAAATTGACTAATTCATTCAATGAAATGTTTTGTGTGAGGAAAATGTAGGTATTTCCATATAAAAAGTTTCAATTAATTTAATTTAGCATCGACCTGGATGATTTTGACAAAACAAACAAACGAACGATACAAAACAAAATATGATAAGAAAAAAAAAGTTGGGAAGGAATTAATTGCTTTCCATATAGTTAACAGCGTGCAGCCTGCTACACTGTGTAGGTAGGTGTATAGGGGTAAAAATATCCACTTGTTCTCCCCGTTATTGCGATCAGTTTTTGTTCTACACCATACCTGGAAACCTTCTAGTTACCTACTGAGATATTGGGGTCAAAGTTCCGTTTTAATAAGTATAGATTTATACTTTAAACGTCTCCACTTTTTATTCAATCCATACACCAGCATAATGTTTTGAGTGCGATACATTGAGTTCTACCTCAAAACATGATTCGTCACCCTAAAAAAAAGGTGTTTCCGTTTCCCAGCAATAATTACAGCAATAGTTACTTAGTTTGATGTACAGAATGCTTGGTTGACGGCTTCGTGATGAGTCTGCTTACACCCTGTATTTTAAATTAAACGAAGGGTGGTTTTCTTACCTACTAATTTCTTATT
The DNA here is from genome assembly GCA_950022955.1 of Xestia ashworthii. Lineage (NCBI taxonomy): Eukaryota > Metazoa > Arthropoda > Insecta > Lepidoptera > Noctuidae > Xestia > Xestia ashworthii. The sequence continues at coordinate 11,963,885 of OX465559.1, read as the reverse complement.
AAAACGTTCATAGCTAAACAAAATGAAATTATGTTCTTGTAACACTACTGTTTTCTTTCGTGATGCGGAACAAAGTTCGATTTAACTAAGTATACCTACTTACCTGCTTTTTCTCATGTAAATTGATACTTACAACATTTTAAATAAGTGTGATTATAATATAGTATTTTTCTATGTCACATATTTCTCGACCTGAGACGCATTAGGTCGGATGTAGAATTTGTCAAGTTTCGAGGAGAGCCAAAAGAAAGATATTGACAAAATCGAGTCAAAACTTTTGTTTATTATCGAATAGGCTAACAAAAATAGGTTTATATTTTAGATAAATCGTGTGCCCTTGTATGAGTACAGTAATAAAACCATTCACAGTAAAATTATAACATTTATTAATCAAAAACTACTTTTTTGGTGACATCCAACCTTATGCTTGTACAGAGTTATTAAACAACAAATCCTTTTAATTCTTTTTACTGATCCAACTTTATGCCTGCAATTCTTTGGTAAATTCAATGCGTATTGTAAGCTTTTTTAAAACATGTAACATTATGTTTCACCAAAATAGAAATTAAGTTACGTCCAATCTTGTTACATAAGTATCTATTTATGAGGCATTTCAATTAATTATTATTAAGTACCTAACAATAGGAGCCGTGTCCAGAAGTACCGCTTTCTGAATCAAGCCCTTGATCCAGCTGCCTAACGAGAGCCTCCTCGGGTATTGGTCGAGGCTCTTGGTAATTAGACCGTAGGCTGATACGATTATTGGCACAATGATTGCTGAGTCCACTTCCCACTTGTCAACAACCTCCCGAGCCCAGTCATTCTTGATTTGTTTATCTTTCTCGGATTTCACAAGGTTCTCATCATGCGGCACCGTTATGTCAACAATCATTGCGCGCCGCGCGCCGGTCTGATCAATCCACCACCACTATATCAGAGCTATTGGCCACAATAGTTCTGTCAGTGATGATGGATTGATCCCAGTACCATGTGGCACTGCCACCATCGAGAACTGGGTTGGGCACGTACCTATTGTAGGGCACTTCCGATTCCACAAGGTTGTATTTTAGAGGAAGTTGCTGATGAATAATCCTAGCTACAAGATAGTGTCTATGCAAATAGTCGCCATTAGTTAGATGAGACAATGTAACGGATTGATTCGCCTGGACGGTGGCATGCCCGACATGCAACCATGCCGTCCTTCACAATAAATCTCCGGTACTAATTCGTCATCATAACTTCATCCATTATTGCAGCACACACAAAACCCTCCGGTTTCTCCGTATAGGTCCCCGGAACGGAGCCGGGCTACGGGCGCTGATAAGTCTACCTACATCGGGTCCATGCAGGGCCCAGAAAAACCGTCCGTGAAGTTCCTTACTCTGCGGTCGTTAGTGGCAAGAACTGGAGGTTTGCGTCAATTCTCTTTAGCCAAGGAGAGTGAGGTGAGCCCTTGTCCATTGCAACCACATTTCGATGCATCTCCACATCGGTTTCTAGGAAATATTCCCTGTGGCTGCATAACTCGTGATTTTGGAGAGTCTTAGCTTAAACGCTATATAAGACTCTCCAAAATCACCCACCTCCTCGCCTCGACCCACTTCCGCGGGATATACAGTCTCATAACCGAAGAACGTGGGTGATGCATTCGATATGCCATCAACAATTTACGGACATTCGTATTAAAGGCGTCTAGTTCTGTTTGAGTCCATTTGAGTATGCCGAAAGAGTACATCAAATCCGGCATGACCCAACCGTTGAAGGCACGCAACTTATTTCCACTTGATAAAAGACTATGATATACTTTTTTCAGGCGGCCAGAGAAGCGCTCATTCAACGGTTGCGGTTGCGGTTGTCAGCAACATTGATGCCCAGCGCTTCCGACGTACCCAAATATTTATAGGTTTCTGTTGCTGAGAGGGATCTAAGATTTATGAAATCTGAGAGCTGGGTTTTCACAGATTCCACAATTTCCTCTTGCTTAACATGCATGACCGCACATTTGTCCACACCAAATCCCATCGTGATATCGCTACTGAAATTTTCAGTACATCAGTTACCTTCAGTAGCTCCATCAGTTGCAAATCGTTACGGGCAAAGAGTTTCAAGTCATCCATGTAAAGGAGCTGAGATATAACCCAACCATCTTTCCGCAAGCGAAGCCTAGACCGAATCCGCCAGCAGTGTGCTAAGAGTATTCAAGACGACATCCTGGATAGCGAAGGACCTTCATGTCGTCATGTATGGGGCAATGGAGGAGTCCATTGCCCCATACACGACGACATGAAGGTGCGCAGAGTTGCATCAACTTTATACAACTCTAGCACCCTCTTGAGCCATTTTATGTGCCACCGAGTCATAGGCCTTCTTATAGTCTATCCAACGGGTCGACAGATCCTTTCGTGAACAGCGAACCTGTTGACTAATGGCTATATCAATCAGTAGGTCGGTCCTTAGAACCACGGGGCCCGTTTCTACATCCATTTTGAGAAACGGACATGACAGAAATGTCATCTATATGTTTGCTAATTTTAGTTCTCAAAATGGATTTTAGAATTTTATCGACTGTCCGATACTACCCGACTTATAGAGCAGGTTAGTTATACCCGTTGTCAGGAACTCTGGCGGCGACCCTGACTTTAATGGAATAGGGTCGCCAGGCGAGCGTGTGACCTTGTGAACCATTTTAGCCAGAAGTTGTGCTGTCCCTCCAGCCCTGGAGATTTCCAGTTAGGCAACGGACGGTCTAAAATAAATAAAATATTATTAACTTTAATCAACTTCAGGAAATAACTTGTAAACATAAAGCACGTGGCACAAGCCCGGTGCTGTGCTCTGATAGGTCAAGCCACCGTGGCGCCGAAAAACGGCTCGAGTGTCCGGCGATAATGTCCGATATCATTGTATCGCGTCGGTGTGCGGTCACGAAGTCAATGGAATAGTGCTTCTTCTTCACATAGGCATTTCTGTACAACGATAAAATAGCACTTCTTAAAGGCATAAGGGCGAATTATGTTTGTAGACCCTAACCAAACAAATAAAACTTTCGAGGCATAACCCTATATCTCAAGGTCCGACATCCGATTATTTAATTTCAGGAGGCATAAAGTTCTATCTGACAATACGTATTATTTTTACCAACAATCTTTGTAGCATAAAGTCGAATGACAAAATAGTCCCTTCCTTACGCGTAAAATAATTTACAAGCATAAAAACTGAAGTCAATGTTCGACCTTCTAATTAAACCCATATTTTAAGCATAAATACTGTACTTGCTATCAAGCCTTATTCCACGATATAAATTGAAAAATTAGACAGATTCGACCTTATGCATTTGTATAACTTCATAACAAAAAGAGATAAAATTACGATTGTTATATGCTTAGAAAGAGCGCGGGATACTGGTTTCAGCTGACTATTAAAGTTATTTTGGTCTGATCTCGATATTCGACCATATGCGTCTCAGGTCGAGATTTATCATAACATCGCGCCTGTATTCCCCGAAGGAATTGTTGCCCAAGTTATAGGTTTTTCCTAGTTTAGAGCCAATGTAAAACAATTTTGCAATATTTTTGGCAAAAAAGTTTTTGTCAATGTGTGGCAGAGGGAAGAGGGGTACTTGAAAGCTTACCCACATTTCATCAGTAAAGTTTAAATCCCATATAATTTGGGGTGAATGCTACGGGGAGGAATTGCCAGACTTAAGTGGCAGTGGGCAGGGTACATTGCTCGCAGAACTGATGTCCGATGGGGCCGAAAAGTTCTAGAGTGGCGACCGCGAACCGGAAGACGATACGTTGGAAGACCTCCCACTAGGTGGACCGATGACCTGGTGAAGGTTGCGGGAATCCGTTGGATTCGAGTCGCGCGGGACCGGTCAATGTGGTGACACTTGGCCTATGTCCAGCAGTGGACGTCTTTCGGCTGAAATGATGATGATGATGATAATGAAGAGTTTCACTATGTAACATATCATAACATCACGCCTGTAATCCCCGAAGGTATTGGTGCCCACGATACAGGTTTTTCCTAGTTTAGCGCCATGTAAAACCCTTTTTTGGCAAAAAAGTTTTTGTATTTGTATTGCAGAGGGAAGAGGGGTACTTGAAAGCTCACCCACATTTCGTCACTAAAGTTTAAATCTATACAGGGTGTAAACCACCTCATCACAAAGCCGTTAACCAAGCATTCTGTACATCAAAATAAGTAACTTTAGGCAAAAAATTTTGCTGGGAAACAACTTTTTTTTTTGAGGTTCTAAATCACGTTTTGTGGTAGAACTCTATACGCACTTAAAACATTGTGCTGATGGATGGATTGAATAGTACGGGGGTCGTGGAGGTGTTAAAAGTCAAAATCTTACAAAAAAAACTTGTATTTAAAAAAAAAACTTGTCAAAACGTTGTAACTTTGACCCCCTATATCTCCGTAACTAGAAGGTTCCCAGGTATGGTGTAGAACAAAAAAATGATCGCAATGATGGGGAGAACAAGTGGCTTTCGGCTTCGTGCAGAGGTGTTTTACACCCTTTTTATATATATCTATATAGGTATAAAAGAAAGTCGTGTTAGTTACACTATTTATAACTCAAGAACGGCTGAACCGATTTGGCTGAAAATTGGTGGAGAGGTAGCTTAGAACCGGGAGACTGACATAGGACTTTTTTTGTTTTTTAGGGTTCCGTACCTCAAAAGGTAAAAACGGAACCCTTATAGGATCACTTTGTTGTCCGTCTGTCTGTCTGTCTGTCTGTCTGTCTGTCAAGACCTTTTTAGGGTTCCGTAGCCAAATGGCAAAAAACGGAACCCTTATAGTTTCGCCATGTCTGTCTGTCTGTCTGTCTGTCTGTCTGTCCGCGGATAATCTCAGTGACCGTTAGCACCAGAAAGCTGAAATTTGGTACCAATATGTATATCAATCATGCCGACAAAGTGCAAAAATAAAAATTTAAAAAAACATTTTTATTAGGGTACCTCCCCCAGACGTAAAGTGGGGAGCGATTTTTTTTTTAATTTTGACCCTGACGTGTGATATATTGTTGGATAGGTATTTAAAAATGAATAGGGGTTTTCTAAAATCATTTTTTGATAATATTAATATTTTAGGAAATAATCGCTCCGAAAGTCAAAAACAATGTGTCCCCCCCCCTCTAACTTTTGAACCATAAGTTTAAAAAATATGAAAAAAATCACAGAAGTAGACCTTTATATGAACTTTCTAGGAAAATTATTTTCAACTTGATGAGTTGAATAGTTTTTGAGTTATATAGCACTTTTTCAAAAAAAACGCAAATGATAACTTTGTTTTTCATACAAATACTATGAAAAACAAAGTTATTTTTGCTGACGAAAAATGTTGGTATTTTTAATGGTCTGGGAAGCTACGGAACCCTACAGTGAGCGTGGCCCGACACGCTCTTGGCCGGTTTTTTCTCAGGAACGCGTGGAGGTATCAAGCTGAAATTCATATCAAATACTCAAGTCTATGGTCTCTTGGAGCTGTGAAAAAATCAAACTTCTAAGTCAACGCGATCAAAAGATACTCCCGTTTATGCCGCAAATTTTCGACACTCGCAAGGGAATCAAAACCTACAGGGTACTTCCCGTGAACTCAGAATCTTGAAATTTGGTACGAAGCAACGTCTTATAACACAGATAAAGGAAAAATTGCGAAAAGCATAAATTTTTAGTTACATCATATAATAAAAATATTTTTAATAATTTTAAACTTATTACCCCTTTACTCATGAACGCGTAGTGGTATTATATTGAAATTCTTAACAAATACTCAAGTCTATAATATCTTTAAGCTGTAACAAAATCAAACTTCTACGTCAACGCAATCAAAAGATACAGCAATTAAAGCCGCATATTTTGAAACTCGCAACTACTCGCAAGGGAATCAAAACCTAAAGGATACTTCCAGACGACCTGGAATCTTGAAATTTGGCATGAAGCAACGTTATAAAGTACACATATAGGAAAAATTCCGAAAATCTTAAATTACCATAACTTTTACTTATATACCTACAGGTTTGTACGGAACCCTCGGTGCGCGAGTCTGACTCGCACTTGGCCGGTTTTTTAATTTTTTCGTCGGTAGGTAGTGGGTAGGTATTGGGTAGGTAGGGGTAGGTGGTAGCTAGGTAGTGGGTAGTTGGTAGGTAGGTAGTGGGTAGGTGGTGGGTAGGTGGTAGGGGTGGGTATTGGGTAGGTGGTAGGTAGGTAGTGGGTAGTTAGTATGTTGGTATTGGGTAGGTGGTAGGTAGGTAGTGGGTAGGTGGTAGGTAGGTAGTTGGTAGGTAGGTAGTGGGTAGGTGGTAGATAGTAGGTGAATTCGAATTAAAAATTCATAGTTGACAGGACAACGTCTGTCGGGTCGGCTAGTCCCATATAATTAGGGGTGAGCCTATTGCCAACAACCGAGCACAAAACTTTTTAGCAATTAAAATTAAGAAGTACGATCGCTGCTGATTGTATCTACTTACTCGAAGGTAGATCTCATTGTTTACAGTGTGTTTGTATTTGTTTACTTCACATATTTCTTCCCTGGGGATGATATTACGGCTGCGGGACTGTTCGAATGAGATACCGTGGCCCCGGAACATACAGGGCGAGGAAGGAACATGGATGGGTTTTAGTCAGTAAAAGTCTGACACTCCCTCCCGTTCCGCCCAGAGTGGGAGAAGTTATTTAATGATTTCCCATCCGGTAAAAAAAGGTATGATATTACAAGTGGTCTCTTATAAAAGCCATAAAGGAAGAAAAGCTTTTACCTACGCATATTTATAAAAAGTATGAGGAATACTTAAGCATAAGATTTGGCAATAACCTACCCTACCTTGTCTTTGGCCTAGCCTACTTAATTCGTTAAGCACCTGTGTTATTGCCAGAAAAACACACAAAAAATCTGTATCAATAACTCATATTTAGGCTAATAGCTATTCTAGAACCAGATTTTCACATAAGCACTTAGTTTCGACAGATTTACAGCTCATGGCTAAAGATTTAAGGATAAGAGTATCAGTGAACAAGAGCTAAGTGCCGTCGTATGTTATGTATTTTAAGCAATGACATTTATTTGTCTTTTTACCTTTATTTTATAAGCAGACCATAATATAATTATCTTGTATAGGTGCCAAAGTGAATTCTGTGGTTCGTGGGTGTTGAGAGCTTTAAGTAATTGTATGCAAAATACACTCATCATCTACCTTGCCTTTTCCCAACTATGTTGGGGTCGGCTTCCAGTCTAACCGGTAGCAGCTGAATACCAGTATTTTACATGCAGCGACTGCCCATCTGACCTCCACAACCCAGTTAAAACTGGTTAATACGATGCCACTTGGTAAGACTGATGGTTGTCAGACTTTTTGGGCCACTGACTACCTGTTACGACTGCCAAAGATGGACAAATGACAGCCGGGACCAACGGCTTAGCGTGCTTTCCGAGGCACGGAAACTCGGTATGTAAGGGTCACTCATCCACAGACCAACCTAGGCAAGCACGGCTTAACCTAAAGATCGGCCCGAGCGGCTGTTATTATTTAGCCACGAGCTCCTTTTATGCAAAATACTCTAAGATATCAAAATGGTTATTGTATTGAAATGACTATGGTTTACATCGTTTGGCTACCATGATTTAGTTAAAACTGCCCTACAGCTTTTTTAAATACCAGTTATAAATATCGTTTGATATATTCACGACCAGGCGATTGAGTAAATAATAAGAGTGTTTTTCAGCAACAAATACAAATAAATTCAAAGTTCTACTAAAACTCGAGAAAATGTAAAAGCAAAGCTCAGAATTTCAAAGTAAGAACTAGAAACCGGAACGTTATCGCCACGAAATCGTTGCGGTTATCGGCGTCACTTGAAGTGTAGCGGAATATCCGTCCGGAGGTCAAGTCTCCTGCTAGAGCACTGGCACGAATAGTGCCATCATCTGCAGACTGCAGTGCGACCAACCAAGGAGACTGCATCACGAAATGTTCTTTCATAAACACTGCTCTAGTTTATTTTTCTTTTAATACTCTCTGGTTGCAGTAAATTCAACGAAAACTTTATTCTACTTATAGCTTCGCTAAAAGATCCTTGATTTTTTTTCTTTTTTCCTTGATAGGTATCTTTTTGCGTTTCGTCGAAATCAGAAGTTTTGGTGCCAGCTTCTTTTTAACCTACTTCTAAAAAAGGAGGAGGTTCTCAATTCGGATGTTTCCATTTTTTTTTTATGTTTGTTCGCGCATAACTTCGTCGCTTGCCAACCGATTTGAAAAATTATTTTTTTGTTGGAAAGGGTATACTTTACAAATGGTCCCATAGCCACCAAGTCTTGAATGAATGGAGGAATCTTGGCGAAATCGAGGGAACTCTTCAAATTTTATAGGATAACGTACAACGATTTTGGTATCTTCTGCAACAAATGAAGCATTAGCGTTTGATAAGAACCATTCTACCATCAGATCTGATGATGAAGCCAAGAGTCACGGAACTCCATAATGAGATGTATCCTAGTCGTGTTTGGGCTTGTTAAAATTGTAACGGTATGCACTTTCCATGTAAATCACTATAAAGTGAAAAATTAAAACTTTTTTTGCAAAAAATAAAACCGACTTCAAAAAAACAAAACAGTTAAAAATAACTTTAGCTTCTGAAGTCGGTGACAAAAAAAAACAATCAAACAAAGGTCACCGACTTCAGAAGCTAAAGTTATTTTTAACTGTTTTGTTTTTTTGAAGTCGGTTTTATTTTTTCAAAACAATTTCTAAAAACGGTTACCGTCAACCGTCAACACTCTCCTGCCAACAACATTCAAGCACCAAAATAACTATGTCACACCGTATTTTGCTCAATTCGATTAATCTGCACCTCGTAATGTTTTCACTTTGTTTTTTCATTGACTAAAGTTGTACCTATCAATTGATTCATTTTGACAAAAGTAAAAGAAAGACAAATAGGTATTGTTTGTCGTTTCGGAGACCTTATTATTGTGGGTACTTTTAGTTCGTGCGGAAAACCTCGTCCGGAAAATAACGGTAATAATTCTGGAGTGCAGAGGGATAATTTTAGAATGATATCGAAGCTCTTGAGTGCAGTTAAAGAAAGAACCGGAACTCATATCAAATGCATTTTTTCAGTTCTGTTTCTCAGCACCATTCTTTTATTTTGAGAAACTGCAATTTTATTTTCTTAAGTTGATTTAAGAATATTTTTTTAGTTGATATAATATTGAATCTTGATTTATCCGCCAATATAAGCTTTCCTGGCTTTTCCAACCTTGCATTTTTCCTCGTGAATGATTCTGCCTATCAGAATGGTCAAAGATTATTACTCCATTAACTTTTAATAACAAAACTTTTTTCACGTCTAATGAAACGTAATGGACAAGATGTCAAGTGTTTCCGTGAGGTTAAAATAGGTCACTCTGCCCTTAGAAATAAGCCTCAAAAGTTTTATCAGAACTAAACAAAGAGCACGTAGATGCCAACACCATACAAATCAAGCAGGTCGTAATCTAATCAAAGGTATGTGACAGAAGTGGTGCGCTCGATGCATTTCGACGCCATGCATTATACAAGGTGTTGCTTTGCAACTTGGCCAAATTCAAGGAGGTATTCATGCTTATGATTCTCGTCTCGAATCTAAAATAAAATGGGTAGGATTTTTTTTTGAAGTAGGTAAGTATTTAATGCTTAGCCCGTCTGTAGCTAGCCATATAAACGCTATTATTACTTTCGTGTTATTTTGAAGTAAAGTCAAATTTAAACAATTCAAAAGAGCAGCTTTATCAATGATTTGACTGGTTATCGTAATTTACGAGTACGAGTATATTGATTATATGTCTTTTATGACAAGCTCCTGAATTTTGACTAGGATGCAAAAATACACCTAGTATTGCTCTGTGAAACTACAGTATCATGACGACGTGATGTTAGCATTCGATAAATTACGATTACACAATACTTACTACCTAGGTATTTCAGGTTCCTATTGAAACTCAGACTGCTGAATGTTCGGAGAGATAATTACTTTTTAGTTTCTACAATGAATTTGATTTCCAGAAAACGAATTTTCCGGCACAGCGGCCTGAGTAGTTTTAGAAATGAGTCTGGCTTAATGGGTTTTTAATTCAGTGTGTTCAGATTGAATGAAACCTATTGGAAACTAGTTGGTGTGTTTGTAATGATTGTGAAGAATATTCTATTACCTGGGAATGGGAAAGGCATGAATAAATAAAACCGGCCAAGTGCAACAAGTTAGACTCGCACGGTAAGAGCTCCGTACCTTCGTAGTAGGTACTCGTAGTAAGGGAGCCCCTTGCTAGGGCACGCCACGATAGTGGCGGTAAGTCCCCTCTTTGAAGAGCGGCTGGAGAGGCGCCACGGCGTCCTCACCTTCCGCCTGACGCAGGTCCTCACCGGACACGGATGTTTCGGGAGGTACCTGCACCGAATCGGGAGGGAGGAAACGCCCGAGTGTCTCCACTGCGAGGATCGACCGGAGGACACGGTGGAGCACACGGTGGAGGTCTGCCCTGCGTGGGCGGAGCACCGCCGTGTCCTCGTAGCGGCGATCGGCGGCGGCGACCTCTCGCGTCCGGCCCTGGTTCAAGCCATGGTCCAGAGCGAGACGGAATGGGAAGCCGTCACCTCCTTCTGCGAAGCAGTCATGCTAGCGAAGGAGGTGGCGGAACGAGAGAGGGAGAGAGCCTCTCTTCCCGGCCGCCGCGGGAGACGCACCGGGCGTCGGGGGCCACGTGGTGGCTACCGGCCACAGTAGATGCGGGCCTGTGGACGGTTAGCTATGGGCTAGCTAGCCGGCGTCCGTCCGTCTAATGACGACAGGCCGTGTCGACGGCGCGTTCGTGTTCCACGCGCGCCTCAAAGAGATGTCAGCATAAGGGGAGGGGCCCGCAAGGGCCGAAGCCTGGCGGGGTTGCGGGCCTGTTCGAAAGAGATACCGCGGCCCCGGAACATAAAGGGCGAGGAAGGAACATGGATGGGTTTTAGTCAGTAAAAGTCTGACACTCCCTCCCGCTCGGCCCAGAGTGGAAGAAGTCATTTGATGATTGCCCATACTAAAAACAAAAAAAGGAAGCCTCTTGCTTACGCAAGTTTCTCAAGTTTTTTACTACATATAGTATATCAACGTGGTACATCTAATTATCATGTTTCCAAACACGTCTCTCACGTATATTTTTTCGTTGAATAACCCATCTCCTTCCTTCCTACCCCGCTCCCATGCAACAGAAAGAGAGGGAGCACTGCTACGCGTGGCTGCACGTTTCCGCCGTGGCTTTAACAGAAATCACGCCACGTCGGAACTGTTCTGTTCTTTTAAAACCGTTAACTGCACCGCATATCTACCGCTTGATTCCGCGGCGCGCGCCGCAGAAATTAACAGCTGAAACATCCAAAGACTAAACGTCAAAAACGTGTTGGCTAGTGTTGCCCAAAATCAGTCTTGGTCTTGCAGTCTTGGTCTTGTTCTTGCATTTTTGCAAGACCAAGACCAAGACCAAGACCAAGACCGACGTATTGTAGCAAGACCAAGAGTGAACCCTGCAAGATTTGAGCAAGACAAGACTAAGCCTGCAAGACTCTTGCGTCTCGCATTTAAGCTGAGATTTGGGCGTTATTAAGTAGGGATTTGGTTTCAATCCCGATTGTGATAGACGTACCCCAGTATCAAAACCGTATCGTCATAACACTAAAAGGTATTGTATTGATCATTATATTTCGACTATCTATTAAGAAGGTAGCGGTAGGTCTCACAAATGTGTTGCCATGTGATAATAATGTACCTCACATAATTTTCTGGAAAAGTTAATTTCATACCTTGTTATTATATTATGCTTGTGTATTTTATTATGCTTCAAACACTGTTTTAGGCTTTCACGGTTTAAAACTAAACTTATATTGTCACTTACGGGATATCTTCCGTGATTATTTGTTGTTTTTTTCGCTTGTATAAGTCTAATGTGCAGATCTAACGTCAGTAGGTTGGTAAACATTATGTAGGTACTTATGTTTCAAAGTTTGTTATTCTTCTATTCAGCAAAATTTAAAACTAACAGCAAATCGAGTAGGTCTAGTAACAGGTTTTAGGCCAGCCAATGTTATGGAACAGATACACGCAAGCTACTACAATCTGCCAAATTTCTATAACAGATTTTCAACTTTATTGCTAAAGCATTAAAGTTCATGATTGATTGGGAAAATTTGACGTTCCGCGAATAAACCGTTGGTCGGTCGGTGTATTATGTACCTACTTATTTGATCATTTACCGACAGAGACGCCGCAGTGTATCAAAGACTGCAACCAGTGTATCACACAGTATTTGACACTGTTTGAGCGCCGCATGCGCCGCCACAGAGTACGGACAGAGGCACACAAAATTGTTACCTATTTTGGTAGGATTGGCACAAGAGGATAAAATTAATTGACCTTGAAGATATTGTATGTAAATAGCAATAGGCTAATAGGTATTTGCAAGTAGTCTAGTCTACATTATGAAATATATGTAAACGGGTATTTATCGCGAATTTTACCATTAATATAAGCCCGACGATTCGTCTGTTTTCCGTTTAGTCTAGTCTAAGTAGTAGAGTCTTGCAAGACTTGCGAGACTCTTGCTGCAAGACCAAGACCAAGGCCAAGACTGAGAGCGCAATACCAAGATCGAGACCAAGACCAGGTGTATTGACGCAAGACCAAGACCAAGACTGGCTAAGCTCGTCTTGGTCTTGCATTTGGGCAATACTAGTGTTGGCCAACACAAGTGGGACAAAAACAAAAAATCCAAGTTCAGTGCAGGAAAAAACCACGAGACCTCACAGACAGATGGACGGATGGACGGACGGACGCTTAGTTATAGGGTCCATCGGTTACCCTAAAATATACCGTTTTTAGTTGAATTTAGGAATACATTACCCTACCTAACATAAAAAGGATTTTCATGATATACTACGAAGAAAAACAGGAAAAATAATGATGATTATACGCCTCGTATAAAATTCTCGTTTTGAAGACGACAATGTGAAATGTTGAAGCAAACTGTGTGATGTGAAAACCAGAGCTTATTTGATATCTTCCAAGAAATTTAATAATTATGATGTAAGATAGTTTGTGGAGGACTTCTATCTCTTGTTCTACGTACTGGGAACTAGGCAGATAGAGTGTGTTTTGTATTGAAGTTGAGTTAAATGAAAGTTAATGCCGTGAAAATGTTCATGCTTTCCTTGAACATTATTATTATACCTACACAACTTTGTAACGCTTCAACTATTCTTGTGTTTTACTAGTATTTTCCCGTGGCGTCCCTCTTGTTATGGGCGGAAATTATACTGCGGGAACGTTCTGTATGTTGTCTATAACTGTCTATAACACTTGGGGATAAAGTAGCTTGTAGCTAGCGAGTTTTTGCATTCGGATCAGTTGTGTCGGAGACTACCCATCGTTTTGTTACCTAACAAACTTTACCTCTTTATAATAGTTAGTATATAGACGGGCGAAAATGGTATTTAAAAAAGCGGCCAAGTGCGAGATCCGAGTGGGTTCCGTATCAAAATTGTGTGAATTGCGGTTTACGATATATGACGTATTAAAAAAAACTACTCACTAGATCTCGTTCAAATCAATTTTCGGAAGTTTACATGGTAATGTACATAATGTATTTTTTTAAATTTTATCATTCACTAATTTTAAAAGATACAGGGGGGGGGGGGGACATTTTACCACTTTGGAAGTGTCTCTCGCGCAAACTATTCAGTTTAGAAAATAATGATATAAGAAACTTCTATATAATTTTTGAAGACCTATCCATAGATACCCCAGAGGTATGAAAAAAAAATTTTGAGTTTCAGTTCTAAGTATGGGGAACCCCCAAAAATTCAATCGAACCCATGAGGACCTCATTATTCAGCAGCTGCTATTGTAACCACTGGACCAACGAGACAGACATCCTTAATCATTGCAAGCAAACACTTTCAAATCTAAATAAGTGTGAGTGAACTGAAGAATTTATTCAACGCAAAACTTCGTTCTTTTTTGTCGACGTTCGTTATTCGCATCAACAGTTCAGTTCTAGGTGAGTGAACGGAAGTCGACGACGCGATGTTGATGCAAGCAACTGTGTTTGTTAAACTCTCTCATTTGATTAAGCTTTTATGAGAGTTACGAAAGTTGGTCACTGTAAAATGTTGCATTTGTAATCTACGTTTAAATTTTTATTTAGAGACTTCAATCAAGTTTTTATTGTAAATTTAATAAACAATAACAATTTCTATTCACCGAGAGATTAGTTTCTTCAATAATTGTAGATCAAAGAAAAGTGAAATTTAACAACAATATAATCGCATCGCAATCTAAATTGTATAATATCATCAGATCAAAGCATAGTCCTTAAGTATATTTAATCATAATCACAATCACCATAATCATAAAATCTTTATTTTTCTCGACATCATGAGAAACAGGCGCTGGTTAACATTTTTTACAATCTTAGATAGAGAAAGGTGTCTGATGTAGAAAGATCCTGTGGTACAGATCACCTCTCCGGCTTAGATTTAACATTTTTATAATGCACAAAATAAAGTCAAGAATTGAATTTACACATAGATAAAATTATGAATTGACATATATTGACTCTTATATTGACTCTTGAGGAATACTAGATTTCAAGTCTACAAAAATATTTACGAATCGTACATTCTTGGCGGCCCTAGAGAATCGCGTGACTCGGATTCCCTGTGGCTACGATAGACATTCCACATCGCACGAGAGAGTACCTTAGTTTATAACAGGTACCAACGAAGACGCACTACGTGATACACGTGCTTGTATGAAAGGTAGTGGATTATTTTCAAGCTTATCCATACTTTTACTAAAGAATATAAATGCGAAAGTAACTCTGTGTGTCTGTTACCTTTTCACGTCTTAACGGCTGAAATTATTGGAATGGAATTTGACTACAGATGGGCCATGAACTGAAGATTTTTTTTATTTGTTCGTACCTACCTACCTTCCCTTCGATGCTTTGGAAGCCCTGCCCTTTTAAATAGCGAATAATTAATGACGCATGTGTGACAGTTATACCTACAAACTATAACTATACTAAACTATACTGAACTGCTTGAAACAAATGTTACCAACAGTTTTGAGCACACATGGGCTGTATTCGTATTTTTCGACTAATGTCACTTCGGTCGGTTCGACGGTTCGGTCATCTGAGATTAGATATATTTGTTTGATGTTAGCCCTATTGATATAATATAGAAATAAAGTAGAATTTGATAATGTACAGCTTCTCAACTTCTAATTCTCAATCCAGGAAACGGGTGCTTGTAATGTGTTTATAGAATTATATAATATTTTTACGTTGAAATAGTAGCTTCTCGCTAAAGTACTAACTGGGTTGTGGAGGTCAGATAGGCAGTCGCTCCATGTAAAAATACTGGTATTCATTAAGCTGCCTCCAATTAGACTGGAAACCTACCCCAACATAGTTGGCAAAGGATTGGGTATATTCGGATCTTAGTTGGTGGAGTGCTGTAGTTTCTGTTTCCTCCACGGGAAACAGGCGCGAGTTTATTGTATACTTGATTATGCCCGCGGCTTCGAGGGGGGCTTACGGGGTCTTACTGGAGAGATAAAAGTTTCTTTGTAAATCCTGGTTTTTAACTATATGTATGCCCACCCAAATCCAGTCTGTAGTTTTTTCGTGAAGGAGTAAAAAACATGCATTCATCCATCCACCCTCACAAACTTTCGCATTTATAATACTAGCTTTTGCCCGCGACTTCGTTCGCGTGGAATAGTGACTTCCGGCAGATTTTGAGACCGCTGACATGTCTCGGGAGCGCCGGCTGTTAGACACCGAACGTCATGCTGCTCAAAGAGCTGCTGAGACTGAGGAGGTGAGGCAGGAGCGACGGCTCTTAGATGCTGGGCGTCATGCAACTCAAAGAGCTGCTGAGACAGAAGAGATGGCTCGGGAGCGACGGCTCTTAGATGCTGGGCGTCATGCAACTCAAAGAGCTGCTGAGACAGAAGAGATGGCTCGGGAGCGCCGGCTCTTAGATGCTGGGCGTCATGCAACTCAAAGAGCTGCTGAGACAGAAGAGATGGCTCGGGAGCGACGGCTCTTAGATGCTGGGCGTCATGCAACTCAAAGAGCTGCTGAGACAGAAGAGATGGCTCGGGAGCGACGGCTCTTAGATGCTGGGCGTCATGCAACTCAAAGAGCTGCTGAGACAGAAGAGATGGCTCGGGAGCGCCGGCTCTTAGATGCTGGGCGTCATGCAACTCAAAGAGCTCCAAATGACGTAATTTGGAAACAGCTATTATATTTCCTTATACTGTTCAAAAAGAGTCGTGACTCATTACTATCGCATAAAAGTAATGTTTTCAGGGGTTCTTCTGGAATACCGAGTGATGGAAGTGAAACTTTACCTCCAGAACAGCACATACCCGGAGTTTCCTCTTTCCATTTTAGTGCCATACAATATGTGCACTTTTTAGCCATCCGTCCTAAGAGCACTAATCGATGGTTCATGTAATCGATTAAAGGGTCGTTATCAAAAGCAGCATCATGAAATACCTCCCACGTATTACGTGTAAATATATTTCGTCTTTGTGCTTGCCGTGCAGCTAATAGAACACGTCGTCTTTGAGATTCTTCATGTGACTCTGCAGAAATCAGAGACGCATGACGTTCAGCATCCAAAAGCTACTCGAGTTTGATCTACAGTTTCGGAAGCTCTTTGAGTTGCATGACGCCTGGCGTCTAAGAGCCGGCGCTCCCGAGCCATCTCTTCTGTCTCAGCAGCTCTTTGAGTTGCATGACGCCCAGCATCTAAGAGCCGGCGCTCCCGAGCCATCTCTTCTGTCTCAGCAGCTCTTTGAGTTGCATGACTCCCAGCATCTAAGAGCCGTCGCTCCCGAGCCATCTCTTCTGTCTCAGCAGCTCTTTGAGTTGCATGACGCCCAGTATCTAAGAGCCGTCGCTCCTGCCTCACCTCCTGTCTTAGCAGCTCTTTAAGCAGCATGACATTCGGTGTCTAACAGCCGGCGCTCCCGAGTCATGTCAGCGGTCTCAGCAGCTCTTTGAGTTGCATGACGGCCGGCATCTAAGAGCCGTCGCTCCTGCCTCGTCTCCTCTGTTTCAGCAGCTCTTTGAGCAGCGTGACGTTCGGTGTCTAAGAGCCGGCGCTCCCGAGCCATCTCTTCGGTTTCAGCAGCTCTTTGAGTAGCGTGACGCTCAGCGTCTAAGAGCCGTCGCTCCTGCCTCACCTCTTCAGTCTCAGCAGCTCTTTGAGCAGCGTGACGCTCGGCGTCTAAAGTTAAATGGGCTTGAGTCTGTTCTTGAGACTCTTGACTTCTTGCAACTCTTTTAGCTCGTGCTCCGCTGGAACTACGTGCTAAATTGGACTTGCGTTTTCTCGTCATTGAAAAAAATAGTTTAAAAAAGAACTTAAACTAAAGAAATATTACAATCTTTCCGAACTTAAATTGAAAACTAACTGAAATCAAAAGAATTTAAAAAAAATACGAATTACGAACCTGATAACAATTTAAAAGAAATTATATTACAACCTATTCTCTTAATAACCAAGCTTAAAACTAAATAATTTAAAAGGAACGATCTAATTAATTTAAAAATTAAAACGAATTTAGACATACAATTTCAGTATCTACTAATAATCGAGATCAAACTAAACTTACATTATACAACAACCAGACAACCCAACAAATAAACCTCATAATCGACAAATAAAACTGAACCAATTTTGAAAACAACCACCAGACAACCCAACAAATAAACCTTTTATTCTACTAATACAACGGAGCCAATTTTTTAAATTTACGAAACGATCAATCCACAATTCCACGACAGTACCGAAGCGCTCGGCCGATACCATAGAGTATATATCCACTAGAGAGCGTATAGGCCGATTTCTTCTAAGAACACAACTCACCACAGCGGGCCGGGGGACGAGGAAGAATGCGCGGCTGCAATTGGTCAGTTCAAGGTCAAGTTGCATACCTATGCCTGGTTAGGGATTGCACTACTTGACTAAGGGAAAAAAGTCGATATCGATAAAATGAATCTTAAAATTACAAAAAAATACTCAATAAAATCACATAATAATATTTAATCAAAATCAGTCAATAGGTAAATAATAAAAAGAAAAACAAGAATTGTTTATTATTGATTTTTAAAATGAATTAATTTGGTATAGGTTTTATGAATTAGAGTTTTAGGGTCTTGATTGTTTTTAGTAAAAAATGTTATACGAGCATCTACATATTTTTGAATTATGCATCTTCCTAATTCAATCAAATGATTAGTTGTTTCTATTTCATATTGATGAAAACTAATATCGGGGAATAAATCATACCCAATTAGAGACTTTAAAACTGATCTCATAAAATAGTCGGAATTATATTTCGGAGACAGCACTTTCGAACCACTCTCGTTTATAGCCCTTTTAATATAGATTTCACAACGACGACATATTTCTAATACTGTGGTGGATGCGTACAATAACTTTTTTTTAGTATCCTTTTGAAATTGTAAGGCGTTTTCATTTGTTACACCAATCAGCGCTCCGATACAAGTTTGGCATTTTATTTGCTTTATCAGAGCATGGACAATGTAGCCGGCCATATATTCGACTACTTTTGCACCAAATTCGGAATTAGGTAACAGGCTTTCAAGGACTGAAAAATCCATCGTCTCTGTCTCTATATCTATGTTTTGGTCGTTGTATCTCGTAGTAATATTAATACGATTAATTGCAGAAGTGCATTGCAAAATTGATATTTGACCAAGAGCGCTACAATTGCCACTACCGTTATTTTTTATTTGCGCATATGTCAGGAACTTCTTGTATATGCTTTCAAATACCCTAGCACTAGGGTTGTTATTTGATCCACCGTGGCATCTAATACTTCCGAACAGGTGTTCTAAGTGGTCCTGACTTATTTTATGAAGAGGAAGATATTTTAAGTCACACTCTGAGTTCAGGACCAAGTTTTGGATGAGAGCAATGGCACTTTCTATACACACACAAAATCCTACGAATCCGGTATAGCGAGGTGATTTTACGAGCTTGACTTCCTTTTTATTTTTTTTTACAATTATGTCTGTGGACATATTTAATATAGCATCTCTTGCTGCTTTTAATTTACATATAACTGTCGCAGCGTTTTCTGCATTGACTGCTCGTTTTAAATCGTACCCATGGGTGTGCGAGTCCAGAATATCAAAAAGATCATTCATCATATCCAGAAACTGTGTTGTGGGTCTGACTTCTTGAAACTCACTTAAATTAAGCTTTTCTTTGCAAAATTTTAGTGCATCTGATACACTCTTACTAAAAATTTGGGTTGCTAAGCTTACTTTCATAATTTTAGTTTTAAAAAATATATGAGCAGCCCTTAGTCTATTAGCTAGATGAAATTTTTCCGCTGTTTGTAAATTATGTAAGTTGACCAGATGTTGCCACGATATAATATTGCCTCGTTCGTCTTTCAAATTCCTATAAAACTCAAATGCATTTCGCACTAGCTTGATCATATGTGCCGGATCTAAAAATACCGCTATTTCAGAAGCATTGCAGGGATTTTTAAACGTAGATATTATTTGATCAACTTCAAACGAACAGCCCAATTTTTTAGCCATAGTAATATTGGCTGGACAGCCGTCAAATGTTATGGCTTTGACGTTTACACCAGCCTCTTCTACCAAATGGATTGCCTCTGTTAGAAGGGCGGCTTTTTGTTCTGCATTAATGCCATTTATCAAAAAATATCCTATTGGAATTTTCCAGGATGCATTTATTGGCACCAACAAGAAAACAAGTGCTTCTTTAGCTTCCTCTTGACAATCCGTTTCTAAACTAGCCCCAAAACTCACGTGGCCGTAATACCTTCTGCCTTGGGGATGATATTCGACACCGCTTCTAATTGCCATTTCGTCGAATATTATAGTGGCGTAAATTTTGTTCTTGGATTCTCTAGCTTTCATTTTGATAGTTTCTATTGCCTCCTTTGTAAATCCTGGTTTACCGTCAATGGATTGATACCAACTTCTGAGAGTACTTGTAGCAGGTAAACATGTGCTGAAACTTTGTCTAACGAAATTATACGCTTTCGGAGAGTAAAAATGCAAAGTTAAGGAAAATGCTCGTAACTCCGGTGAGTATTTAATTTTAGGTATATGTCCTTTTTTTGATTTTAATATTTGGCGTTTAACAATTTCTTGATTTTGTACACCTATACGACTCAAAATGTCTTCATTTTCTTGGGTAATATAAGATTTTTTAGTCAAAGTATTTAAAATTTCTTTTAGACTCGCATTTTTTTTAAATAATAATCTATTTTTATCTTGAAGCCTTTTAACCTCTTTCTTTTTTTTGTTAAGAGAATGTGTCGTCTCATTTTTCGTTTACGTGGAGTTAGGTCTACAATTGCTGGGTGTACTACTTCTTTCTTACTTATTGTTGAACTCTGAAAATAAGTAATGTAAGTATTAAAAAGAAGAAAAAAAAACAAACAAGGAAAGTTATTAAAATAAACCTCACCGGAATTTCATAATCATGGGAAGGCCTAAAAATGTTACTTTCATTAAATGGAAAACACTGTAAAGGAGTCTGATCTTCAGATAGTGTATCAACAGCTGTTGCTTCAGCAGGCCCTTGAGTATTGGGTAATGAACTCTGTAATTAAACATAGCGGGTATCACTAAACGTAGTTAAGCACATTAATTTAACCTATGGACTCATTATATCAATAAAAACAAAACTTACCAAAATAGGCAAAAACATCGTTGGTATCGCTGAACTAAATAAACGTCGGCATTGTTTTAAATATTCAAAACAATCGGGGGTGAAGTGCCTTGAACAAACGGTACTGTATTTTGTTGGAAACCAATTTTCCCTATTAACCTTCTCTATCCACTTTTCTTTTAATTCCGGAATCTTCGGAAATCTAAAATAAAAACATGTATGTCAAACATACAGATGAAATAACTGAGAACCTCCTCCTTTTTCTTAAAGTAGGTTAAAAGTAGATAATAATTTCTGAATTAAATAAAAATTTTACTTTAATAGGTACAATTTTTTCATTTAATTTTATCGATATCAACTTCTGCCATTAAATTATAAAGGTAACAGCTCAGATTTTTACGATAAAAATACAAAGGGAGGGAAAGGGATAAAAGAATTAGAATTTCCTAGTGAAAGAAAGGGACTTTTCCAAAAGACATAAACGCGGGTCACGCTTTTGTGTGCTGTTTCACCTTCTACCATTTTAAATAGACCCCTGCGGTGGCTCTTAATCTGATTAAATCAAAACAAATTTTCGTAATGTTTACTTACCGATGAAAAGTTATGCCATCCTTTTTGTAACTAGAAGTCCTGGAACTTTTTCCACACCACTTCACAGCGCATGCAGGCATTTTTATGCGTTTTAAATTATATAAATAGATCGTAACAATTTATAATTATTTTTCGTGCACATAGGTCTAACACTTGGTCACAACTAAAATGGTTACTAGTACGGTCGCCTACTTGTAGGTGCAAATTTACTAACCGTTTTCGTGCGTCGGGGCACTGTATGCGCAGTCAAGTGGATATATAGTCTTTGGCCGATACCCAACCAAATGCGTGTAACGAAACCATAGCGCGATCTATTTCGATCCCAACGCCATCTATCGAGCATAGTGACAACTCGGATTATTTATCCATACTCCGTTCGGGCATTTTCTTTGTACTAAAAGTTTTATTATATTGATATTATTTTTTTCATACCTTTTTACTATTTATTTACTTTTTTCCGATGAATTAAAACAATAACATGAACCGAACTCGTGTAACGATCGACACCATTGATCTATACTCCGTTAGAGCATTTTCTTTGTACTAAAAGTTGTATTATATTATATTTTTCATACCTTTTTACTATTTATTTACATATTTCCGATGAATTTTCAGTACTGAATTGATGCCGACTCTTGACCTAGATGGCGCTGTATGTCCGGAATAAATTTTATTTTTTATTTTATTTTTTGTAATAAAAACCATCCTATGTCCTTTCTCAAGTTCCAAACTATGTCTGTACCAAATTTCACACAAATCGGTTCAGTAGTTTAGGCGTGAAGCAAAGACAGACAGACAGACAGAAAGACAGACAGACAGAGTTACTTTCGCATTTATAATCCAAAAAAATATATATATATTAGTTTGGATTTGGATTTCCGATGAATTTTCAGTACTGAATTGATGCCGACTCTTGACCAATAGATGGCGCTGTATGTCCGGAATAAATTTTATTTTTTATTTTATTTTTTGTAATAAAAACCATCCTATGTCCTTTCTCAAGTTCCAAACTATGTCTGTACCAAATTTCACACAAATCGGTTCAGTAGTTTAGGCGTGAAGCAAAGACAGACAGACAGACAGAAAGACAGACAGACAGAGTTACTTTCGCATTTATAATATTAGTTTGGATTAGTAGGATGTATAGCCTCCTGTAAAGGTGCGTTCAGACCTGGCAAATGCACCGCTCGCGAGCCGCTTGCGAACTGCGCGCGTGAATCTCAAGTTCGTACGCAGCCCCTGCGCCGTCCGCATCCGTCGTACTCGAGCGGCGCAGGAGGTGCGCGCGTGCCGCCCGAGATGCACCTCCCTCGCCCAACTCGAGCGTTGTTAGGGTTGTACTAGAGCTGCGCACCAAATGTAGGCTGTAACCGCACGCGAGCATCACGCGTGCAGTTCGCAAGGGGCTCGCGGACGACTAGCGAGCGGCGCATTCATCAGGCCTGGACGCACCTTAAGCATTTATTTCAAAATTTACATGTTTTCCTTATGGATATACTAAAGGTTTAGTAAATAAGGATATACGTATATAATTACATCAAGTACCCTTACAGGGGTCAGAAAGAAAATTGACGTAGGTTAGGTTAGGCTCGTAATTTATAGCGGACTTAAGGACTTCACGGCCACAAGACGCATGGCTGGCCACAGCCCAATATTTTAGGGTCACCACGAAATTATTCTTACATTAGTTTTAATGGATTCGATACAAAGGAGGGTGTTTCTGATTTACGTAGCCAATGTCAGTATCAGAGAAAGAAATCTTTATTGAAACTGGTAGTGTATTTTTTGTTATTATCTAGTTTCCATTTGGACAAAATCGAATCAAAAAGGGGAACCAGTTGATTACCTACAGAGTTAGGAGGTAAGTACTTGATTCGATTTTCAGACATGAAAAATGTACAACTGAGATTTCCTATGAAGTTTTTAGTGACTAAAAATCCCAGACCGGCAGAATAGGATATACTACTAACTCGTACTACTCGTAGCTGTTACCCGAATTCGTTCGCGTGGAAATGTTTGGGACAAAAAAATGGGTCTACCCTTTATAGCAGAACTTTTTATGTCATAATATTATTTTGCATACTAGCTGATTGCATAAACTTCATTTCACAGAAAATCGTTTCGCAGACGCTCATTTCTCATACGTTCAAAACACATAATTTTGTAAGTAAGAATCATCTTTAGGCATTTCATATAAGTACATAAGAATTAAAAGTAGAACCATCTTATCGCAGAAAGTTCACAGTCAGAATCATCTTATGGCATAAATTTCATATCGATAGTCATCTAAAGGCAGATCTCAGAAAGTTTACAGTTAGAATCATCTTTTGGCATACATTTCATATGCATACTAATGGAAAAACTCATCTATCACATCACAGAAAATTCATAAAATCAGTTGATTGTGAACACTTGGTTTTTATTTCCCTGAAAGAAGCAGGCAATCATGCAGCAATCCAGCAGCATGCAAACAAGTATACAGCATGCAAACAAGCATGCAGCAATCATGCAGCATGCAAGCAAGCATGCAGTATGCAACATGCAGCAGCCATGGTTTCTGTCACGGTTCCGACGCTGCGGGGCTCCGGCGGTCCCACGGGAGCTTATCGTTGCAGATGGGTTTAACGCTCACCACCGCAGCTTCGGCTTACTGGCAAGCCGGCCAGCCTCAGCCGCGGCGGCGAGTGTCACAACCACCTGCTTCTCAACTCGCGGCCCACCTCGCCCCTCCGCGCCTACGCGATTTTAAATTACACACACGTGGAGTCGGTTTTGGAGCGATTCGTTTCTGTCACTAAGTTACCTAGGACAATTTATTGACTTTTAATTTGAAATTAATTTAAGTGTTTAATTTTTTTTTAAATAGAAATGGCAATAATGCCAAATAAAATTATTCCAAATGAAATTCTGCCATCTTCATAGTATGCCAAATGAAATTATATCAAACAATCGTCGCAAACATTATTCTAAACGAAATTATGCGGAATTTGAACAATGCCAAAGGTAATTAATTATGCCAAATAAAATTCTGCTATCTCAAAAGTATGCCATTGTAAATTCGGACATCCAAACAATAATCATGTTGGAAAAAAAATGCCATTAAAATATACGTTTAAAGAAAATTATGCCAAGTGTGTTATGCCAAATCAATTTCGGAGCATCAACATTCTGCCAGATAGAAGGAAACCCTAAAAAATACCCGACAACCTATTCTCAGACCTACCAAATAAACACAAAAAAAAACATTAAATTGGTAAGACCGTTTCGGAGGCGTTCGAAAACAAACACTGTGACACTGTGAGCAACTACAGTACTTTCACAGTTTTTTTTTTAATGTCTTGTGACTGGGACTGTAGCTACATTTAATTTTCATCTTTGTTTCGACAATTCAAAAGTGCCTGTAACTGGTAATCAAAATCAAAACATTTATTTCAAGTGGCCACTTGAAATAAATGCTTTGATTTTGATTTTGATGAGATTTTTATATATTATTATTACAAGTTTAGATAGTTCTTGCATGTAGTTCGTTTGTGTCGATACGAGATAAGAAGAAATTGCGTTAGAGCCAGATTACTTGTAGATAGCTGCTCCATGCAATTTTGAAAACGCTTTAAAAATAAATGAATAAAATGACGTACAAAGCACTTGTTCGGCTTGAACGACACTTGTTTTACGGATGCTGTCAGTTCCAACATATCGTTTTCACATGGCCGACGTTCCGGCCATTAAATTGTTGATTTAAGCTCAAAACGAATTTTACAGCGATAGTTTCAGCTCACTTCATGAATTAAATTGACTGATTTTTAAGCCATTTTAAGGATAACGTTTCGTGAATTTTAAAAATAAGATCTACAAAATAAGTTAATTATGATTTGCTGAAGAGTCAAATCAAAGACAGTGAAATTAATTGTAAAGAAACTTGACTACTTACCAGCATTTGTCTGTATATTCAAATCACAATAAACGATGAATGGACTGTGTAATAAACGATATTTTATGGCAAGTAAGGTGTCTGATGAGATGAGTAATATATAGAGAAGTAGGGAAGAAGTCATCCCTACGTTAAGCAGTTGGCCCCGGCTGTCATTTGTCCATCTTTGGCAGACGTTACAGGCCCAAAAAGTCTGTCAACCTGCCTTAACAAGTGGTATCGTATTACCAAGTATTAACTGGGTTGTGGAGGTCAGATAGGCAGTAAAATAATGGTACTCAGCTGCATCCGGTTAGACTGGAAGCCGACCCCAACATAGTTGGGAAAAGGCTGGGCAGATGATGATGATGGAAGAAGTCATCCCCAAATAAATTGATATATGGGCAAGAGAATGATGATGATATTCAAATCACAATTGTCATCCATAGACAGTTCCAGATCCTATGAAATGGTTATAACACCGATACTGACGTAGGGTTCAATTTGCCATTTTTCGAACCAGATAGACATAATTGTAATCCTTTCCACGATCCATTAAGATGATGATAAATCTCTTTATTTTATAACCCAAATTCTTAAAAACAAACTTCAAATCAAATTATTTATTATTTCAACGCCAAAACTGACATCGAATTGTAAACACAAAACCGAGGCATGCAGTGATGGACAGATTGGTAAATAGGTATTCATATTTGCCGAATCACCCTGCTATTACCCACATTAGAAGGAGCAAGTTAATCGGGAGAGTTCGGGAGTGTTCGGCAGTAATCGGGAACCGAATCATCCATCACTGTAGACTAGTCATCGGGGCGATTACGCAACTCCTATCTCTTGATAGCGAACCAAATTATTTAATGGCAGATGTTTTTTTTTGGCGATTAAAATGTTTATTAGACAAGGAAAGATGATGTCTCAAAAGTTTTATCTTATGCATAAATGGTTAAAGTATTTTTGTACTTCGGTTTGCTTCAAGTTTGCTGTGCGGAATTTCTGTACAAGAAACGTTCGCTGTCGAGGTAGACCGCGGCGAAGGTGAAAGTCCTATGACTTTTCGAATCGAAACCGAATCGAACGTTTGTAAATACGGGTCAGATCGTCACACCATCGCTCTATCGTCTATCTCGCTCGCTTTCGTAATGCCAAAAAAAGACAGACATACGACTTGTCGAATCGGAATCGAATCGAACTTTTGTGAATAACTATGCTGATCTTGTTTACGGGGCGAACATGGCCAGGTATCGCACAAGATAGAGAGGCTTAGAAGGAGAAAGGGGAGACCCAGCAGTGGACACATGAGAGGCAAAAAAAAGAAAACCTTTGCTTTTCTACATTTATGCATTGTTGGGTTAACCTAACATAGGTATAACCTACCCCGAAAAAAACATAATCCAAGTCTATTCTATTCCCATTCTTTATTTTACAAACAGTAGTTAAATTATTCCTCGTCAGCTTAATATAATAACACTCTTCTCATAGCCGGACTGATGAGCGCCGAAAAAATGTTTTCGTTTCTGAAAGTTCTTTTCATTTACGCTAACGAAATTTGGTAAACTCCGTTAAAACAGGAAATTAAAGTACCAACCGCAAACGGACGAATTAAGTTTATGTAGAGGTCGTGTAACAACAAACTTGGAAGGAACCGTTCGCAAGAATAATAGACGATCTCGTCAAATAGCGGTAGATAAAGGAACAAACACACAGTGCCATCTAGTGCCACACTAAGCAACGAGGCTTCTGTCGTGGACACCAGATACTTTAGTTTAAGACTTTTTAGAAATGATAAAACAACAAAACTTATAATTTTCACACTTACGAGTAAATGAAAGTAAAAAAGGAAGGAACTTGAACACATCCATCGTTTTCCATCAGTCATGATCGAGGGCAAGAGCAGGCTCATTTTGTAAAAAAAAGCATTTGAATTCATTCAAGATATCTTCGAAGCACAGTCGTAGTTATTTCAGTCGTCACCGGTCCGCGGAATAAATCCGAATTCATGGGACTTATAGGTAGGTGGATTAGCACGTAAAAAAGAGGCACATTACGCACTGTTCTCATAAATAAATGTTTTTCATTATTTTTTCATAACGAAATAATGTTATAAGGAACAATTCACAGAAGTTCACGTACTACGATCTTTTTTTTTTTGCAAACATTTCGATTATTTGTCAATAAAGAACAACCCTTAACCCCTTTAAAGGAAGAAACACGAGAGAAAAGAGTCATTAACATAATACATTAAGTAAATTTACTTTGTGAGGCAGTAATGTACCGTATCACCCATTTAAGCTTTGCGAATTGTTTGTTTTTATAAAGCTCCATTAACCTTATGTAAATACAGTTGAACCTTAGATTAATTTACAGACTTCATGATTTATTTCAGGGAAATGGTTTTAGTCTTTGTATTTAGAGTTTTGAGTTAGTATCGTTGACGAAACCTAAGTTCAGAAAAATAAAATTGTGACAATCACAACAAGGGAAGCAGCTAAATATTATACAATGTGTGGGCAAGGGGGGGGGGGGAGGTTCGAACCGAATCTCACCCAATCTCACGAGGGAGAGAGGGGTCTTTGCAAATATCACGATAATTTTTTGCCTGCAAGAACAGTAAAATTGCGGGAAAACGGTTAAATTAAGTAAATATATCTCTATACAAAAAAAAAATGGCCAAATCGTACGCAATATTATTTATTAAATATTATTAATGTTTAATTATTTTCAGTCACAGATTACCGTATTTATACTAAACTACGCGTTTTGATAAATCTCACGTAAGATTCGGTGGAGGCCGGGCCGGGTGAGAGGGTCAAGTAAATCTCACGATATCTCACTAAGGGGGGGTAGGGAGGGTCGAAAAATCGCCAAAATAGCAATCATGTAATTAATGGACGCCCCCCAACACGTAAAATACTTACTTCTAATAAGAGTAGACAAAGAGCATAATAAGCATGATGGTCTAGCGGTCACAAGTGCGACTGCCGAGCATGAGGTGCTGGGTTCCATTTTCAGATCCGTCGGGCAAAGTGTTATTGGGAATCAAGAATTTTGCAATAATCCACGGATCCTGGATTTGTGCCCGATTGATGGTAATAGGCTCGCTCTCTGTTACATGGGACTTAAACATAACTGGCGCAATAGTGGTGTTATTTAATTAATAAATATCGCTGGACATTAACACACAGCGCCATCTAGTGCCACACTAAGCAAGGCTTGTGTCGTGGACACTAGATAGTTTGTATACTACATACATACTTTTTTGTTTGTAAATACATACTTATTATACATATAAACATCCATGACTCGGAAACAAATGTCCATGCCAACGACCATGCAAGTAAAGTATGTAAAACATATTTTATTATGCCTACAGTTAAAAAATATCGATACTTTCTTGTTTGATTTAAAACTGTCCCATCCCTAGTGAAATGCAATGACCTTGAATTGGCCAATCAGAAAGCAGTACCCCGTCCCCCTCGCGTACCTCGTACCTCAGCGAGTTGACAGAATAGTTTTCGTGCGTTACATCGTGTATTAGGCGTCTATAGGCTGTATGGTCGTTGCTCATCACGCAAACATTTGCTCCTACCGGGATTCGAACCCAAGACCCTATGAACGTAAGGCAGCCTCACTACCACTACGCCATTCGAGTCGTCAAAACAAAATTTGGTATAACTCTGCCGTTCGGGGATTACAGGTGTGATACCTATTATGTGTTTGTGTTGTGTGTACATAACATTAGTCGAGAGTAGTTCATTTATTTTAATCAAAGTCTTGTCAGGCAATAACATTGGCAAAATTTCTCACACATTTCTACGAGTACAAATACCTCTTCTTTGACTTGCAATATAAGTGAATCAAATCTCACAGGAAATGTTGTGAAAAATTGTAGATAAACTGTCATTAGCTTTCAAAAACACAGGTCTAAGAAATATTCATTGAATTATTCAAATATTATTGTGAACTCAGATAATATTCACACATCGTGTAGGTTCAAATTACAATATCGGAAAAAGAATAACTTTTATTTAAATAAAAGAGGTTAAATAAGTGTTTTATCAAGATTATTTGCTATTTCTTATGAGTTTACAGTAATACAATTTGAAAAACTTCCTGCACTAGGTTAGGTGCCTATCCTGCAAGAGCCTTTTTTTTTAAAAAAGTTAATAACGTATTATCAATTTATTAAAGATGTCAAGTTACAATAATCTGAATTCACTTGTATTCGCTTGCTATAGTTCGTTTGATCACGTGAATGATATTGTAAGCTATCAGCATGGTCGGCTATATACATTTTATTGGACCATTATTGTAACTCAAAACACGTGTGACAACCTAAATACACTGATAACTCGACAACTGAAGCTCCATGTCATATTTCCTCGACATCTTTCTGATTCGAAACGAGTTGTATTGTATCGCGTGCGGCGTGTTATCATTTTGCATTTCACAAAATATAAAGCTTACACGTCGATAAAAATATGAAGGGTCATATTGTAGCAGTCGTTAAACGTAGTCAGTGGCCCGAAAGTCTGAGAACCAGTCTTGCCAAAGGGTATCGTAGTGCTTAGTACTTACTGGGTTGTGGAGGTCAGATACGCCGTCGCTCCATGTAAAGTACTGGTACTCACTTGCACCCGGTTAGACTGGAAGCGGACTCCAACATAATTATATGTTTATTTATTTAAACAACACATATAGCTATTATCACAGATTTAGGTACCCAATACAATTCATTAGTTATATTTACAGTGACATTATTTTAATAAGAATAAAAGAGAAAGAGTAGCAAAAGGCTAAGCAAATAATGACGATTGAAGTTTGAGATTAAATAAATAAATAATAAATATCGCTGGACAATTTACACAGATTCAAACACATTTTTATATTTATGTCGTACTTAAGGCTGATGCTGATCAGGGTAGCCTGCGAAATTCAAAATCATCAATACAGCCCTCCAAGTGCATAAAGGTCTCGGAACTGTTTTTTCAAGGTCAAAATCGTTCATCGACCTTTATAAACTTGGAAGGTTGTATTGATGATTTTTATGACTACAATTTTGTAACTACATTTGTCTTACAGTCGCGAACAAAATTGTTATTAACATACAACCTAGCAATGGACTGCAAATTGCAAAAAACGTAAGCAAATTTGAGTTTCGCGGGCTACTGGGTTCAATGCTGGACGTTGATATCTGTAGCTGCAATGAAGAATCAATCAATCTTGTGGGATAATACCGTAGCTGCTATGTTTGACAGCCGGATTGGCGATCGCAGTTCGATGTTAATATATCGTCAAACGATGAAGCTATAGTTTCGTACACAAAATGATACCTATAGCAGGTTTGTATGGCTAGAAAAGTCAATTGAAAATTGCTAAATCTCCGTGCAAGTTCAACAAAAGGTCAAAAAGAAGAGGTTACTGTAAATTAGTTTAGTTTTCACCAAAGAAAAAAACTAGTTTAGCTTGGAAAGAGAAGTAGGACGAAGTGTAGAGATGCGGGTCGGCAACATAGATCTGCGAGTAGGCTGCGTCCAGGGACAAGTGTCATGAACAAATATAATAAATTAAAGAAGGAAAATGTCCAAAAAAATAAGAAATAATGTAAAGCGGATTATAAAGACAGACAAGAGAAATTTATAAATTGTAAAAGAAAATTGTTTAGGAAACTATTGGGACGTAAAAGTCGTTTAAACAAAATGTAGGCTACTTAGTGCCTTTAGTAGACATTTTGTTTTAGTGTGGAATTCGCCAATGTAAAACAGTAAGCTCAATAGTAATTTTCTCAGTAGCATTTAATTTAGTTCAGAAAACTTAGAAACTTTATCACTTTACGTTTTAATTTCTATTTCCTCGTCTTAATTAAAATTATTTCATAAATTAATTATCTGAAATTGGCCTTTCAAGACTCACTAAAATTAATTAAAATAATTTTACTATTAACAGCTGTAGGTAATAAGCGCACATTATTTCATACTTATTATGCTGATAGATACGCATTATTAATTAAATAATTATTCGCGAAGTACCGTTTCCCTAACGAAAGCCGTTTATACTAATTGAATCAATTAAAATAAGTAAGTAGCTTTGTTCCCAGATTAGCTATGAATATTATAAACTTACAGTGTTCTATTTCGTGAAATTATTGTAAGAGTAAACTTCTAAAATATTATTTTATTTATGTAATGTTTAAGCCCGTTTCTGTTGCTCACTTTGACCTATTTTCAGTAGTAATTGATTGATGGTGTAAATATTTTAACTATCTTGACTAGCATTACAGTTTACATAACACTGTCGAGTATATATTCGGGGTTAGGGTCTAAATTAAGGTCTTTATTTTCATCACCAAACAGTTTTGCAAAATGCTTAAACCTATTAAATTAGGCATTATAATAATGATCACTTGCTTTGGTGAAGGAAAACATCGTGGGGAAACCAGCATACCTTTTTTTTTGTATGGGACATCATCAAATAACTTCTCCCACTCTGGGCGGAGCGGGAGGGAGTGTCAGACTTTTACTGACTAAAACCCATCCATGTTCCTTCCTCGCCCTTTATGTTCCGGGGCCACGGTATATCTTTCGAACAGTCCCGCAGCCCCAGCAGGCTTCGGCCCATGCAGATCGGCTTTTCATGCCGTCAAGGTTAGGCACTAACCACACGAAGAAGACCTATTAAATCTACGAATTCAGAAATAAATAATTAAAAACTTTAGTAAATGAAATTATGTACGTTCTTTTTTTGCAAAAACCAAGTCCTTCGGCGATTACCTCTTATAACTTTGCTTCTAATTTCAAACTCTATTTAATTTGTTCACCATTTGTTTTAAAAAGAGTTTTGGTTACATTATAATTTTGTTCTAATAGCTGGCTGTTTTTACCGATGAATACAAAATGGAAACCACTAATGATTAGAAAAAAATAAAATGAAAGGAAGAAAACTTTAATGGCATCTTTGATTTTTTTGACGACAAAAGGCCAGTTAATTTGTAAGTATTTTAATTTCTGAAAAAGAGGTTTTATTTTGACGTTTTGTTTAGTTATTTAGTTCTTGATAATTCAATACCAAACCACACAATAGTAACTCGTTTGATTATTACCTACATATATTATAGGATAAAAATTGCTTGCGTATTTCTAAAAGATTATACATTTAGCTAGGCAACAAGATATTTGAAGTATTCAAACCACCTGTAATTGAACTACTTATTTAAGAAAATTCGTAGGAACGAACAGCGTGAAAATAAGATTGTTAGTGCCTATTATTAGAACTTCAGTACCAGTAAGCTATAATATTTACACTGGTAAGAATACGCATGAAAAATTTACTATAAATAAGTGACACCTTATGTTATTGCCATTACCTAAAAATAATGAGCATTGCTTTTATACATGTATTACGAACATTGAGAATTGGCTTAGTTAAAGTAATATTTGTTTGTTCAATTCTAGCAGAAACCAGACTTTAAACGCAATTTTTAATCGATGAATCATTTTGTTTTCTCAAGAGATTTAAGTTTATGCGTAGGTACTCGTATTTTAACAATAACGAAAATGTAAAGGTCTTGAAGCTCAAATACTTTTGACATCTAGTTAATAAATAATTGATGATTAAACGAACTTACCTGTACGTGAAGTTCAATCACAATTACTCGAAGAGCTTCGTTCGAAGATATTAGCATTAATACACATGTAGTTTCACTTACAGACTCGCCATTTCGCATTGAATTTAGGAGAAAAACCAATTATTTAAAACTGTAAATATGAATCCAATGTAAGGTAGATTGAAAACTTTGATATTGACTATGACATTCGCACCTACCCCGCTCATTTAGTTTGGAGGTTTGCTGAGCTGTTTTATTTTTATTATATTTCACAACTAGGGATCCAGCATGACTGGGGGGGGGGAGGGATGCTAATATCTTCGAACGAAGCTCTTCGAGTAATTGTGATTGAACTTCACGTACAGGTAAGTTCGTTTAATCATCAATTACTCTCAAGCTTCGTTCTCGATATTAGCATTAATACACATGTAGATGTTGAGATATATTATTAATTTGTGAAATATTATTAATTACATGGTTACAATTTGACTGCAGGAAACAATAAAATTTACACTATATATTATAATTCAATCACTTAATTGAATAGTTTTGCAATGAGAACAATTCTATAACAAATAAGATGTCTTTTATCCATTTAACACACTTGTGACAAAATCACCTTGAGTAGACATATCGTCTGATATTATTCTATTATAATATTTGGCAAATACAGTAGAATTTAAACTCCACCCGGCAGTTTTGCGTATAACGTCCAGGCTAACTCCTACGCTATATGCCTTAGAAGTGGCCGCGTGCCTGGTGCTATGCGCAGTAAACAGAGAGATATCAATGCCACTGGTTTGTAACACGCTCTTTACCCATTTGCTCAAAGTCTGCGATGTTACTGCACGGTATGGTTTTCTAAATGAAATAAATAACGATTGATGGTCTTGACGTATCTGATTGGTCCTATCAAGATAAACTTGAAGAGTACCAGCAGGGCATATTTGCGGCCTTTGTGAAAAATACGGTAAGGAAAACACAGGTTGTAAGGAACCCACTCGTGAAGTTTTAATTAAATCGGTTATTTTAATAATAAACCCTGAATCAGATTTGATAATATTTTCAACATGGATTTTTGATAAGGTCTGCATTCTATGGGCTGTTACTAGGGCTAGAAGGGTTACTAACTTTTTACTAAGTTTTTCAAGTGTTAAACTTTCGTTGGGATATAATTCCGCCAAATGATTTAAAACTTGATCAGTATTCCACGTTAAATTATATTTAGGAACTGTCGGCCGCAATCGAAAGATTCCCTTGAAGAATCTCTGTATAAATTCATTGTTCACTATATCGTGTCCAAGTAACAACGACAAAGCGGATCGCGTACTATTAAGAGTACCATACCGAGCTCCGGTATTAAACAATTGCGTTAGAAAACAAAGAATATTCGATGTTACAGCTTTATAGGGATCTATGTTGTTTTCATGACAGTACGCAAACCACTTTCTTAAAGCAAGTATCATACTGCTTGACAGTGTTATCTGACAGGGATGCTAGCATTATGACTATGGACGGCTGTGGAATTCCTCTTCGGAGAAGAGATGCCCGGACAACCTCCCGACAACCAGTGTAATTTGCCGGTGAATTTCGCGTTCGCTACAACGAGAAATAATTAAGTCACCCTCCGACTTTAAAAAGAGTGGTTTTGATGTAAGGAGCCTCTTAAAAAGAGGGTACCAGGGTTGTGTTGGCCATTTTGGTACGACAACAATACCAGTGGCTCTGTCGTTAATAATTTTACGCAAAGTCTTTAAAATAATAGAAATTGGCGGAAACGCGTAAAAGTAAAAATTTGACCATGGTATAGTGAACGCGTTAATTACATAAGCGTCAGGGTCCCTATGCCAAGAAACATAAATATCGCATTTGTGATTTATTCTGCTCGCGAACAAGTCAATGCAAGGGACACCGAAGTGTTGCGTTATTTTGCTAAAAGCAGGATTAGAAATTTCCCACTCTATGTCGGGGTGTAATCTTCTTGATTCTGTGTCCGCAACTGTGTTATCAGAGGAACGTATATAATCAGCATGAACCATAATTTTACGCGCTTCGCACCATTTCCACAATTGTTTCGTAATATCGGTCAAATGGGGGAATTGTATGCCACCCATTCTATTAATGTACGATATTGCCGTTGTATTATCAATTCGTAACAAAATTTGACAATTTTTCAAATCTTGTGCAAAAACTTTAAGGCCAAGAAAAGCTGCAAGTATTTCCAAATAATTAATATGAAGAATTTGCTCATGTTGACTCCAAGGCCCACTGGCAGTCTCGTCACCACAGGCGGCGCCCCATCCCGTTGTTGAGGCATCGCTAAATATCTCTAAGGAATATGTGTCAACCTTAATTTTACATACTGATTCCTTTATCGCGTTAAGCCACCAGTCAAAGATGGGGGACAACTCAATTGGTAAGTTCATAAACTTATCGTAGTTCCCGTCATCTTTGAGGTTTAGATATTTACACCTCTCAAAGTCTTTGGTATGAAGCCAGCCGTAGTCTACGGCCTGACATGCGGATGTTAAAAGGCCGATAAAGCGAGCAAAATCCCTTATTTTAAATCGTTTGAGCTTCCTAATTCTTAGTAATTCTGTTTCAATTTTCTTTCTTTTGTCATCGGGTAATCTTACTTCAAATTTTTTTGAATCTATTATATTTCCTAAGAACTTGCAACAATTATTAGGCACAGGCACAACAGAACTTTTTTCTGTGTTGATGATGAATCCTAGCGATTTTAATAATTGTATTGTGTCATTCACATTTTGTAAACAGTCGGTATACGATTGACCAACCAAAAACAAATCATCCAAATAAAATGTTGATAAATATCCCAAAGACCGCAGTAACTTTGCGATGGGTTTAAGAATTTTCGTAAAAATATACGGAGCAGTGTTTAAGCCGAACGGTAACACGTTAAACTCGTACAGATTGCCATTAAATTGAAAACGTAAATATTTTTTTGAGTTGGGATGTATGCTTATTAAAAAATAGGCATCTTTTAAATCTATCGTTGACATAAAACAATTGTTTGATATAAGTTTTAAAGCTGTTCTTAAATCTTCAAGTTTAAAATGTTGCGTTGGTATAAATTTATTTAATTGTTTTAGATTTAGTATGAAGCGTTGTTTACCGTTCGGCTTAGGAACAAGAAATATACTGGAGATGTATTGACCAGCGCATGGTTGACATAAGGACACTGCCCCAGTACTAATAAGTTCTTTAATTGATGTTTTAAAGGCCTTGTATTCGGATTGCGAATAAAAAGGCTCTGCTGGAACGGTTGTTTGAAAAACTGGGTCAGAAAACACAATTTGATAGCCAGAAATCCAAGAGAGTATAACAGGGTTAGCAGTCAATAAACACCACTGTTCATAGTAAAACGAAAGACGACCCGCGGGGCTTACCGGCTCTAACGTCGGTGACCTGGTTGCGGCTGACGTGACAATGTCCTGGAAGCGTTGTTGTGCGTCGTCCTCGTCTGCTGCCTCTGAGCCTGAGTTGATGGTGCTGTCCGCGCATATCTCGCGCCCCCCGGCGGCGGTGGTGGGAACTGGCGGCGACGTGCCGGGGGGGCTCGGTAGTTTAAAGGCCTGTTGACTGCCCTAGCCGGCTTATTAGCCGTAGACTGCATTGTGGACGACCTTATGTCAGCTCCAGATTTTATAATTGTTTTGGCTGATCTTAATGTATCTGCTAAGCTATTGCCAAAGAGCATTTCGTCTATTTTGGTTTTATCCAACTGATCTTTAAGCTCCTTCTTGACAGTTGAAAGAATGAACGAACGTCGTGAGATCGAGTCCGTAAACTGAATATCGCCAAGGATTCGAGCTGTGTCCATCAACAGCTTGAGGAGCTCAGGGTTTTTGTGACCTGATGAAAGTAGCGCGGTAATGGCCTCGCTGATGGAGGATAAAGCACAGGATGTTAGTACCTGTTTACTTTCTATACCCTTGTCTCGTTTTGCTTGAGTTTCCATTAGAGATACTCGAATAAAAAGCGCCTACCCTCAATCCAGAGGATTGAGGGTAGGCGCTTTTATAAACCTGCAGTTCACAGGTACCAAATATCTGTCCCTCAATTCCTTGCGGTTCTCTTTAGAGAGGCCCGAGGTCGCAATATGGTTTAGTCTAATTGCCAAATCCTTTTGAATTTCCCTGCCATATTCTTTAGTTGAGGTGGGGTCTTCACCTAATATTTCCATTAAATCTGGATCTAACTCAGGAACGTCTTGTTCAGGAGCAGGGGCCTCCGGTTCACTTGTCCTTTCTAATGGTACGGCCGTAGATTCCACGGCAGGTGCAGTACGTACTTGCGCGGATGGCAGAGCGGCGGTAGCGGAGCTCGGCGGCAGTATGTGTACCTGTGCCGTGGTGTTGTCGGCGGTAGGCGACTGTGTGACGACCTGGACCGGGACCTCCTCCTCGTCACTAAATCCCGCTGGGGCTGGTTGCCAGTACGAGCATCCAGGTTGTGGATCTGCATTGCCGTGATATGTGGCACAATCGTCATCGACTGGGATTGGTTCGCGCTCTGCAAGCAAAATAAGTATTTTGCTTATTTGGTGGGAAGTGAGACTCCTTGTGAGAAACACGCAATCCCAATAGGCTAACTACCTATTTGTTTCCGGAGAAACAGTTAAATTCTTTTACGAATAATGCAGGTACATGCTATGGAAAAACCCCACAGGTAGATCCGAGCAGCAAGTACTTAGTTTCGGAAGTGGAAGGCCCCCAAAGGTCAATCCGATTTTCCGTATTAAATAATATTCATAACTCGTTATGAATTCAAAACCACAACGTTCTAATTTTACGTAACGGGTTTTTTTTTTTTTTTTTTTTTTCAGTCAGTCGGTTGCGATGCTAAAAGTAACCAATTGATATTAAACACGAAATAAGTAGGTCAATGACTCACCCTGTAGGTTATAAGGCGTAGAAAAATCACCATCCGACGACGATGCACTGTCATAGCGAGTACGTCGCCCACGTTTTATTTCGCGTTCTATTTTTTTTAAGTTTTTTACTTAAATAACTATAATTATCACGCTTATCACTCTTTCTTTTCGGCATTCTATGGCTAAATTATAAAAACGCACTTGAAAACAAAGGAATGATGCGAAACAGCGAAGCACTGATACGTGAATGAGCGGGGTAGGTGCGAATGTCATAGTCAATATCAAAGTTTTCAATCTACCTTACATTGGATTCATATTTACAGTTTTAAATAATTGGTTTTTCTCCTAAATTCAATGCGAAATGGCGAGTCTGTAAGTGAAACTACATGTGTATTAATGCTAATATCGAGAACGGAGCTTGAGAGTAATTATATTACTCATTCCATTCGTCCATTCCAGCTATGTCTATTAACGCCACACCTGCTAGCGTGATCGGTTGCTTATAAGAAAGTTATTCAGACAAAACATCAAATAAAAAGCACCAGTGACTACACATGACAGTTCCTAAATTACCCCAGGCTATAATTGTTTTTTTTTTTTTCCTTAATATGACTAAAAGTAGTATTAAAACGACTTTCCGATGAATCTATCTTGAATTATTTTTAATGAAATTGTAACGTGCCAAACAATACATATCCCTAGCTTATATAGAAGGCTTAATACTAGGTCACAATAATTACGACAACGCGAATGGCGCAGCGGTAGTGAGGTTGCCTTACGTTCTAGGGTCCCGGGTTCGAAATTTTTAGTTCGCCCAAAGCTTTCTTGACCCCAGCAATCTGAACCTCGGCTTCTGAGATGCGGTTCTCGTGCTGGTGGTCCTGATCTCCGGCTTCCTCGTGTCCCTGTCGGAGCAGAACCTGGTGGACTGCTCGGCCGCGTACGGCAACAACGGCTGCAAGGGTGGCCTCATATACATAATCTGAACTTTTTTTTGGAGTGAAAACTTCTAAAGGCGCCTTGAGCACTTTTTGAGTGAACAAAAATCATGGAGCTCTCGTGACCGTCACGTAACGCTTCGTAGCACTCGTTTCACTTCTATCGGCAGTCCCCATAGAACCCGAAGAGTCTGCTGCTGTTTTACTTTTCATAATAAGTATAAAAAAAAGGATAGAACCAACAATATTGCAGAAGTAACATACCACGACTTTCGCTGGCAATGTATTACATCCCTTATTTTTATATTACAGGAAGAAACCAAATTGTAGGATTCCGCCGTAACAGCAGGCCCACAAGCCATAGATCCCATCAAATTCCGGGAGCTCTTATGAGGAAAATCCGGTCATATTCTACACTGGAGGCTACAAACCTTAGGCTTTAATAAACGACTTGAAGATGAAGAAGAAAAGCCCCGTAAGGCACTGGGTCAATATTGTTTGTTGACCTAATTTAAGTTTAGTAAGGCTGTAAATATCTTTTGAGGGAAAACACTATGTCAATCACTTTTAGATCGTCTGGCCCAATCGCACCAATGTGATATTTTTGGGTGAAAACCATGGGTGTCTAATATATGGTATGCCATATCAGATAGTAGGTATAATATCACTTGAAATAACGTTGACATGATATACATAATTTTCATAAGCTATAGCCACAAATAGCCGAATTTCATGTGATCCAATGTTACATTTCATAAAAACCTTCGTTTGATCTAATAACGTTTAGTATAATGTTCATTTCAAATAATTTTCTTCATTTCAAATATGTTCATTTCAAACGCTGATGGAATGTGATTTTGTCTACACTCTGGGACACTCTAAAGACGTCTAGGCTATAACAATAGTGAACGGCAACAGGAACATTGTCATGATGCCATCGTGATCATAAAGATTAGTGATAAGTCGGTTATTGTTAGCAAACAGCACGGCGTCTGTTACGCAAATAAACGTTGGTTTCATTTGTAGTCCATAATAGTAGCCGAAAATAAAGATTGTCATGAGATATGATTCTTGAAATATTTATTAGTTAGCTTATACCCGCGGTTTCGCCCGCGTGGTGTTCGATAAATTGTCGACGAAATTGGAAAGAGAAACAAACATCCATACATCCTCACAAACTTTCACATTTAGGGCCTTTTCACACTAGCGAGTTGCGAGCGAGTCGAAAGTGGGGCGAGTGCGCAGCGAGCTCGCCGCGAATTTGAAACGTGTGCGCGGTGAACACACGCACATGTGGTTGGGCCGCGAAGACGCCGCGGGTCGCAGTGTGCGATCCGCATTTTATACAATCATTCATTTTGTTTTTCACACGTTTCGAATTCGCGGCGAGCTCACTTTCCACTCGCTCGCAACTCTTATAATAGTTGTAAGATATTTTAACCAGTTAAACAAAAACCATAGACCCAGAATTTGACACTTTAAATGGCAATTACAATAATTCTATTTTCTTTATTCCAAAGCTGAAAAGTGTCTTCTATTGGCCTAATTTAAATAAATGGTTTAACTTCGACTTTGCAATCTAGGTTTAAATATTATTAAATGTCTCTTTCTTTAAAAGTTCAAAGGTCAGTGACACTTTTAACTGATCAAGATTAAGAAATAGTCTCCCAGGACTTAAATATATAAGATAGAAGAAGCGTCCACAAGTCAAAAGTTCCATTGGAAAGCCATCGATCATCGTAATGTTGCAAAATCATTGTTTTAAACTTTCCCATTCAGCCATTATTGAAGGAAAGTTTTGTTATGTCCGTTATATAAATCAACAGAGAAATAAAGCTGAGGATATAATGTAAGAATATTTTGTTTAGAGGATAATAATAGCTTCTAATATCCGTAGATATAAAGCTTTTGTCATTCAAAAAGCCTAGGCATGTAAGATGTTTCTAAATATCTACATGCCCTAGTTTCCATTCAAGACTCAGACTTGCTTTTGTGTTCAGTGTATTCAAGAAAAATGAATGCTAATCGTGTTTTGATGTACGTAAAGATTTGTTTTTTGGTTCTTTCCTCGAACAGCTGGTTGGTTATTTCAGTTCACGTTGAAAGTATCTAATCATTATTTTTGAGTCAGAAGACTGGTGAGTCGTAATACATTGATACATGAACCAGCTTTATTTATGTTATTCCTATCTGTAGTACCAAATCTATTATTCGTCCGATCCTGCTTTATCTATCTATGTCTAGGTTATTGTTTCATTGACGCTACAAATTACACAATAAAACACTATCTATTTATTGTGTTATTGTGGTACAACTAAACAGTTCAGAGCAATATTCTATTGAATCAATTTGAGGATAACAATTACATCATATAAAAATAACGAGCTTTGTCATCGGAGCTAAGAGCTTCGGGGTGAAAAAGTAATGTCAGGTTATAAATAACTTTAGCTTTAATTATATTACTTAAATATTGCATACTTATACTTACACAAGCTTTAACCTTTTGGTTCAGGCAGAACGTAGAAAGAGTACACATATGTACTCAGTAGTAAATGCACAAAACATCACTTTTTTGGTAGCAGGACACTTGTGCAAAAAGCTAATTGTGCGAATGGACATGCGGGTGAACAAACACTGACGCATCCACTTTTGCAACAGAAAATGTAGTCTCGGGAAATGAGTTTCAAACTTAAATTATACTCAACACGTTTATCGGAATGTCTCAATAATCGAAACTTCACGAAATTGGAATGTTTAATAAAACAAAAGCTCAGAATATCGAAACTTTAAAGAATATTTCACTAAATAGTACGCTAGTATCTTCCTTGATGTAGAACCTCATCAGGTCATGAAGTGTAATGCCTGAAAACTATATTATTTAGCATACTGTCAGTTTGGATTCCCTTTTCATTTAGATGTTCATACAACTTTACAACTACTATTGTAAAATTGAATTGGAGTTGGTTTAAAATTGCCGAGTTGGCCCATATGTTACATAATAAACCCTATCGTAGAGTATATTGAACCCTACGATAGGGTTTCCTTCGACCTAGTGAAAAAATGGAATAACGCTTGGCGATCGGAAATTCATGCTGCTAAACGATTGTTTTGAAGCTGTCTGCCGGATATCGTTTAATATCTCGACCTAGCTAAAGAATATTTCTCCTAACGGTCAGCATTGCAGTTTATCGAGAATTACAGAACGCTATTCTGTGTTCTTAGTCCCTGACTGTGAGACAAATACTCTAATCAATAAGATGAAAAACGAAGCGTTAATTTCAGAAAAATCATGTTATACAGGGTGTCTCATTCAAATCGGTCAGTATGGGAAAGTCTGAAACTATAAGACATACGAAGATCTGTTCTGAGGAACCATGTCATCGATTTTAATAACAAGAAAAACTGCATTCATACATTTTAAAAAACATCTGTTCTCCGTTCGGGAATCGAACCCGGTTATTTTTAAGAGTGGCGATAGAGACTGTGTCGCGAATTATAGACCAATCTCGGTACTCACCACTATTTCTAAGGTTTTCGAAAAACTTTTAAATAAACAACTAACGAATTATCTCACTAAATATAATATAATTTCGCAGAACCAATACGGGTTTATTAAGGGTAAGTCAACTGAAGACGCTGTAATAGATTTGACAACAACCGTGATTCAGTCTTTAGATAATAAATTAAAAACTGTGGCAGTATTTTTGGACTTGTCGAAAGCTTTCGACACGGTTTCAATTCCAATCCTTCTAAACAAGTTGGAAGCAGTAGGCGTTAGGGGCACGGTCCTCGAAATATTTCGTAGTTACCTCACTGAACGCAGTCAGTCTGTCAGGATCGGAAATTACACCAGCAATGAAGAATTTCTCACGTTTGGAGTCCCACAAGGCAGTGTGCTTGGTCCCACCTTATTCTTGGTGTACATTAACGACCTGTGTCAACTGGCAATTAACAACTGCAGAATTGTTACATATGCAGATGACACGACGTTGATTGTGCATGGCAAGAACTGGCAGCTAGCCTATAACGAGGCCGAAAAAGCACTGTTGTCCGTAATAACCTGGCTAAACGACAACTTATTAACCCTTAACGCAGGTAAAACAAAATTTATTGCCTTTTCTGGTACCTCCGCATCTCAACCATCGGACTCCCAAAAAATTATTGCTCACACTTGTCGTCACCCTAGTTCCAATTGTAACTGCATCCCTCTCATACGCACAACCGACATAAGGTATCTAGGAGTACAGATTGACTCACATTTTAGCTGGGACAAACATATAGGAAATATAGTTTCCCGCACAAGAAAACTCCTCTACATTTTCAAAAAATTAAGATCTTCTGCTGACCTAGACACATTAAAATTAGTGTATTCTTCCCTGGCACAATCAATACTAATGTACTGTATACCAGCGTGGGGAGGCACATTTGCTAATAGTATGCTGCGAGTGGAGAGAGCGCAAAGAGCGGTCCTAAAAGTGCTTTTAAAGAAGCCTATCAGGTACCCGACCGTAACCTTGTACCAACAATGCTCTGTACTCACAGTAAGACAGCTCTATGTGCTTCAGACCGTCTTGCGAAAGCATGCTTCAATTCCCTATAAGCCGAATAACAAACGCAGGAAGGACATAGTGTGCGAAATTCAGACGCATAGAACAGCTCTCGCCAGTAGAAATTTTTATGTAAACAGTTCTCGTCTCTACAACCGTATTAATAAAATAGAATACATACATAAGTTAACAAAAAGTAAATGTAAAAAAGAACTTCAAATCCTCTTACTAAGATTAAACTACCAGGAAACTGAAGATCTTCTCAAACCAATCCAATAGTTGATCCTATTTCAAAACGGACATTCATACATTCACACATACACTCACACTTACACTCACTCATACACTCACACATACAAATACACTCACCCGTGCACTCTCGTGCACGCACAAGCACAAACGATTAACATAAACAAATAAGTAGCTTAATTTTAATTTAATTTTGAAATACTTTTAATTTAGTTTTTATTACCTACTAATTGTTTTTATTTTATTTATATTTTAAATTACTTTTAGTTTACTTTTAAATTACTTTTATTTTATTTTTAAATTTCTTTTACTTTAAATTAAATTATCTTATTACCACATATCTTTACTACAAGATTAGTTCACTTTGTACCACGTTCGTTCTTATTTTTATGTACATAACCTATTCTGGAAGGCGCTGGTGTCTGTGATACAATGATTTTAATCATTAGTACAGGCACCAACGATTCACTTTGTCAGAAATGTTCACTTTTATTTGAAAATTGTTTTATTGTGAAATTTCAATGTGTCTTTTTTCTGAAAATAAAATTATTATTATTATTATTATATTATTATTACTAGCTTCTGCCCGCGACTTCGTACGCGGATCCTATTGCTTTTGCCAGCGACACCGGGTTCGTCAAAATCGAAGATCTGAAACCTCTGATGTCGAATTCTAAGAGCCCGGGGACGGGAAAATAATGGATCTTTCCCACCTGAGCAACACATACCGTTTGTTTTTTTTTGCCATTTAACAGCTTCACAAAAAGTAAAATTTTGAACCATACCTCCGATGGCGGAATATGTGGCGTATTCAATCATAGGAGTATACGTAAATGAACTCCGTTTCTTATCAACCCAAGGAAGGTCATCATGCCCTACGGCTATATCTT
Organism: Xestia ashworthii; assembly: GCA_950022955.1. Lineage (NCBI taxonomy): Eukaryota > Metazoa > Arthropoda > Insecta > Lepidoptera > Noctuidae > Xestia > Xestia ashworthii. The sequence goes on along the minus strand of OX465559.1, from coordinate 11,919,457 downwards.
GAGACACCCGATTCTTCAGTTGTTATAAGTCTTCGCGCTCTTCTTCTGTCTCTTCATGCCAAAAACACTCAAATAACATAAGCTCGAAGACATATTTATTCGATAAAATAAAATAATAAATGGGAGTTTTGGCCAGTAGAGTCAAATTTTCAATGATATACCATCGTCATCGAAAATCGAAAATCAGTCCTAACTGTTACCTCCTTAACCGCGTGGAGGTACTCCCAGTTTTTGTCATTTTATAATTATACAGTGAAATTAGTGATAGCTTTGCTATAATTTTCACATCAGATGTTTCTGATCTTCGATTTTTTATAAGTCAACAGAGAGTGCTCATCAGATTGAACAACTTTTGCTAAGACGTCATTCCTATATGTGTTATGGTGTAGCTGGGCTCTTGGAGTTCCACATCAGGTGTTCCAGATCTTCAAATTTATTCTCTCAGCAGAAAATGCTCATCACGTGAAACAATTTTTGCTATGGTGTCATATTTGTATCTCTTATAGTTTAGCTGGTCTATTGCGGTTCTACATCAGGTGTTCCAGATCTTCAAATTTATTCTCTCAGCAGAAAATGCTCATCACGTGAAACAATTTTTGCTATGGTGTCATATTTGTATCTCTTATAGTTTAGCTGGTCTATTGCGGTTCTACATCAGGTGTTCAGGTTTCCAAGATAAATTATAGCCTATATGTTGCCCAGACATAATACCTATACAACAAAAAAACAACCATTCAAATCCGTCCAGTACTTCCGAAGATTAGCGTGTACAAACAAACAGACAAACAGACAAACAGATAAACAGACAAACAGACAAACAGACAGACTTTTTTTTTTGGATTCGTACTCTATTACTGTTTCTAAACCTGCTTCAATTATAATTTTTTAAATATATTCAATGTACAGACACAGCTTTTTTACTCTTTTATTATATGTATATAGAATATAGATATATAGATATAGATTATTTTGAAAAAAAAAAAATTAAAAAACCTACACTATTTCTATTTAGATATCGATTGTGTAGGTCTTAAGCAGTAAATGTCTGTATGAAACTTGATGTCTGAAATGAATAAAATGCATTGTTTCCACATACTTTAATTTATTTTAGTAGGTGCTTGAACTGACCACGTTTACAATATTAAACAAGTTCAGGTATTTAAAATTGTCTCTATGGTTGTTTGTACCTCTTTGCTGATGTTGTAACTTGATACATAGGTACACCGCTTTACATACATATGACATTGGCATTGCATTACATACATTATTGGCCAAATTTTAACGCAAATTTACCACATGAAGATACAAAATGCAATTGTAAGATCGTTACCTAAACGTGTTGAATATTGTATTGAAAAAGGCGGTGGTCACTTCGAGCACCTACTAAATAAATTAAAGTATGTGGAAACGATGCATTTTATTCATTTTAGACATCATGTTTCATACAGACATTTACTGCTTAAGACCTACACAATCGATATCTAAATAGAAATAGTGTAGGTTTTTTTTTTCAAAATAACCGGGTTCGATTCCCGAACGGAGAACAGATGTTTTTTAAAATGTATGAATGCAGTTTTTCTTGTTATTAAAATCGATGACATGGTTCCTCAGAACAGATCTTCGTATGTCTTATAGTTTCAGACTTTCCCATACTGACCGATTTGAATGAGACACCCTATATATGGAGTAAAAGCAATAAAATTGAGATAAGATGTGTACTAAGTAGGTATTATTAGTAGACGTGGGTTTAAAAGTAGGTGTTTAACTTTAGCATAGCATAAATTGAACTTATTTATAACAGTTAAGCAGGTAACGTAGGTAATAGTCCCAAGAGCTAGGCAAAATACCAAAGTAATTCTAATTTTACGATCAGAATTTTCAATTTTGCTATAAATTTCGCGCTACTTACTGATATTCATTATTTAAAACCGCCGTTAATCTAGATATTAACATTAAAGCTGGGGTAAATCCAACTTTCAATACTCATAATGTTAAGATGAAGCCATTTGCATGCAGGCTGGGCGTTTCAGATCGTCGACTCCATTTTATAACACCACAAGATTAAAAGACGCCATAGTAGGGTAATTGCGTCACAGTAAGGTCCCTGTCCCATTTTGTCGTGACGACAGATAATCGTGTAGTGTTACGTGTCGTGGCATGTGTGTTTAAATGGAGCTGGGACGACGCGATTATGTCGTCCACGACTTTTTTCAACTAAAAACCAACGATAAATTAAGACAACACATAACACACATACAACAATAACAGATAATCGTGTAGTTTTAAGTATCGTGGCTTGTGAATTTAAATGGAGGTGTTTACATATAGGACGACACGATTACTGTCGTCCACGACTTTTTCCAACGATAAAATAATCGTCACGACATAGTACAGTGGGAAGTTCATTGATTTTGACAGCATAATAAACGGATTCTTTAAACATTAAAACAATAAACGGCCTTGTTGGTTTAGTAGTCGCAAGCGCGACTGCTGAGCATGTGGCCCTGGGTTCAATTCCCAGGTCAAGCAAATTGTTATTGGGTTTTCCTCTAGGAATTTTTCAGTAGCAGCCACAGAGTTTGAATTTTTGCCCAGTTGATGGCTACAGGGTCACCCCTATAAGATGGGACTAAAACATAAACAGCGAAATGTGGGTGTACTTTACACCTTTGCCTAACCTTTCGGGAATTACAGGCTATGTTACAGCAGTGGTGGCCCAGTGGTGGCGGCCCCGACTTACAAACAGTGAGTCGTGGGTTCGAACCCAGACAGGCGTATTACTTTGTGTAATTTATTTCATCACCACTGCTCTCAAAAACGGTGAAGGAAAACATCGTGAGGAAACAAAAAATTCGAAGACATGTGACATCTACCAACCCGCACTGGGCCCGCGTGGTGGATTACAGCCCATACGCAAAATACACACTTTGACGTGGAGTTGCGGACACCAGCCCGTTGTACAATACAATACAATACAGGCTATGATAAAGAAGTAGAATAGGAATTTCTTTCCAAATTCTTCGAAAGTATTTTACGCAATTGGGTTCCTGTTTCCTTTGAAATGCAAGCAATAGTAACGATATAACACTTCATAAATTGCACTGCCTCTATTGTACTGGACAAATAATAGTTTCTTGTCGCTTTTCTCTAAAACGCAATTCAAACAGAGGATAGAGGACTAGACGTGGACAAAACACATAGAGTCGTGGCGCGGACACTTTGTCCATTTTCCACCTCTTTCATACAAATATCTTTTAGTACAATTTACTCTGAGACGACGCGCGACGGTGTGCGGAATGGCAGAAGACATATTACAAGTTATCGGGCGACATATCGTGTACCGTATTACACGATTTGTAACACGTATCCTTTCGTTTTATGTCTGCGTAACGTCTACCTGTGTAGTCTGCACTTTACATTGAATTGAAATTGTTTATTGAAATACAAAAATACTCACAGTATGTCCTTAAAAACTATAAGTACATTGTCTTCGTATAGTCTTTTCAATGCAGTGGACAAAGCTCATGGAATTGTAAATCTATGGGAAAAAAATGTTAAGTAAAGCTGAGCAAAGGTCCATATTAATCGTTTCTATCGGTCACAATTTTGTGCCTTTTCTGTACATCACGGTTGAAAATTTCAGCGCGGTCTAAGTACCTGACCCAGGAAAATAGTAGGTAACCTACCTAGGTGGGTACCTTGTATAGACTAGTAACACTTAATAGACGTGACATTACATAGTTAATGTCTTAAGAGACATTTCGAATCTTAAATAAATGTTCATTACCTATTATAGACCCCGATACTCGACAGAATCGACACAAAGAGCGCGAACATTACTCAAAGTCACCAGTACCCAACCAAGTAAGTAATAGACTAAATCCCTCTATTCAACACTAACGATGCTGAGATAATGACTCATGTACACAGTGGTCCAAGCTGGCTCCACACGTCCATTCGATCTATCGACGAAAAGAACATAGGCCAATGAATGACCAGTTCGGGTCGTTTTGTAAAGTTTTGATGGTGGTGCGGGCTGACTGGTTCAAAGCATTAGAATTATAGGTCTTGGTTTCTGATCGTAGTGTTTTGTGGCTCTTTAGAAATTGATTTGGCCAAGCTGGTTTGCAATGATTGTGGTATGTTTATTTAAATGTTAGTAAATGGTTAGAATTGAGTCCATTGAAAACTCTTTTCAACCAATCTCGCCTCGTTTCAGAAAAAAATGCTTTCTAGATGGTGGAGGAAAATAGCAATGCTACTAACATAAGCTTAGGCCCATTGTTAGTTTAGTACCCTTACTAACCTTCACAAAAGCTCCTGAACAAATGTGATTACTGGATAGATTGAAGTCTTTCTCAAGCCAAACGGGTTCAGTGTAATTGTGTTACCATTGGTTAGCTTAGCCTAGTCTAATCTAGTTTGTCGTGCAATTCATAAGAATACCAGTTGAACGGAAAGCAGACATTTACTTGACAGTTATTGCACGGAAAATTAATTAATCAAGCTTAATATGAATAACGTCCACCGCATATGCGATGCATTAGCGATTAGCGACCGGGTTTCAAATGCACGATGCATCCGGATAGACTGGAAACCGACCTCAATCGATTTTGGAATTGACAAGGCAGTTAATGATGATGAATTTATTGACACTATTACTTAGTCGTGGTAATCTGGATTACTCTATTTGGGCGTATCTTTATTCAGAATCTATCGGAAAACCTGATAGAAAGAGGTACTGGATAATTTTACCGGCCGATCCAATAAAAACTGTAGTGTGCAGTACTGTTCACAGTACAAAGCTACAGAAGGCAAAGCACCGGTCGTTGCTATTACAATAAAAACCACGCCTAATCGCTTTGCAGTCGCTTAGACGTCAATAGTCCGACAGTATCAGAAAATTACAAATCTATTTAGACCGTCAGTTAGAGAATTGAAAAATAATGGACACGTATTTTTGTTTTTGTAAATCAATGAATATTGACAAAGATAAAACGCATCAAAACTCGGGATTGGGGGACTCGTGACGTCAGAAATAGCTAAAATTAAACCTGGGCGTGACGTATTGAGAATTTTAAAAGCATCGTATCTTCGTCAAAAGAAAAAATACGGGTCAAATATTTTTTAATAATAATCTACCTGATGGACTAAGGTCCATGTTCACCGAAAAGATAACGGTCTGATTATCTAAAAACAGGTGTCACTGTGACATGTTCCCATACAAAAGTGTATTTTTTTATAAACAGCTGTTTTCAGAAAATCAGATCGTCGTCTTTTTGGTGAACATGGACCTAAGTAATTCGATTTTTTTGTCCCCTATTGCCAAAGTTGTGTGCAGGGATAAAATGGTGGTTAATATCACAGTTCCAGCCATAAAACGATTATTGCCAAGTAGTTTTTTGGCACGTCTGGTTCGAGGTAAATGGCCTAATGTACGTGATAGAATCTTACTACCCACAAGTATTTATACACGTCTTTTGGCAACTGTTCGTTAGTAGTCTATGTACGAATTAATGCTTGAATCGAACTTATCAAGTAGTTTGTATGTTTTGAATATAAATGATGTAGCTTCTGTTATGTTGAGCCAAGATTGCTCTGCTTATTAGAATTCTATTTTGGGTTTTATGTGATTGAAAATACGTTATTTATAGAAGTTATTTCTGTGCATTGGTATTTTGGTAAAATGTGGGTGTTCTTAACTACTTACTAAACATAAATCCCCTTTTCCCTTCATCCCTGAAGACACGACGATATTTTTGTTGTTTTTGCTGTAAAGCTTTTTGATAAAAATCTTAAAGCTCCAAGATTTTCGAGTATTTCGCGACGCATCTCAACGCTACGAAGATTCTTTACTATAAAGTTCTAAGAGCTACTGCGGGCAAAATATGACGAGCCATAAATAGCATTATTATAGAACAAGTACCTACTGAATAACAATTTAAAGCAGCTGAGCCGTGCATTTTGTTCATATTACGTGTAAAAACTTTATAGGGGTGGTTAACCCGCGATCATAGCGCTTGCAACAGCGTCGAAATATCCAGCGTCGAAATATCGGGAGCTCAATAACAATTATCACGGAGATATCCCGTAAGTGGCATTTTAAGTATAGTTATGAACCGTGAAGGCTTAAAACAATTAAAATAAATAAATATCGCTGGACATTAACACAGCGCCACCTAGTGCCACACTAAGCAAAACTTGTGTCGTGGACACTAGATAGTTGATATCTATCTATTTAAATAAAATGGTAAACTGACTGACTGACTGACTGACTGACTGGGTGATATATCAACGCACAGCCCAAACCGCTGGGTCTACAGATTCCAAATTTGGCATGAAAGTTCCTTATGTGGTCTAGGGGTGCACTAAGAAAGGATTTTTCAAAATTCACCCTCTAAGGGGGTGAAACGGGCCCCCAAAGTTTGTATGGGGAAACAAGATTAGTTAGACTATTTTATTCGAAACTTCACAAGAGTACTCCTATTGATAAATGAGAAGAAACGGGTTTCAGTTTTTTTCAAAATTCAACCCCTAAGAGGGGTAAATGGGGTGACAAAGTCTAAAAATCAACGCACAGCCCAAACCGCTGGGTCTATAGATTCCAAATTTGGCAAGTAGATTCCTTATGTAGTCTAGGGGTGCACTAAGAAATAATTTTTCAAAATTCATCCTCTAAAGGGTTGAAACAGGCCTCCAAAGTTTGTAAGGGGAAACAAGATTGGTTAGACTATTTCATTTGAAACTTCACAAGAGTACTGCTATTGACAAATGAGTAGAAACGGGTTTCAGGTTTTTTCAAAATTCAACCCCTGAGAGGGGTAAATGGGGTGAAAAAGTCTAAAAATCAACGCACAGCCCAAACCGCTGGATCTACGGATTTCAAATTCGGCAAGTAGGTTCCTTATGTGGTCTAAGAGTGCACTAAGAAAACATTTTTCAAAATTCACCTTCTAAGGGGCTGAAACGGGCCTCCAAAGTTTGTTTGGGGAAACAAGATTAGTTAGACTATTTCATTCGAAACTTCACAAGAGTACTCCTATTGATAAATGAGTAGAAACGGGTTTCAGGTTTTTTCAAAATTCAACCCCTAAGAGGGGTGAAACGGGCTTCCAGTTTGTATGGGGAAACAAGATAAGTTAGACTATTTCATTCGAAACTTCACTAGAGTACTCTTATTGATAAATGAGTAGAAACGGGTTTCAGGTTTTTCAAAATTCAACCCCTAAGAGTGGTAAATGGGGTGACAAAGTCTAAAAATCAACGCACAGCCCAAACCGCTGGGTCTACAGATTCCAAATTTGGCAAGTACGTTCCTTATGTAGTCTAGGGTTGCACTAAGAAAGAATTTTTCAACATTCACCCTCCAAGGGGTGAAACGGGCCTCAAAAGTTTGTAAGGGGAAACAAGATTGGTAAGACTATTTCATTCGAAACCTCACAAGAGTACTCCTATTGATAAATACAAGATAGCGCCGAGGAAAATATATTTGTATTTGTTTTGTATTTGTGTTTGAGATATTTGTTTTTCCATCTCGGGTGTCGTTTACAGGTTTCCGAGGTCACTGATATCGAAAATGAGGTCAAAATGAAAATCCAAGAAGGCACCTAAGATTTTTTTTGTTTTTCCTTCATGGGTGTCGTTTTCATGGTTTTCACTGAACACAAATTTAATTTTTCTTTAATTTTTGTTTGTCTTCGTAGCGTATCGTTATGTAATTTACCGGCCATAGCAATTCCATCCTAGACAATAATTTAAGATTTTACACAATACTTCTGCAAAGTTCCTCTGTTTTGCTTTGAAACCAACTAATTCATGAGCAACCCAGATATGTATATCTTTAAAAGTCTGCTGGATCTTGAATTTTACTTACTCTTTGTTTTGCGCAATGAAATTCTCTCATTTTTTTTATTAAAATTACCCCGAATTCAACGCGAGCAAAGCCGCAGACAAAGCTATCTAATACATAAAAATCTCGTGTCACATTGTTTGTTATCGAAGCCCTCCGAAACGACTTCACCGATTTAATTTTTTTTTTTTGTGTATATTTGGTAGGTCAGAGAACAAGTCGAAGGCTACTTTTATACCCTTAAGTGACAAGGGTGGTTTACGCGGACGAAGTCGCGGGCAACAGCTAGTACTACTTATATACTTTTTTGTTTGTAAATACATACTTATTATACATATACCTAAACATCCATGACTCGGAAACAAATGTCCATGCTCATCAAACATTTGCTCCTACCGGGATTCGAACCCAGGACCCTAAGAACGTAAGGCAGCCTCACTACCACTACCTACGCCATTCGGGTCGTCTAGTTAGTACTTATATATGTGAAAAAGTAAGAAATAATCTTGTTAGAACCACCATCACCATTCCATACTAACATTACCTACCACCACCATTACCTACCATTTTTATTTTTGTTTGTTTTGTCCTGGCGGGCTAATTTATGCTTTTTCTTTCTTTAACAATGCAAATTAATAGAGTATTGTGTTTCGAGTTCGGTTCAATCATAGTTCATTGTTTTATTATTCGATCGGTTGTGGTCTTGCCAAATCCATGTATCTGAACATCCAACCACAAACGGTAGAAACCACTTGCTTTATTTATTTGTAGAAATTCGAATATTGCAGTGTTTTCGGCTTCGAATGAAAAAAGAAAATAGAATACTGTAACCGCTGTTTAGACCATTACGTGATCAAAGGAAAGTCTATATTTTCAAGAAATGTATAGAGATAAACGCAGTATTTACTGAGATCTACTATTTGTTTCGAAAACGTAAAAAGAACTCGAATCACGTTCTTAATATCGTGAAACAAATAGGGTAATGCGCCGAAATTGGGCACTTTGATTTATTTGTTCAGACACATGGCCAATATATTTGGATTCTGTTAACAGTGATAGTATTTTAATGTTGACTCGTAGAGAATTCCTAATGGTATTAAATCTGCCTATGTACGTACATAAAACTAACAATACATAGACTTTAATTAAATAAATAAACAGTTATATACATAAGCCGAATGTGTGGCGTTAATGGCGTTGACGTAATTACGGTCCCATTAATACAATTAAGTACATAATTGATTGCCTGCCACAATGTTATCGGATTTGCACAGGTACGGATACTACAAGTTACAAGTGCTACAAGTGGGTACCTACTAAGTTGGTTCATTGTAGATGGTTTTCTCCCAGATTTTACATTTCATAGTAGGAGAACTCTTGTACTTATTTGACTGAAGAAAATTAGGAACAGTGTAGTCGCGAGACGGGGTTGGCGCCCGAACGTTAGTGAGGGCGCTAATAGTTGAGGGACTAAATAAGTCTTTAACCCGAGGTAAACACTGTGCTTTTCATTACGAAAACAATGAAAATAAAAATAAAAACATAAATCAATCGAAAAACAAATCAAGATCGGATAGCCGCTTCCCCGCCTTTTTTTTCTGTGCTATTCAACCTAATGTTGATCAAAGTATTCAGCCCTTATTTTTCATTTTAAGTACATCATTGAAAAAATGGTAAATATTTTGCCCAAATCAATGTTATTTTAAAGAAATTGTTGAAACTAAATGAGAATTAAGTTATTTCAAAGAAATATTCTTTAATTAATACTGCTAACTTTATGTTATTTCAATTTCACATCGCGCTGTAATTGAGAGGCTGTATAGAAGTTGGAACATGGTTCAATGGAAATGTGAAAATAGAACTAGTTTTTTTTTATAATAATTTGACAGCTGTCAGTTCAAAGCGATTTTCCCTAGGGCTGAAAAGTATTACTTCCAACCCGCTCCTCAGGCAACTTCAGACCTACTTTCCGAATGAAAAATCTTTTTTTTCTGTTCTACCTAGCCTAGCCTAAAAGAAGGTTATTATTAGTGTTTGTTTTTTTACATGGGTTGTTACGAGTATTTACTCTGAAACGCTCGTCTTGTTACCTATTTATTTAACTCTCCTTTTCTTACTAGTTAGGAAGCCAAACACATGACTTAATTTATATTAAGTACTTACATTATCATCAAGTGAAAGTGTGATGAGATGACGAATGAAAGCGAAGTATGGAAGAAAAAGATAATATGCTGCGAAGACCCCTAATTGAGACTAACTATGAACTTTGGAACTAATATGAGTATAGTAACTTAGATACGTACCTGCTCAAAATTTAACGACTGCAGGCTGCCTTAGAAAGTTTACATGAAAATCCTTTCGACAGACGCAAGGTCGCAATTATGACGTAATACGATTATTTTGAGGGCGGCTAACCGTGTTAAAACACAATGAGGGTACAAATTACATATGTTATATGATAAAGATATAGCAAACATCTATAAATCATTGTTAGCAGTCGGTATTGGTCGGTATTCGTGTGGATACGACCGTGTAAACATTTTTCTATCGAGCGTAGTAGGAAACCATAACATCCTGTTCTTTTTTTTACATCAATCGATAGGGGCAATTATATAGATCAAATCTCTCTAACAAACATGATATAAATGAAGGGAAAACTATGAAATCTAAAGAATAGTTAAAATTCAATGGGATAAATTCAATAAGGTAATAGCACTTTTATTCATAGTTTTCCTTTCATTTAATTTATCATATTTGTTAGAGAGATTTAATCCATAGGATTGACCCTATCGATTGATGTCAAAAAGGTACAGAATGTTATTTTTTGAACTTTAAGGTCGTGGCTCACTTGACAAGCACCGCACCAGCACCGCTCCAACCCAGCAATTTACTTGCCATTCAAATTAGAGTATTAAATCGTGTGTCGCATAACATATTTTTTAATGTCCATATGAAAAAGCTTACGGCGCGCGGTCCGCGCGCCGCAAGCGAGGGGACCGCGCGCGGACGCCGAGTGGCCCCCGAAACAACGTCATTGCGCCGTCGTGCTTCTCCACGTCGTGGATACTCTTTGTTTACTGTATGGCCAGTTACAAATTTAGTTAGAGAGCCCACGACACTAAACCTAGTTCGGTTAGAAATAAAAAAGCAAATAAAAAAGCCCTAATAAACCGACTGATATTGTTGTAATCGAAGGTTGATCTTATGTTACAATAACTGAATCAATCGTTACAGTACACCAGCTGAAACTTTTTTATAAATAGTTTACATACAACTGAACTTAAAAAAATCTCAGAAGTGTAATGGAAAGGGTGTTCGCGGGGTAGGTGAATTAAACCACGAATCCACGTTAACAAAATATAATTACTAGAGATAATACCTAAAATACAATGCTACCTCCTGGACTATTACTACCAGCGTGCGGACTGCGAGCTTGCGCCTTGCGGACGGCGAGTGGACCGCGCGCGGCCCTCGCGTGGCCCGCGCGCCGCAAGCGAGGGGTCCGCGCGTGGCCCGCGCGCCGCAAGCGAGCCACGACCTTTAGTCGATCCATCCCGAGTTCGATGCCCGAGTGTGGCAAACGAATTTTTCGAAAATCTGTGAATGCATATTTGTTTCTTTTTGAAAATAAAGCAGTAAAATTTCCTATCTCCAGTATTTAGAGTACTTTCCCTCCAGGTGGTATTGAAAAATTCCACCCTGTATAGTTGCCGTTCTTTGTTATCTAATTTTTTAGGTAAGTACTTGATAAGTTTTCCTGAAAACAATTTTCAGTGTTAATAGACCACGGAAGAATAAGTCATGCTTCGCCCAGCCCATTTTAATTAGAATAACGACAGGAGAATGATAATGATTAAGGGGCCGGCGGAGCATGCGTCGTCCATACAAACGTAATACCAAAATAAAATTGTAAATCAAACATATTCTTGGTACCTAGTGTATTTATTTCGATTGGGTCACAGAATATCTATGTTCCCAAATAAAGGGTGTGTACCTCATCACAAAGCCGTTAACCAAGCCTTCTGTACATCAAACTAAGTAACTTTACGCAAAAATTATTGCTGGGAAACAACTTTTTTTTTGAGGTTATAAATCATGTATTGAGGTAGAACTCAATGTAACGCACTTAAAACATTGTGCTGATGGATGGATTGAATAGTACGGGGGGGTCATAGAGGTGTTAAAAGTTAAAATCTTACAAAAAAAACTTTTATTTAAAAAAAAAAAACTTGTTAAAAAGTTGTAACTTTGACCCCCCATATCTCCGTAACTAGAAGGTTCCCAGGTATGGTGTAGAACAAAAAAATCGCAATGATGGGGAGAACAAATGCCTTTCGGATTCGTGAAGAGGTGTTTTACACCCTTTATATATTTTGAAAAGACAATGATATAAAGACGAGAATATGAGGAATTTAAAATTTCTATGGAAAACTTATTTTGCTCATAACTCTTGTTTAAATCAGTGTCCATTCAAAATATATGTTTGGGAACCTAGATATTCTGTTACCCAATCGAAATAAATGCACACTACCTTAAGAATATGTTTGATTTACAATTTATTTTGGTATTACGTTTGTATGAACGACGCAGGAACGTCCGCAGGCCTTTTAAGGAGCTAGCGATACCTAATATCAATATATCAATAATATCTTAGCAGTGGTGTTTAGAAGAATCCAGGGGGACTTTCAGAGCGGATAAAAACTTTATGCAAAGTTTGAACTGTTACTGAATACGATAAAACACTTTAATAGCAAGAACTTCTGATATAAACATTCAGAATACTTTATTTCCTGATCTCACGGCAGCTACAGTGCTCCATTTTATAAAGGTACTGAATTTATATGGAAAGACACCAGTAACGATTGCGTTGACTTTTCTAATCGATAATTACGATACTGGGTAATAACTAGGTATCTCTTTGGTAAGGCTGAGGCTACACTAGGCAGCGATTTGCGATGCGACTGGAAGAGCGAAACGAGAAAAACATGGTATGGCTACATTACAAGCGAGATTCCGGCGTATTTTCTAATAAATTCGCTTCAATTTCGCTATGTTGGTGTAGCCGATACCGTGATTACAGTAATGTTGTTCCGATCGCATAAAGAAATCAAAGATCGCTAGTAATATTTGATGTACAGTGTAGCCATATACGTGAGCTTTCATTTACTTGTTTTAATCGCTCATGTGTCGCAGGCACTCGCAGGTCGCGTCGCGGCATAATGTAGCCTCAGCCTATACTGGTTATTGGACTTTCAGGCCACTGACTATCTGCAACGACTCTCAAAGATCTACAAATTACAGCCGGGACCAACGGCTTAACGTGCTTTCCGAGGCACGGAGGAAACTCGGTATGTAAGGGTGGTCACCCAAATGGGTTTTAAATATCACCTGCGAAATGTGGCTGTTCCAAAGGGGCCTTGACTTAACTACCTAACCCTTCCAGGATTACAAGCATAATGTTAGGTTATGTTACAAAGAATAAGTCACTGTCCCAGTTTATGAATGAATAAATAAAATGAATGAAACAGTAAGCAGTATCATAATCACATTTTCTTCGAGTCAGAGTGGAAAGATTGATCCGGAAGCCACGGTTCGTCGAGAAAAGACGGGGTTTATTCTCCAGAGACAAGAAAATTGTACTTTTTCACAGGTTTTTATAGCACATTGTTATTACAAAGTTTATTCGAAATGAGGCCAGTGGTTGGCGACAAAGATGGATAGAGGGTACGTTCTATATTGTCGTTTTAAAACGTTAAGCCAACAAATCTTGGTTCAAACTTAAGTGCGGGTGATAATATTTGTAATTTTGTCTATATATCAATTGAAAGTAGGAAGACATGTAACTGAGAACTAGAATATTGCAAGTTCACCTATTTACGTTTTCATGAAAACTAAGCGACAACTGAAAGAATACGAATGACTGAATTTAAACGGTTCGCTCAATGACAAAAGTTGAAAATCCACCGGATCAATAATTTATGGCAGTCATTTATTTAGGTATCGCTTATTGTTAGTGTAGTGTAGTGTGAACATACAATCTTCATACTTTTTATTAAAATAGTCTTTTGTTGTGAAGAATAATGCCATTATCCTACAATGTCAGTAGACGTCAAGAAAAAGGTATAAATGATCGGTTAAGTGAAATTCATCGATCACTACGGTGTGTGCTTTTTCTGTAGCAGAAGATCTTTGTGCTTTAGTTTGGGAACTAAACAATATCTAGAATGTAACCACAGTTTTGCTGTCAGTAGTGGTTCTACATAACAAGAAAACCATAACAAGAACGAAAAATTAAATTATTTTATAGCACAATTGGTAACGAATGTTTATGTAATGTTGATAGATAGAGAGGAAGACCAAGGAAACGATGGATGAATTGTGAGAGGAAAGCTATGAAGGAAAAAGGTGTAATGATTGCGTGATGGATGACAGGGGAGAATATATAAGAAAACATTATGCACGTTTGAACGCTGCAGTTTCAATATGTGCTGTTTAGAAATAACGCAAGAGCGCGCCACGACACGACATAATAGTGTGCACGGTCAACGTCACGACAGCAAGCGCCACGCCATCGCCACGCCACGCCACATAAGTGTGTTTCCGGCTTAATAGAGAAATATAGAAGAAAGTGAAGCGCCGACCCCACAAACATCGGGATAAAGACAAGAGAACGGTGACGATGTGGATGAAATTATTAAGTAGGTATAGCAATAGTAGATTGAAGAAGAATGCAAAACACAGGGAGAGTAAAAATGGCCATGCCAAGCAGTGGGACAAAAAAAATAGATTGATCAGTTCAAATGGACCGAGTTGTGCCAAAATGTTCCAACCCACATATTAATCGAAATTGAGTTATCTATACTAACCAATCTGAAATGAGCCTTATTTTCATGTGGCAAAGACTCATTTTATTATCTGCTCCCTAGGAAAAGATATACTGAAAGTATCCCACTCCACATCTATGGGATTTTTGAAAAATAAATTGCGGAAATGATTCATGTCTTTTGGAACAAAATTTTTCTGGTAAATACAAATCGGTTTTGCCACAATGATTCAGGTACACTTGAACCCTTGATTTCGACATTGAAGAGGATTAGTTCTGTTAAGACAGTTAAAGTTTCGATTTCGTTTTTTTTCTCCACAAATTTATTATGTACCTCAATAAATTAATTAAGTTTTATTATTCATCGTCACTGTTTATATGAAAAACTTGCGTAGATATTAAACTGTTCATAGAAGTGATTTGGATCATTATTCCAAAATTAATTTTGACACATTGTCATACAAAATTGTTTTTTGGTGAAATGATCCAGACGATATTCCTCTCAATATCTTAAAAAGTAGCAGCGGCTGTATATTGTAAAACATACTATTAGAAACCATATTCATAATTTCAAATATTGATACTTTCATATGTAACAAAATCGGCATGATTAAATGGAAAAACATCGTCTGAATGTTTAAACTGAAATAACTCAAAATGTGTTCATTGTGGGGTGGAACATTTTGGCACAACTCGGTCCAAATTATCTTTGGAAAATCAGTTTGACATGTTCATCGTTACAAGTGATAAAAACATGTTTTTAGTTAGAAGAGCTTTTGAATGGAGGCGTATCTCCTGATCTCCGATGTCAGTAGGATCAAGAGGACGCGGCTGTCACGAGCCTGAACTTTTGTGAGGGCCATCAAGAAACGGTACATGATAAATTAGCTGTTACTTCATTAATCTTTCAACGCGGTTCGGAGCGATTCAGGTCTTACGTTACAGCGATTTTATATTCGTTTTAAGAGGCGATTTGGAAGACTTAGTAGGTACCCGTTCTTACGTCGTATTTTTTGTGCAAAGAGTCCCTAGGTTCCCGTAAAAACAAATTGTTGTTTTAGACCTGCAAAGATCTTACACTGGTATTGAATAATACAATGTTTGCAACAAGTCAGTCCGTCTATTACATAATAAAAATATTACGTGCGTGTGTCAATGTTTTTTTAACCCCCGACGCAAAAACGACGGGGTGTTATAAGTTTGACGTGTCTGTGTGTGTGTGTCTGTCTGTGGCATCGTAGCAGCCGAAAGGATGAACCGATTTTGATTTTGATTGACTAGTAGAATACTATGCGCTATAATAAATTTTTAAATCAAAACAAAATGGTGAATTACATTTTTTTTTCTCAACAAAATACGGGTATCAAATGAAAGGGCTTGACACCCGTAAGCCGCGTTAAGGAACTTCCTAAAAAAATACCATAAAATTATGACCATATGTGTCGGGGTTTTTTTAATTTTCAATTTAATGTTACTTGTTTGACTAGTCACTTACTGAAGCTGAAGCCCACTTCAGCAGACTGGCCACGTAGCACGAAAGCGACTGACGAGATGGGCAACGATCGTCCAGGTACAGGACCCAATGCGATTTTGTAGTACACTTCAAAATTTAAACAGTACATCCGTGACCCGCGTATAAATTTAAGTATAGCAAATTCTAAAGGTAGCTATTCTTGTAAATTCACTCAAAGCACAACAGAACATATCTAAGTCCTCAGCAATGAGGTTGAGAGTGCGGAGCGCACTGGTGAGCGGCGCCTCACGCAGCAAGTTTGTTCGCGCGCGTGGTTCCACCAACAACCGCGGCTGCCGACGACGACCTACATACCCGTCTGGCACGGCTAGCTCCACCCTTCGCAATATATCCGCATTGTGTATCTTCCCTCTAATGACCTTAAAGATATAAGTGACTAGTGTGAGTTGCCTCCTGACCATTAGTTCATTATATCCGACCATTCCCAAGACAAATAGAGTTGGATACATCAATGGATAAAATGGATATACCCCGTATTCCATACTCGTATATTTGTATCTAATAAATTTATTTTGTACTCGCTCCAACATGAGTGAGACTATATTTAGTTTCATGTGGAGCCCAGATAACTGCATTACATTCTAGTTGGCTTCTTACTAAAGCATTACATAATGATGTTATTTATAGCTTTAATATTTGTGAAGCCTTTAACCATTCTAAGCACAAATCCTAGGTTTCTATATGCTTTTTTGCATACCTTAACTATATGATCACGAAATGTTAGTCCAGTGGTGAAACGAACTCCCAAGTCCCTCACTTCAGTAGTCCTATCCATCGGCACCCCGTCCACCGTATAAGCAAATGTGATGGGTGAGTGAGCACGCGAGAAACTTATGGTCACACACTTAGATGTGTTAAATTGCAGGAGATTACTCTTGCTCCAAGCTACTACTCTGTCTATATCTCTCTGCAGTCTTTCACTGCAGTCATTCTCGTTTGTGATGGGGAGATAAAGCTTGAGGTCGTCGGCAAACAGTAAACACTTAGCATCTTGCACAACGTTTGGTAGGTCATTAATCATTAAGAGAAATTCCAGAGGCCCCAGATTCGTTCCCTGGCTCACCCCAGATCTAGTATAATATTTCTATTTCTAGTACTGGTCTGTCACCTCTTTTACCAAAAAGATGCATTTTTTTTCTGACGTACATTATGTTTTCGTAGATAGATGTATTGACAATGTACCGTTATAATGCCAATATCCTTAAACAGTTCCCTTAGAGGTCATTGGACGCCTGTCGGAAGAAATCGCAGTGGTGTGACGATCTGATCTTGTTTGCGGGGCGAACATGGCCAGATATCGCACAAGACGTTTGAAGAGGTTTGGAAGGAGAAAGGGGAGGTCCTTGCCCAGCTCGAGCTCTGGCCAGCTCGTGGGACACTTAAACAGGCTAACAAAAAAAAGTAACTTATTGAATTGTTAATCTTATGTATGTGCTAATGAGGTATAGGCTGCTAATGAGTAGATTGGTATTATTTTAATACGATTCTCGGATAAATGAAAATCATCCACCTAAGTACAGCCCAAAATTAATGTCATGTGTTTAATATTATCCACTACCTACTGAACGTGAGTTACTAATTACATTATATTTTCCAAACAAAATTATTCGTTTCAGAACGCATGGTCAGTACCTATCGCATTTGATTCAATTTAGAGATGAAATTCATAACAAAAATAACAGTCTTAGAAGGTAGGTAGAAGGCAGCATCGAAAAGTCACAAAGGCATTTTGAAAAGGGTAAGGTCATTAATAGGGTAAATCTTTAAAAGGATTACCTTATTTCACACAAAATGCCGTTAAAAACTTTTTGTGTATAGGTGACGAAGACCTACTTATAAGGATTACGGTTTTGGGCATTTTATACGTAAAAACGTTATTTTATTAGCTACACACAACATAGACACATTTAAGTCAATTAACATCTATCTAAAGAGATAAAGTCATCATCATCTGCCTAGCCTTTTCCCAACTATGTAGGGATCGGCTTCTATAACCCCAGAACCCAGTTAATACTGAGTAAGTACTCGTAATACGATACCACTTGGTATCCTGTCAGGCTTTTTGGGCCACTAACAACCTGTAACGACTGCCAAAGATGGACAAATGACAGCCGGGACCAACACCTTAACGTGCTTTCCGAGGCACCGAGGAAATTCGGTATGTAAGGTGGACACCCATCCACAGACCAACCTAAGCAAGCACGGCTTAACCTAAAGATCGGCCCCAGCGGCTGTTAATAGTAAAACTGCTTCAAATATTATAAGCACTTAGGGCCAGTTGTACCTGCAGTAAATTATACGTACTTACATATTCATTCTGCAAAAATATATCTATGGTAATTGTAAAAACATCACGTAATTTTCCTTAAAACAAGCTTATCATAAAAATCTAAAGTTGATTGTTAAACATTTTCCGAAGATCCAAATTGGACGGGCCTACGTTTGTAGACAAAAAACATGACGTACACAGTGGTTTCTTATTTAGGTTTGAAATGTAAAAATATGATCATCATATTGTATAACAAGTTATTATAGCAAGAGAAGCGGTCTGTTGGTAGTATCAGTCATCACGTGCCGACCATTCGTATCGATAACTGACAGACATCAATCTCTCCGCTTTATAATATTTTCAATATACTTTCTCAAAAATTGCTCTTATCGCACTATTATTAGGTTAAGAATGCAGTGTATTTCACACTCGTGGTTTTTTCCATCTATGTTTACTATAACTAAGTCTAACGTGTTTTTTTACATTTTTCTTCAACCGGCAAAGCGTTATTTCGTATTTTTTTTTTCACATGTGTGTTGAAAAACTAAGTTAGATACACGTGGATATTTATCACTGCAGTTCTCAGCTGCATAACACTCATAACACTCGTGAAATCCGCCTCGGCTACAATGACAAAGTTTGCCACTTGTTTCAAAATTGAATATTTTCATACCGGCTTTAGTGTTTATAAAACTGAAGATTAATGGCAGACTTAATTTTAGGCTAAAACAGTTACTTAAAATAAGTACTTACCATGTGTATACAAAGGCGAAACGTGGTACTTGATAGCGGCCGTGCAGGCTATGGGCCCAGCGCCGCCGCCTAGCTGCAGTCCGTGAGACAGCACTTGTACGATAGTGCCCACCACAGTAATGGTCCAGCCCCACCCGCCTTCGGGGTAGTACCGGCGGGCTAGCGTGAGGGCAGCACGCGCCCGCAGCGCCGCCGCCGTCTCAGCGCCCACTGTCGCGCCAGCACTCGCACACCTACCGCACCAAAACACTTTAGACACCATAAACAAAACCCATCTACTAGCAATCAACCAGTAGACGATCCCTTACAAACTTATTTCATACACACTGCACTAACCGACGAAACTGAGCTACTTCACGCGCCGCTTCATATCCTACACTTTTGGAACGACCCCGTTCCGGGTTTTTTTTGCACTTTCTTGGAAGTTTAACTCTATTGCCACTAACACCACATGTGCACAACAAGTCCTCAGGACGTACTCTTGGAGCTGGCTGATACTTTGGTGTAAATCTTTCACTACAGTCACATTCTGGAGTCCTCCATGATAATAGACGCTGCAGCAAAGACCGCCGTCGGTGTGCAGAGTTCTTTCCACACTCAATTGTGCCTGTTTGATCGGCATCCAGAAGGAATGACGTGCAACGATTGCTGTCACGAGGTCCAAGTTCAACTTGCCGGTTTTCATAAGAAATTCTCTTTTGGCCATCACTGATATGGCACGCAGCAGTAGGGACAAAACTTTGTGAAGCGCAATCGTTTTTAGCTTCATCACGACTTTGTTGGCTGTTTGAGGGTGCGAATCCATTTTTTATTTTCTTAACTTCCGTGTGGAGGGATTTCCAAGTGGCGATAACTTCCTCGCGCGCCGGCGTGTCACTAAAATTAGGGACGGTGGAGGAATCGTGTAACGGTCGGCCGCTGTCGGGGTCTGAGGAGACAGGCGCCAACCGGAGTCGCGTGGGCAAACTGTCAGACCGGCGAAGCGTCATTGTCATTTAGATTTGGAGGTCTCATTTTCAAAGCACAGTTATTCATGTATTCACTTTCACTGCTTACACATTTGCGAATTTCACGAAACGTTATCTGAAACAAGTAAAAATATTGTAAGCAAAATAGGATAATGTATCAAGAATATTAGTAACGAGAAAAAAGTTTTTGGGATATCTCAACTTCAGTGACAGTGACATGGGCTAAGATAACGACTTCGTGGCCTGAGTTTGGAACTAAATCATACCATAAATAGGAAAAATAATGAGCATTTTCCTATCTAAATCTCATATAAAGGTTGCTTTAGTAGCCTAAGGTAAAATAATGCCCCGCTATTAATATTCTCATGAAATATTCATAGATTCACTAAATGTTATGTAAATAAGGAGATTTAGGAAATTGAAGGCAATAGTCCGATAGCTGAAAGAGATTTGGTAATGTTAAACATTTGTGTATCCGAAATAATCCACGGATGATTAATGATGATTTATTCGGCTTTGAAAAGGGCAGTTTCGTATCAAGTAGGTACAGTAAAGAACTGTGACGTGATGTAGACTAGAGCAGTGATAGCCTAGTGGTGACACCGACGGACTGCCAAGTCATAGGTCACGAGTTCGAACTTAAGGCACGCATCTCTGATTTTTCGAATTCATGTGCGACAACAGAACGGGTGCGCCAAAGTTCACCTAAATTTTCAACTCCGATAATTGGAAATCCGAAAATGTTCTTCCTAACATTTTTCATCATAACAATCACAATTCCTAACTACTCTGTCTCTAATGTTCATAATTCCGAAGCATTCAACTTCATAATGTCAGTAGCAATAAACATCTATATAGTCGTACTTTTATTTGTTTTCCTACATTTTCTCAACATAACCATCTTTTACACTATTATTCAAAGTCATATCTTTTTTGTTTAGATTTCTTTTTTTCTCGATTCTATCGTATAAAACACCTAAATATAAGGCTAAAAGTGTCTTGGTGTTTTTTGTCTCCGACTAACCGTTTGTCGTAAAAACGATGTGGAAGGGATCCATAGGTTAGCTCTAGGTTAGGTTAGAACTGTGACCAAGTACGCGCGCCCCTCGAAATTGGTCGCGAAAACTTCTAAGTATTTTTTTCATAGTGCCCCCAAGACGATGTTTAGGGATAAAAGCGTTATGATAAAAAACAGTAGGAGTTTAAATATATTTACATGAATGAGATTATTAATTACAATTTTCGGAAACATGAGTGTTATGAACATCGCCGGTAGCACTACAAATAGTATGAATGAAAACTTTAGGATGAAAAATTTTAGGAAGAGTGATCATTCGGATTACAAATCATTAGGAAGAACAATTTCGGGTAAAGAACTTTAGGTGAGCCAATATGGACCCCAACAGAACATTGTGAAGAAACAAAACCATGCCTGAGAGATATTTCTCGACGGCATTTAATGCCCATGGGCGGCATAAAAACTCTGACATCAGGATGGACACCTAACCACACGAAAAAGAATGATGAAAACACTTGAAGAGCTTGAGTTCTCTTCAGTATTTATTGCAATGTGCAGAGTCAATAATGGCTCCGAATAAGATACGAGTTTGGGACGTCTGCCAAATAATTAAAAGCAATAATTTGTCAGTGATACTGATCTGATGAATAGTCTTTAAGACTCTTTAAATGTTGAACTTTAATTGCTGTTTCGTTCTGATGTACAGCCATGGATTTATAGGCTAATGAATGTCTCTTTGTGATACTAAGCACTTTTGATTAGTAAGGGAACGCTTAAATAAAACAAAGGCTATTTATTGCAGCATTAAGAAAAGTTTTATTTAAAAGTTAGAAAGTTGTCCATGTTGAAAAGTGATACTGAAACTACAGCTTTTGTAGTAGTTTTTAAGTCCTCAACATTTTTAAAGTTTGGCAAATTTCCAATAAATTGACGATGGTTGGTGTTGGAAAGTTTTGAAACCAAAGAGGAAACTGAGGTTCTTTTTGACAAGATCATTTCTAATTTCGAACAAAAGAAAAATGTTTTTCGACATGCAATTAATTCATTCCGTTGTTTTTGATTAATCACTCGGGTACCATATTTGAGCTCCAACAGAACATTTACAACGTTTACGAGACAGCTTAAAACAAACGTAGAAAACGTCTGAAAATTGAATGAGAACTAACACTATAACGAGGGTTTGAATGTTAGAACTTTTCAGACATCATTTCATTCAGTTGGCCATTCATTCACTCGGTAATTACATGCGCAGATTCTTTTGTTGCCCTCGCTTCGGTAGACAATTGAATTTCAAATCTATTCTTTTAGGGTACCGTATCCAATTGTGCCCGGGAGTACCCATTACTAATGTTCCGTTGTCTGTCCGTCCGTCTGTCACAGGGCAGTATCCCTTGAATCGTTATATACAATTGTTTTTTTTTGCGGAATGAGTGTGAGTTTTTATGGCCGCTATTAAAAATATCTAATAATAATAAAATTTAAAGAAACGAGTCTTTTTTACCAGACTGCGGCGAAGCCCAAAGCGAATATTATCACTATCACTATCTCAACATATTATAGAACCGCCGCGTCTGTCTGTATGTTCGCGATAAACTCAAAAACTTGTGCACCGATTTTCATGCTGTTTTCACCAATGGATAGAGTGGTTCCCGAGGAAGGTTTTAGTATATGTCAAGCGAGCGGGCAAAGCCGCAGGCATCAGCTAGTGATGTATGAATATTGCTGTGCCGATTGGTATCTAAGGCAAGAGAATCATGATGATGCTGATGATTTTGTGTTAAGGTAAAAGAGTCAGGGTAGACCGCGAAATTCATTTTTTTTTTACGTTTTTTGCAATTCGCAGGCCAGTGCTAGTTTGTATGTAGATGAAAATTTCTTTCGCGACTGTAAGACGTATGTAGTTACAGAATTATGATCATCGAAATCATCAATACAATCCTCCAAGCTCACATAAGTCTAAGAACGACTTTGACCTTGAAAAAATCGTTCCTCGACTTATATGAACTTAGAGGGTAAGTTGTATTGATGATTTTGATGGTTAAAATTCTGTAACTACATACGTTTTACCGTCGCGAACGATATTTTAACTTCATACAACCTACCACTGGCATGCAAATTGCAAAAAACTTAAGAAAATTTAAATTTCGCGGGCTACCCTGACGCTTTCACCTTAATTATAAGATAGTACTGAAGCATTCATGCCAGTTCGACTCGCACTTGGCTGGTTTTGTTGGTATCCTCAGATGATCCCTAGACGAGCTTCCATCGGTAGCTTTTATAGTAAACGCTCAACTGCTGCCTGCTGTATGGTAATGTGTCTGGGCTATGAATTTTAGGAGTGATATGCATCGATCTGGTAATAGCTTTACATTTTGTGGTAGATGGATTTTCACGGGCAGTATAGTTTGATGTGTTTGGTATTTGTTTTTGGCTTTTTATATTTTTTATAACATAAAAAAAACACAATTCTAAAATTCCATAAAAGTGAATATTACTATAAGTAGGGTATGTTTTGCAGAGAAATAACTAGAATATTTTCCAAAAATATTTTTTAGCTTCAATAAAGTATGAGTATTAAATATTTTTTTCACTCCTCTTGCTCATAAAGACCGTCATAATAGCGTACCAGAGCGGGCGTAAAATTGCATTTATTGCCCTAGGGGAAAAAAGTTTTTTTTTTTTAATTTTCGTCGTCGGTGTTCGAAAACGCACAAGTCTTTCTTCATAATGCATAAAGAATCGACTTATTACTGTTCCATTAAAAAAAAACATTTTATTAAAAAAATGGAACCAAACGCGCCGAACGCCGAACTCTTTGGCAGGATGTGTGCGTTGCATTCCAGCTATAGAAGAAATAAAAAAATACATTGGCGCGAAATTTTATGATTTTTTTGTATTGTTTATTGAATTTATTGGTGACTGTAATATATTTTACGACGATAAAATGTCATCATCTAGTGAGGATGGAAAGAGAGACCCTAATTTGCAGATGGAAGAGAAGGGAAAAGAAATAATTTTCAATCTGTTGCCGTCAAAGTCACAAAGCATTTATTTAAAAACTTACGAAAAGTTTATGAAGTGGAGGACAGAAAAACGAGTGGATTCTTCCTTTACAGAAGGAGTTTTTCTTACGTATTTTGATGAACTTTCCAAAAAATATAAAAGTTCAACCCTTTGGAGCACATTTTCAATGTTACGAATACAGACAAGACATAATGTAAATATAAAGAAGTATGTTTGGCGGCTTTTCTGAAGAAATTATCTACCGGCTACAAGGCCAAAAAATCCAAAGTTTTCTCGAGGAACGATATCGAAAATTTCGTAAATAATGCACCAAATGAAAAATACTTGGAAACAAAGGTACTTACATTTGTAATTTTTTTTCTATTATTTTCATCAAACTAAATTGGTAGCTACGAACTCAAAATACAGTTTGATAATGTTTATTTTTTGTTTTATAGGTCGCTTTAATTTTTGGGATTAGCGGTGCCTGCCGAAAGATAGAACCGGTGAACATAACAGTGGAAGATGTCGAAACTGATACCCACCTTCAAGCCATAACTCTGCCGAATACAAAGACAATTAAGGAGAGAAAATTAATTACAAGTGGAGAATTTCTAAAAATCGTCAAAGCCTACCAAGATTTACGGCCGAGTGGAGTGAGCACGCCGAGATTTTTTCTGAACTATCAAAATGGAAAATGCACAAGGCAAGTTATAGGCAAAAATAAATTAGCAACATGCCAAAAGAGATCGCCACCTATCTAAATTTGCCTAATCCGGAACAATACACTGGCCATTGTTTCTGAAGAACATCCGCCACTCTTTTGGCGGATTCTGGTGCAAATATAACAACGCTAAAACGCCACGGTGGATGGAGTTCCGATCAAGTGGCGGAAGGATATATAGAGAACTCTATTCAAAACAAATTGGATATCGCCCAGCGTATCACAGAACGCATCAATGTTCTCCCAACTAGGCCACAACCATCGACATCAAGGGATGAGTCAACTCAGCCGATTGCCTATTCAGAAAATTCGAACGACCTATAACCTTGAACAACTTGTATCTCCTACGTTTACCCCACAGACAACACAATATTCGTCTTCACAGAGGACTGAAATTAAGTTGCCGGCAAAAAATATTTCATTACATTTGAACAACTGTACAAATTGTACATTTAGTTTTTAATAAAATAAACTTTTATATTGATCATGGTTATTTTATTTTCTCGCAATTGTAGTGAAAAGTAGTAAGTTATCTTTAAGTAATAACTTAAAAAAAAAATATTTTTTACCCTGTTCTCATATCGAACGGATTCCCGAAATAAGATCAAATTACATGGTAAAGTTTCGTCGTCAGTAAATAGGTGTGAGAAGTAAATCAACCTTAAATGTTGCCACTTACGTAGAGACAGTTCGTAACTCCTTATTATTTTAAAGCTAAATTAATCCTTCGTTAATTTGTGTCGTTGACACCACATTTCAGAATTAAATCTGGTGCTCGTAAAAGTTAACTGCTTCTAGCAACACGACGGGCAAAATCGTGGGCTTGGCGTGAACGCACGGAAAATTTCGAATGGTTTTTCAATTTTGGTGTACCTACATTATCGCGACACGTACACCAAGGGCCTATTTTACGATGTCCAAATAGCCACTACTTTCATATACTAACGAATCAATTGTAAAAATGGAACAGAATTTGTATGAAATTATCTGCCAAGTAGTCAGCGGGAACTTAATCTGATAAAACATCATAGATATGAACATTAAGTATATTCGTATCTGTGGGTGATGCTAAGGGCCTAACGAACTAAGTATTTGAATATCACGTGCTAAACGTATTATATTTAATTATGAAATGATCTGTATACTTTGCGTTTATATTCAGTGTGTTCGCGCCAGCCCTACTGTTAACTATATGATTTTCGTCAGCATTTCTTTTCATAACTTACTGTTTTAAATAAAGTCATTAATCGCATGTTCAGTAAAGTGATAATAGGGAAATCGCAGCTTATTTTAACTTGGAGAATGATAAATATTTATTGTTTTGGCAAAATGCGCTGTTACCCACACTTAAACAGTGGTATTCTGACTTTGATTAATTCGGATATTCAAATCTCAATTTGGGACAACTGCCGACCTCATCAAGCATTCTTTCTCTTAATGTAGCTTAGGCGACCTCTTTATTTCCGAAATTTAATTTTCTTGTAGGACTCTAATTCCCTTTTTTCGCGTTTTCGATAAAAGCTTTATAGTTTCGGTTTTTTACACCCTTCTTAATAAAAGTAATGGAAAACTACAAACAGAATTTAAAATATCAAATATACTTTTATTTATTACATTGTTTTCAATACACTTCCTCGAAAACTGGTTCTTTTTGGCACTACGATTAGGTTCAAAATGCGTTCTTTTACATTTTTCCACACGCGTGCGGGAATGATAATTGCCACAGATAACCTACACTTAGTCCAAATTGGTTCAATGCCCATAGTCGGCGCGGCGGTGATTGTTTTTTTTTATAATTTCGGCAAAGCAATATGCGTCATTACGGTGTTATAATTTTCTGAAAATTCAAATTGTGTTTATAAATTCAATGTCATAGATAAACATGATTATTTAATACTAATATTTACTTTTATCAACTAATTAACATTTATTTGTGTTCTTAATTCAAAATTATATATATATTTTTTTTTATATTTGGCTGTATATCGGCTTCATACCTTTGCTTCTCCTTCAACCTGGCGAAAGCAAAGCGTGGAAAAAAAAATTCAATCATAGTCTCGTAATAATTCATGACACAAATATTTTACATTCTTTAATTTTATTTCTTGAAAAGTGTATTGAAAAACGGCGTGTCCAGCGATATTTACTTATTTATTTAGTTCTCGGCTCGTAAACACCCTCGCCTACGGCTCGTGTGTTAATTCCGCCTCGAAATACAATAACAAACTTTCTCCACTTACTTATATCAAAGTGTACTATTATATAGATCGGCTCGCCCGCGTGCATTACGATAATTGTCCCACGGGATCAATACCACCCCGGGATAAAAAGTATCTTAAGTGTTAATCTAGGTTATAAGCTATATATATCTGTATGCAAACCCAAATCCGTTCTGTAGTTTTTGCATGAAAGAGTAATAATATCCATCCTTACAAATTTTCGCATCTATACATATAATAAAAGCGTTGAGACCAAAAAATCTGTACATTGACGATTTAAAAAAAAAAATCGCCTAGGGTGACTTAAAATAAGTAACTGAACATATCAAAACCATTTTTAAAATTTTTGTTTGTTTGTTTGTTTGAACGCGCATCACGTAAAAACTGCTGGACGGATTTCGATGAAAACTTCACTAATCTATTTAAATAAACTCAGAATAACATTTAGCCTATAGAAATTATGGAAAATTTTGGAAAAAGGGGGTGAAAAGGGGGGGTAAAGTTTGTATGAAAATTTTTTTTTAGATTGTTCTAGAATCATGAAACTCAGAGTAAATACTTATTATTAAAAATAAAAAAAATACCTGTTTCAGCATTTTTAAAAAATTTCATCCAGAAACGTAAAAAAGATGGTTTTGTGTTTAAAATTAATAAACTTCATACGCCTATAGAACAAAATCCAATGAAATATAAACCTTTAAAAGTTGCTGTAAATACTTCAAATCTAATACAGGTAAATATAATTTCTCAATTTTCTTGAAATTTGATTTTTGAAGTGAATACGCCCAAAATAGCGGAACTCAAGAAAATCGGCTTTCCTCGGTATAGGTAGTTGGTAATACAGTGTGGAAACGGTAAACGGGGCAGTAAGGGGAACTGCAGCTACACGAAAAAGGTCTTAGAAACAATCCATAATTTTTTCGCTACCTAAATGTTGATCCCCATTCACAGATTTAATTAAAAAATAAAGTGCAGTTAGCAAGAAAATTGCCATTTTACATAAAACAATTTTTTTGATGCCAATAATGATAAACCTTAACCGTTGCAGCTACATGAAAATGATCTTAGGAAACATTCCGTTATTTTTCGTGAAATTTTGATCCCCGTTCACAGATTAAAAAAAAGTACAGTTAGCAAGAAAATTGCTATTTTACACAAAACATTTTTTGATGCCAATCGATCCTGTTTCTAATACTCAACGGTTAAGGAAGCTCCCCTTTCTGCCCGGTTAATCGTTTCCACCCTGTATTTACATTTACAAATAAAATAATACTACGAAGAAAATGTAGACTATACGAATGTACATCAGACATAAAACCCGAAAAGTTACAAATACAAACGAGTTCAAATCCTACTATCTACAAATAATAAAAATGCTTTGTCCTGAAGGACTGTGATGGATCAACGCACAGCCTTTACCGCAGATTGTAGAAACCTGAAGCTTGGAGGGTGTATTTTTTGTATAATAATTTCAGAAAATCATTTCTTATCGTATGCTTGATACGATAAGAAAGGATTTTCTGAAATTATACCCCTAAGGGGGTGAAAAGGTGGGGGGCAAAGTTTGTATGGGAAAATGTGATTCCTTTGTCCAATCTACTTCAAATTTTGCTATCAACAATATTAACAGAATTGATGGACGCGTTTCGTATTGCACGTAAATTGATTTCAATGCATATCTTAGGAGATACACCGTTTTAAATAACTCCGCAGCAAAATAATGATCATGTACCGGGCGCGCATTTTCATTATGCGGAAGGATGTGTATGATGTGCTCTTTGAAAATTGTATTATAGGTGCTTACGACCCAATCTCTGTAACCCTCTCTTTCTCTTATGTGACGCAGACGAAGTTGCGCGGGTCAGCTAGTTTATAATATTTGTAGGATTTACATTCATCAAGTATTGTCACTCAGAACTGTGTCTATTTTCAGAAACTTTCAATTTTAAACTGTGAATCGTTTTACAATTACTAGGTATTCTATTTTATGCTCTACGATTAATGACATATTCATATCGAATGGAACTGTATCCATTGAAAATAATACCGTCTGAATCTGAAAGCTGTTGTGAATCAAATTAAATTGGTTCGACTGCAACGTGACTTTCACCTAAAGGAAGGGACAAGGCAATTTCTCAAGTGAATTCTGTATGCAAACAAAAGTTATCGAATTTCACGTTCAATTTTACTTGTGGTATTATTAAATTCATTCATAGGAATTTAAAATTAAGTAATGTTTAAATACGTTTTATTGAACACTGAAAAGAAGCAAAACAGGATCCAACACGCATTATAGCGGCACAAAAGATAGTAAACTAGTAGGTAGAGGAGGAAGGTAGTGGTAGTTTTTGATAGTAAACTAAAACGATAAAACATAAATTACCTACAATAATTAACATAGAACAACCAAACTAAAGTAAAACATCCATTTAATTCAACGGTTTAAATTAAACTAAGCTGATGTCCGCGGCTTCGCCCGCGTAAAATGTATATGCTAAAATCTTCCTCGAAAACCACTCTATCTATTGATGTAAATCAGCATGCAAATCGGTGCAGTAGTTTTTGAGTTTATCGCGAACAGACAGACAGACGCGGCGGAGGACTTTGTTTTATAATATGTAGTGGTTATAACTATCACTGAACAGTGGACGCTCTTGCACTCTTTCGCTCACAGAAAGAACATCAGACAAACGCATTACCTTACGACACAACAGAAAACTAATTGGAAAACATTATTTGCTTCAAAGTTATGTAAGTGGAAACGAACAGGAGTTCAAAAGACTGTTCATATTATGAATGGCAGCAGATCTTAATTAATCAATTTTATGAAGTAGTTACAGCTAAGTTGTTGGCTACTCATCGATGAAGTCTGGAGGACGTCTGCGTGGGTACCGATAAGCATCTCCTCGTAATAATTTTGTAGACAGCTTACCACCCACGCTTCCTGCTGACTCCTTAATTAGTATCTTTTGGCAAGAAAGATTTAGATAACGTCACTTAACATTGGATATTTATAAATACAGAAGATGTGAAAACATAAAAAGAAAGCAATTCATAGGACATGAACTGTCCAGCCGGGTAGAGGACTATTAGTTAAACTCGTGGCGGAGAAAACTCGTTAATCAAACGGTTAGTTCGTTGATTAACGCAAGATTTAAACTAGAAATAAATTTGGAATTCAGTCGGATATTGTGTCTTTGTTAGAGAGTAGAAGGAAGACCAAAGAAACGATGGATGGACTGTTTGAAGGATGTTATGGCTAGAAAAGAGGTGACTGCTGAGAAGACGAGTGATAGAGAAGAATGCAAGAAGAAGACATGCTGCGCCGACCCCAAATCAATTAGGATAAGAGCAGAAGAGTGGTGATGATTATGTCTTTGTCTTTGGGTCCTAAACAGTAGCAGACGGCAACGCCGCAGGCCAAGAAGAAGATGGTTGAACGAACTCGACTCCTTTCACAAGGGTTGGCGTATAATAGCATTGGATAGGGATAAGTGGAAGTAGGGATAGGAGGTTTTTGCTCTGCAGTGGGGGACACAAATGGCTGAATTATAAACAGGGTGTAAACAGACTCATCACAAAGCGGTCAACCAAGCAATATGTACATCAAATTAACTTTACACAAAAAATTTTGCTGTGATACGATTTCTTTTTTTGGGGTGAAAAATGATGTTTTGTGGTAGAAGTCAATGTAACGCATTCAAAACACTGTGCTGATAGTTGAACTGAATAGTACAAGGATCGTGGAGGTGTCTACAGTAGAAATCTTACATTTAGAACTTGTACTAAAAAAAAACTTCTCAAAAAGTTGAAATTTTTACTCCAAACATCTTAGTAACTAGTAGGTTCCCAGGTATGGTCTAGAACAAAAAAAATGATCACAATGACGTGGTGAACAAGTGCCTTTCGGCTTGGTTAAGAAGTTATTCACACCCTTTAAATGTCTTTGTTACACCCAACACCGATGCTATACTTAAATCCTTAACTGTTATTTTTAGTTCCTTCTTGCAGAACTAACATCAATCTTTTTTTTGTAAGCTAATATATTGTCAACAAGATCCTCATTACTGTGACTCAGTTCAAGGCTGGAGTGGAGCCATTTATCTCGGCTCGCGACTTGTATTATGTATACAGCGTGTTAGGTTAAACGAGGGACATATTGAGGGAAGGTATTCAGTATTCGATTCTCAATCCAAATTTGTAAAAAACCTATAACCTTAATTTTTGACCTAATTGTCTAATTAAATACATATGGACACTGAGCGCGCAAGGAGGTGTCACGCGGCAAAACACGTGCCGGTCCTGAGCTCCGTGCGCAAATTCCGCCTCTGCTTTGTGTCCCCGATGCACTGACAGGACACACCCCCGCGCCACCCCGCGCTCACCTCAGTGTATGCGCGAGCGCCGTTACTTCCGCATGTCTATTATTGCGTTTCCGCGTATCGCATTTAACAAACAACCCCGCTTACTTCGCGATATTAAGAGTGTCCTCTATACGTGTTCTTTAATAACCAAACATTACGTCATATCATTATTCCAGTGAAGAATATTGCGATTATGGTTCGTGCTTAAGTGTTATAGATCTAGTGATATTGTGCGAGGAACCGTTAATTATTATGCAAGGTGTCAATCAACGACTGCGAACATTCGGTCAGTACCTAGTTACCTAGATATTTGCCTGTCTAAAGCCAGATTTAAAGTATGAAGGGAAAATGGATTATACCTAGAAAGGTCATTGACCCGCACACATGTTCTGCGATAAGCGCATTGCGCACACGTTGCGAAACTTAGGCGATGTTTTTGGTATGGATGTATCTGTTATGTATTAGTGTTTTCTTTTTGATCATATGTTTATTAGTATCATGTAAGCATGGACTATTGCGGGTTTGAATAAGTCCCTCGTTTAAACTAACATACTGTATAAAATACTTATGGCAACTTAGCCGAAACCGAAACAAGTCATTTTAAAGGTTTACTGATCGTTTGTAAAGGTTACACAAGTTCGTCTTTCACAACTTCTGAATTTATTTCTTTTTGGCGAAGCGATAAGTATGTGTTGTTTGCTTCTTAAGGTGTTATATCAAGCCAATATTACACCTACTAAAGTGAATTATGATATTGAAACTGTGGTTGGAGTATCAACATCACTTTTTAGTAACGATCTGCAAAATTAATAAAAATGAAAGAATTAAATAAAGAATATATAGACATTTTTGAGCTGCATCTAAACTAACCATTGTGATTAGAGAATTAACAAACATCTTTTAGAAATGTATAGGCTGTACATTCGCAACGTCTCGAGAACATCCAGCGAGCTTTTACAAGACATATTGCTTACATGTCCACAAGAATATCACACAGATGTCCATACAAACAACGTCTGGCTTTCTTTCAACTTGAGTCACTAAGAAACCGTCGCACTGTCCATGATTTAGTTTTTCTACTTCAGGTTGTGAATGCCACGATAGTGGCGGTATGTCCCCTCTTTGAGGAGTGGCTTGAGAGGCGCCACGGCGTCCTCACCTTCCGCCTGACGCAGGTCCTCACCGAGGTACCTGCACCGAATCGGGCGGGAGGAAACGCCCGGGTGTTTCCACTGCGAGGATCGACCGGAGGACACGGTGGAGCACACGGTGGAGGTCTGCCCGCGTGGGCGGAGCACCGCCGTGTCCTCGTAGCGGCGATCGGCGGCGGCGACCTCTCGCGTCCGGCCCTGGTTCAATCCATGGTCCGGAGCGAGACGGAATGGGAAGCCGTCACCTCCTTCTGCGAAGCAGTCATGCTAGCGAAGGAGGTGGCGGAACGAGAGAGGGAGAGAGCCTCTTTTCCCAGCCACCGCGGGAGACGCACCGGGCGTCGGGGGCCACGTGGTGGCTACCGGCCACCGTAGACGCGGGCCTGTGGAAGGCTAGCTATGGGTTAGCTAGCCGTCCGTCCGTCTAATGACGACAGGCCGTGTCGACGGCGCGTTCGTGTTCCACGCGCGCCTCAAAGAGATGTCAGCACATTGAAGGGCCGAAGCCTGCCGGGGTTGCGGGCCTATTCGAAAGAGATACCGCGGCTGCGGAACATAAAGGGCGAGGAAGGAAGATGGATGGGAAAGTCTGACAGTCCCTCCCGCTCCGCCCAGAGAGGGAGAAGTTATTTGATGATTTCCCATGCAAAAAAAAAAAAAAGGTTGTGAATAGTCAAAGTGAATGCGAACAGTTGCTTGAACGTGTCATGTTGTCAGTCCCATACAACCGTCCCTAGACAGCCAATTTCTAGACTGTTTCAACCACCAACCAGTCGATGTAACATCGGGAGACACTCACCAGTATCAAGAATGTGCATTCAATACAACGAACCCAATTCAAAATTGCCTGACTTGGATGTGTTCTTTGGTTCCCTACCCCGGTTCAAAACTCTGTTGCGTTCCCATTTAAATAGTCTTAAATAATTTTATTTCCTTTTGTATTTTAGTCTTTATATTTAAATTTTGTTTTGGTCTATAATACTGAATTATTGTAAGTATACTATTGTAAGTGTGTTATTTGATCTCTTTTTTAGTTTTAAGTCATAGTAGCTTTATTTTGTTAAGAATGTTGTGTACACCTATAATTGGTACGTAGGTACATTAGAACTATACCAACTGAATCTTTAATTACAAATGTTTTATGTACCTATGTACTATTGATGCACCTATTTTAAATAAATAAATGCTAAATACTTGTGGAAACCACAATGTAAAGATCAGATTTCCGCACTAGAGCTCGCATATCAGCACGACTCCTCTAGTCTAAACTGTAGAATCTTGTTTAGACTCCCCTTTATAAAGAAGGGGCAGATCTAATTAACGTCAAAGCACCATGAATACGTACAATTTACTTCAGCATAGCTGACTGGATTATATTTTGATCCTAATGCAATCAAAGAGAATTCTAGTGGATTGATAGGAATTAAATATTTCTGGGCATAAATCCAGACTCCATGGCTGTGTACTTCAAAATTTCTCATCGAAAAACCCATCATCTTCCTACCCTTGTCCCATTTTATTTGAGGTCGGCGCAACACATTTTCTTCTCCCATTCTCCCCTGTTAGACGTCACAGCATCATTTACTCCTTTCTCTTTTATTCATTTCATTCTTCACACCATACATCCATATTTTCTTTGGCCTTCCTCTCCCTCTCGATCCATCAACATTCATGTCCATCACTCTTTTAGTCACATGCGTTTCATCCCTCTTCATTACATGTCCATACCAAGACAAACGACTTCCTTTAAATTGTTCAGTAACAGGTACCACTTTTAAACTTTCTCTAATATACTCATTCCTAACTTTATCCATTCTTGTCCACACATCCATCTCAACATTCTTATCTCCGCTGCATGCAATCGTTTTTCATACATCTTCTTCACAGCCCAACATTCTGATCCATACAATACGACAGGTCTAATCACAGACTTGTATATTATCCCCTTTAACTTGAGGGGCATCCGTGGGTAGCAAGTTGTTCCAGTGACCTGTCGCCATTTCATCCATCCTGAGTTGATTCGGTGCGTTACGTCCCGGTCTACTTCACCATTTCCCTGAATAAGCGACCCGAGGTACGAAAATTGGCGCAGACCAGACGCGCATAAGCACAGGACTGGAGATACCGCTGAAATCACAAAACAAGTATTCCGTTTTGGTTCTACTTAATTTCAGGCCAACATTCTCCAGTCTCGCCACTCTCATCGAAAAACCCAATAACCCAATAATGGGCTCGCCCCCTATTACATGTGTCTTCAACCATGACTGGCGAAATGTGGGTGTAAGTACGATAAGGTTCACCTCTGCCTAATCTTCGGGAGTCACAGGCGCGATTTGTATTGTATTGTATCGGGCTGGTGTCCGCAACTCCACGTCAAAGCGCGTATTTTGCGTACGGGTGGGAAATTCACTCGATCCACCCTAACTTCCCGAGAAAGGCCAGCAGCGCCTTGATGTTGCTGACAATCTCGCGAAGAGTACCTGGGTTACCGAAGTACTTTGCCCAGTATGTTGCAACCACTGCGCACATACAGGCGCGATGTTATGTTATGGATACAAAGTTGTTATTAGTTAAAGCTTTAATTGTTTTCTCAGCGAAATGTTAGCAATTAAATCAAAGAAATCTTCCATTTACTTTCTGTATTTTGTTAGTGCGATTATTGATTCGAACTAAGAATGATGTCCTCATCTTGTTTGCTAGGCAAATCTAATAATCTTATCAATATTTGCAGAACTTCTATAAAAGAAAAGAAAAAAAATAGGAACTCTCCGAGTCTTGCTATTAAGATTCCAATTCAATAAAAACTCTAATTAGCAGAAGTCGGGCTTTAACAGTAATACCCAACTAGACGAGGCGTTTTCTACGATATTATGTACTGTATAATCCTTTTAAAAGATTTCATTTTAGAATGGGACCATGACACTTACTTTTATAAATTAAATTCTAACAAAGTAATTGTGAAAGTTAAATACGAATTTAATCCTCATTATTTCTCCTAGAAGTGTTGTTGTTATAGAGAATGTGTTGCAGAAATACCGATTGTTTTCGTTGGAAAGCATTTCGAACCGTTGGAATCGTTGAATGGCTATTGCAGTAAACAAGCTTTACAAAGATAATATGTTTTTGAACAAACTTTAAACGATGGATACAAATACTTGACTTATCGAGAAAAAGTAAAAAGGATTGTTGAGCAGTTTTATACCATTATAGATATAAACAACAGTGTTGGGATAGCTGAAACCCTCATTAAAACAACTATCTGTAGATATTATTTACCCACTCCTAATAATTTGTGTAGCCTTTTTGCAACTCTGTTGGGGTCGGCTTCCAGTCGGACGGACCTGATCTTTCGATTTTGGGATGAAGAATCATGTATTGAACTTAATGTTACGCACCTATAACATTGTGCTGGCGGATGGATTGAATGGTACGTATGCAAGGGGTCGTGGAGGCGTTTAAAATCTTTAATAAAAACTTGTAGGTATTTAAAAAATACTTGTCTAAAAGTTGGAACGTTGACACCCAATGTCTCCGTAACTAGAAGGTTCTCAGGTATGGTGTAGAACAAAAAAGATATCGCAATGACGGAGAGAACAAGTGCCTTTCGAGGTGTTTTACACCCTTTATACTACTTTGCAGTTATTTTCTCGGGCTCAAATTATGTCTAAAGCTCGTACTGTAATATGTGTTTATGACGTGATACTTAACGTCCTTACCTACTTTCGTATCAGTTAAATTAATATAGTCCTCTTCATAGTCGATTTACGAGCGACCTCACTCACCGATATTACTTTTTATGGACATGTTTAACTTTGACAGCTGCAACATCAACAACGACAAACACTTCGGCTACACTTTGAAGCGGTAATATAAACCTCCCTACTTCGTTTTAGTTAATTTCTAAGTTGGAAGTGGAATCCATACTGATATTAAAATACTTCGTCATGTTGCGACGACGTCGTTTGAAACTAGGGTAAATAGCGTTTTGTGGACAATGTGTGAGCAGAATGCCACTTAATTGGGAACAGCGGTCTAGATATGGAGATTTTTTACAATTATATGCTCGCTGTGAGTCATTATTTAATAGCACATTAATATAGATATCGTTTTTAATTATGCATATTGTTTTGTTCTGTTTCCTGACCTAGATATTAAATGATTGTTGCTATCAAGGTAATATTTGTTTATGATTTTATTGTGCCATCCATCCTTTTACTAAGCTCCTATAAAAGTTTATGAATTGTGCAACCAACTGGTAGGTACTTGATCCAAATGTAACAATTTTAATATATCTTGTTATTTGATACAGTCCTCGAAATATCGGAAATATTCAGCGATGAGATATTCTAAATTCATCAGGTAACTCATGCATACAATTCCTGTACGCTCTCACATTGTATAATGTTTCTAGGAAACATAGCTCTTAATTTCAATCATGTTGAATGGCTCCCGGGTTTACTATAGTCACTCATAGTATAGCTAAAAGCGTGTGATTTCAGGAAAATACAGTATTTTTCAAATGGGACTCTTTGTTTAGTGAGTGAAAAAAATTCATTCAAATGGGACTCTTTGTTTAGTGAGTGATACATGAAACACTATTTGAAGTAGCGATATTTTTGTTTTAGTTTATAAGAACCTATGATATATGGACAGGTTGTTATTTTCCACTATTCACATTGCATTGCTATTGTGGGGAGAGTGGGCCGCAAATTACAAGCCTGAACACTCGCGTCAGACGCCCACGAAATTCGGCGCGACTGTTGTGGCGCGCTACTGAAAATTCCTCATATTAGTTCCATTGTCATACAATGACATTACGTTTCGACGTCACGGAAGCCACCACTGAAATTATGCTGGTGGAGCGACAGTGACTTAATTGAAACCTAGTGTTCGTACAACATTGTTTCTAAAAGGGGTACATGAAAGGGATTGATATACTCGTAGATAGATCACTTTTCTAAACAACTTTCTGTATGGGACCAATATCTTAATTGCCAGGTTTTTTCGATAATATAACTTTTATTATAAACAGTATACGCTTTTATAACAAGTTGCCAAAGTCAGTTATAGAACTGACCAATGGAAAGTTCATAAGGACTACGTTGAAGACAAAGAAGTTTGGCTATAATTCCTTCTGCGCATGCGGCTTCCCTGGTAGCTCATAAACGGCACAGATTTGTGGATGTCTTTAACTATTCTCAATCTCATTTTTCTCTTTCTTTTGATTCAGGTTTTTACAATAGTTTTCAAATCATTTTTTCTCATATTTTGCAGAATAGTTACAGCACTGATGACAATATTTGTGCCACATGTTTAATTTAGTTCTTTAATTAAATATTCTTTTTTTTTTTATATTTACTTACCTTTGTTTCTAAGATGCTTTTTTACCTATTATTTGTGAATGAGTGAACATTGTACCTTTTTAGATTCCCGGAT
Source organism: Xestia ashworthii (assembly GCA_950022955.1). Taxonomy (NCBI): domain Eukaryota; kingdom Metazoa; phylum Arthropoda; class Insecta; order Lepidoptera; family Noctuidae; genus Xestia; species Xestia ashworthii. The sequence continues at coordinate 11,881,346 of OX465559.1, read as the reverse complement.
GCTGTTTAACTTTTGTTAAATATTTCTTTTGTTTTACATTTTTTGTATAGTAGCAACGACCTATTGTCGGGCCTACGCTGTCTCCCCCATACTTTAGTACTAATGCTGTAATGTAACATAATAATATTGTAATACCAAATGATTTGAAAAGAGTAACCATGGAGTTTCTTGCCGATTCTTCTCCATGGAATCGACCAACGCGAACCGTGCACTTTGTTCGACGTTTTATAAGTGCCCATCTAGGCCTATGTGAAATAAAATATTTTGATTTTGAATAATCTATACTTAATTTATACAGCTGAAGAGTTTGTTTGTTTGTTTGAACGCGCTAATCTCAGGAACTACTGGTTCGAATTGAAAAAAAATGTGTTGGATAGTCCATTTATTGAGGAAGGCTTTAGGCTACATAACATCACGCTATGTCTAATAGGAACGGAGCATAAATGAAAATTGTTGCAAAAACGAGGAATATTTATTCCTTGTGTTTGTTACCTCAGAACTTTCGACTGCGTGAACCCATTTTGATGATTCTTTTTTTTATTTGAAAGCTGGTGCTTTCCGTGTGGTTAATTTCAATTTGGTTAAGATCTGATGATATCTTCGGAGATATTAATGGGACTCTTCAAAATTAGACGGCAAATCTGCAGTGATTGCTGCAATCGCTTAGATGTTTATACAACATCATGACGGAACATCACGCCTGTATGCTCTGAGGGGGTACGCAGATGTGTACAATACTCCCAGATTTCGAAAGTTAGGTGTGTTAAGTTCCATTTATTGGGGATAAGCCTATTACCGTGACATGTACTGTTTTTTTTTTATTGGAAAGGGTTAGGTTCTGATTATGGGATCCATGACAAAGTAACGGAACTCTTCAATTCTGAGCAAATTTACCGTACTCGGCCAAATCTTTTATAGGCTACCAGGATATTTGAGTCACCTACCATAACGTCGTTATGAACCGACTTTAAAAAGGAGGAAGTTCTTATTGCAATGTTCCCCGATTACTCGAAGATGGCCGGACCGATTCTGTTTTTTTTTTATTGTTTGAAAGGGTATACTTCCCAGGTGGTCCCATTATCATCAATTCAGGATACTGATGATGGGATCCTAGAAAAATAGGGAGAACTCTTCAAATAGGCTTTTCCTTATAGGCACACAAGAGGCGACTTGGGTAGTTTTAGGAAAAGTACTTTCTCGAAGTGATCCCGTTTCAATTTGGTACAGATATGATGAAAAACTTCAGAGATAGGCAACGGAACTACTCAATAAATGATAGCAAATGTACTGGGATTGCTGAAATCTCATGTCTGTCTATTGTTTACAACAGTTCATAACAAAAAATCACGCCGGTACGGTGTGAAAGGGTAAGCACATATGAACGACTAAAAAGTGAAAACTAAAAAATTCTCTTGCAAGAAATAAAACCGACTTCACACAAAAATTTGAAAAATAACTTTAGCTTCAGAAGTCGGTGATAAAAAAATAAATCAATCAAACAAAGGTCATTAAATCTCTTATATGTGACGCAGACGAAGTTGCGTGGGTCAGCTAGGTTTGCTGTGTCCTGTTTGTCCAACCTATTATGTTGCCATGCCCTAACCGAGTTTCATGTTAGAACTTCCTTACATAATTATATGTATTTAACAACTAAATGTATGAATCCAATAGTGAGTTTGAGTTTTAGTCCCAAAAAAATCTCAACATTTATTCGAATCGAATTAAATGTATCGGACAGCTGACAATTTTTCGCGATTCCCGTGCAGAAGGTTTCGCTGTTCAGATGGTTTGTATGTACCACATCCTTAAATAGAAGCACACCTTTCTGATACACGCTGTATTTACATGATGACATGACATCACGCATGCAATGGCAAATGAGTTAGGCTTGTAACGATGTCGTTTCATTTACAGTCTCGTGGACGTAAAACCTCCACGACGACTAAAAAACCTCCATAGTACTTACTTGTACTCAAAGAAAGAAATGTAACAGTCCTTTCGAAATTCAAATTTAAAATTGGCTTGTCGCATTGACTGCACAGCCATTTTTATCATCAGTCCTACCAAAATTATGTAACGATATACATCTTCCTAAGTTTCTTCCTACTACCAGAGTATTGAGTGTTTGCTCTAACTAGCACAGCTGGTTTCTATTTAAGATGTTCTAAAAAAAACCCGACGCACGGGGTAAGTTTTGATTATAAAATACTATCTTGTAACTGCGGCTCCTCGCCGCCTATTAAAAATTTCGTCATACTAGGACTGTTATTGAACCATGTATTTTTTATTTATTGTTTCAGTTTTTATTTTTAATCATACGATTTCTACAATAATAAACTATCAAGTCGCATAAGAAACGTTTATTATTTCATCATCTGCACCCATCACGTCACACTGGCTCTCCGGAAGAACTACCCCGGGATGAGGTTGTAGAAGCTTGGCGAGAAAGCGCTGACACGCCAGACGAGGCCGACACGCCAGCTACCAGAAGCGTTTTACACCATCTCCCGCTACATTCTACGTGACTGCGCCGAGGACACTGACCACCCTAATTGGATCAAAAAATAAAGATTAGAGACTATTATTAATATTTACAGCGCGTATATAACAACGGCGTGATAGTGATTACTTTTTAGTGTTATACCATATTCTACCCTATGTAAGTACTACAGTCAAACTTCATCCCCATTTTTCATAACACAAAACAGAACGTATCACAACTATCTAAACTACAATCACTATACACACATTTTACAGACAATAACACGCTCGACGCTACTAAGGCAGGTTACAAATGTAATCGGTTCCCGATTGTCTTAGTACCGGAGGCATTCATACACAAACTAATTACCTACCTATTACTGATATACCAAATACTTAACAAAACTCAATACTTATTACAACACAGCCTTACAGACATCACCTACTCACACCTACGGCTTGTCTAACGACAGCTACATAAACCCTCGAGTTCTTGGAGTTTAAACCCTCGCAGTTATTCCAAAACACGTTGGTTACCTCACCCTTGGCTTTGGGGAGTACCCTTATCCAAGTTACTACACGCTTAGCCCGTATTTCTCTAGGCCTTCGAAGCCGACTCGAGAATACGTAAGCTAAGTTCTTACAAACATTACATGCAGCTAACAGAATATATTTTTAACACTAAATACACAACTATACAATAATATCATATAATAAAATACATAATCTGAAATTAACATCATAATCTGAATATTTAAATACATAAACTGTCATACTCAGACGTTGTCACTATTTGTTTTCAACAATTTTCTTTATTTGACTGAAAAGGTTTTATACCTTTTGTTCAATTATAAAGCCATATATACAATATGGATACTTCACAACTTAACAAACCTGAAATCATACCTCAACCTCATTTTGAAGAAAATTGTATATATTTTAATTTTTATCATATTTATGATTAACTAGTTACTATACATAGGTAGTTGCTAAGTAACAAGCCACAGTATTATAGTCTTTGAACTCGTTTCATGGAGTATTAGTCTTTTTGCCAGTACTAAGGTTAGTTCCGAATTTGACCACCAAAACGTTTCCAAGGTGAACGATTTTTTTAATCCTAAACATATTATCATTTAAACCCTCTTTAGAACCTCTTTTACTCACTTGAACCTCTTTCACTCACTTGAACCTCTTTCAATCACTTGAACCTCTTTCACTCACTTGAACCTCTTTCACTCACTTGACTTGAGTGCCAAGTCCTCTCTTACTTGAGTGACGAGTCCCTCTCATACTGAGTTACCCTCTTACTTGAGTGACGAGTCCCTCTTACCTCTCATACCCTCTTACCTCACATACCCTCTTACCTCACATACCCTCTTACCTCTCATACCCTCTTACCTCCATACCCTCTTACCTCTCATACCCTGTTCGAGTCCTCTCTCACTCAATATTTAACCCTGCACGGACTATTGTACTTTTTATCACTCTTTTAAATATTGTATACCTACTTTTGCTATCATTTAATTTTACTTGTTATTTTTTTTAAATGGTTTTATTAAAAAAAAAGGCATAGACTCATTCCGTTATATAATTTTATTTACTATTCTTGTAAAAACTATTTAGTTGTAAATACTCCTCATGAAACATTTGGCTTGTTAATACCATATTTTATTTCTTGATTTTGTTTTTCTTTTTTTATTATGGAGCGGTGCACGACTCCTAAAATAAGCCATGGTGTCGAGCGGTTTTCATAACTCGTAAAATAAGCCTTTGTGAACCTTACTTTTAAGTTAGATAGTAATTTTATATCCTTGAACCTGAATTTTAAGTGGGTTATTTAAAAGGTGCGGGTTACGACACCTAATTAAAAAAATAAGCCATCGTAAACCTAAAATATTATGTACTCATAACAAGTACCTACTTATTATAATCTCTAAGCAGATTAAGATTTTTCCTGACCATTATTAGGGTTGGTAAACTTGTAAATTTTTAGAACATTTAACACACACACTTACACATGACATTCATCACACACAAAAACACTGACCACGATCACCAAACGCCAGCGGGTGGTGACTGGCAATAATTCAATAAGCCTGCACTAATCTGGGTTAGTTCCTTGAGAAACATCTTCTATTATATAAGATTTCTCTTTTTAACTGTTGCCTTAATTCAGACTTATTGATTAAGACTTTGTTAGATACGATGAATGTTAGTATTATGAATGTTAGTATTTGAATGGAACCGGAACCAACCTAGTGTAAATTTGTCACTGTAATTAACATTCTTACATTCAAATTCTATCATGCACTTCCATTAATTAACAAATATGTTATTACCTATATTATTATTTTTATATAAAAATGACTTGTTTTGTAACTACTTACCTACCAAATTTAATGTAATTGTGAAAATGACATCGTTATCATTCCCGTATTTATTTTAAACTTTAATTTAACTCTGACTTAATAACAACTTAACTTCAACTTCAACTAATTTTTTTTTTTTTTCTCTTTTCTAACTTTCAACTAACTTTTTCTTTAACTTTCACCTCTTCATACCAATTCTCCTTCTTTTGCAAAAAAAAAAAAAATCCTTAAAGATTTTTTTTTTTGCGCCGGCCACCCCGGTATTGTAACGATGTCGTTTCATTTACAGTCTCGTGGACGTAAAACCTCCACGACGACTAAAAAACCTCCATAGTACTTACTTGTACTCAAAGAAAGAAATGTAACAGTCCTTTCGAAATTCAAATTTAAAATTGGCTTGTCGCATTGACTGCACAGCCATTTTTATCATCAGTCCTACCAAAATTATGTAACGATATACATCTTCCTAAGTTTCTTCCTACTACCAGAGTATTGAGTGTTTGCTCTAACTAGCACAGCTGGTTTCTATTTAAGATGTTCTAAAAAAAACCCGACGCACGGGGTAAGTTTTGATTATAAAATACTATCTTGTAACTGCGGCTCCTCGCCGCCTATTAAAAATTTCGTCATACTAGGACTGTTATTGAACCATGTATTTTTTATTTATTGTTTCAGTTTTTATTTTTAATCATACGATTTCTACAATAATAAACTATCAAGTCGCATAAGAAACGTTTATTATTTCATCATCTGCACCCATCACGTCACAGGCTTAGGCACCTCTGGTACACCCTTATTTCGCCTAAAACCTGGTAAAACAATACTTTGACAGACTTTGTTTTTAGTTTTGATGGTCATACGACAATTTTAGAGCAGCTACACTGCTACATAAATAATCTTGTTGGTGCCACGGTTTTTATGTAGTATATGTCACAACAAAAGATTCAAGATGTTGTAAGCAATATATCTTCTTCAAATCTTTTCTTAAAAATAAAAAAGCTTAGAACATTTGAAAGCTCCTAGATTATCTGTTTTTAGCTTACAGTAAAATGTAATAAAGTATAATTAATTAGATATTTCAACCGTTACTAAAAAGTATGGTTAACGCCCACAATAATTAAAACTGCTCATTATATATAACTTTTGTTATTAAAGTTTTTCATGTTTCTAGTATTTAGACAACCGTGGCAAACGGTGTAATTTGTGTAGTAATTAAGGTTGGTTGTTTAATTCTAATTTATGGATTTGTCCCAGCGGTAAAGAGTTCAATGATCTGGTTATGAAAAAAAAATGTCTAAAAATCTAAAGACATAATTTTAGACATAAATAAATAAAATAAAAATAGCTTTATTGATTCCTTACACTATTTAGACATCCATCAATTATTTACATTAATTGTTTTTAGCAACAACCTGTTAATAATTTGTATTAATTGATTACATTTTATTTTTCACTATACAATTACTACAATAGAATTAAATATTATTTTATTAACAATTAAAATGATTTGAGATAACATATTATATTAATTTCTTCATGCATTTACATATTATCATGCAAATTTTTAACGTAATTTATTGTTATTATTAATTGACATTATTGAGTAATAGTTTCCTCATATCAAATTATTAATCTTCTAAAATTATAATAGTATATATTATTTATTATCATTTTAATATTATTAAATATTTAAATGTAAGGACCGCCTATAGCGGTAAAAGCCTCCTCCATTCTTTTCCATCTCGCTCTGTCTCTGGCTAGCCTGCTCCATATTTTTCCTGCTACTTTGGCTATGTCATCGTTCCACCTTTTGCATGGTCTACCTCGACGGCGTTTTTTGTTTGTCGGGTACCAGTTTGTGGTTATTTTTGTCCATCTCTCATCACTCATTCTTTGGATGTGTCCTGCCCATTTCCATTTTAGCTTAAGAGCCTGCCTAACTACGTCCTTGGCTTTGGCTCTCTAATTAGCGTGTTTTTAACTTTATCCCTTAGTTTTATTCCCATGTAGCTCCTTTCTATAGCTCTCTGACAGACTCTTATCTTTTCTAACGATTCTTTTGTTAAAGACCACGTTTGGCATGCATATGTAAGGCACGGCATTAAGCAGGTTTCCATTGCTTTTGTTTTTATTTTGGTAGGTAGTTCACTTTTAAATATTTCTTTCATGGACCAATACTTATTCCAGGTGTTCTTTATTCTGCGTATTATTTCTTTCTTTGAACAGTCTTTTATAGAAATTAAGTGTCCCAAATAGACATACTCATTAACCCATTCTAAGAGTTCCCCGTTCAATGTTAAAGTTTTTTCTTCTCTGTTTGTCATAACTTTAGTTTTGCTTTGGTTCACTTCCAGCCCCACAGTCTTGCTTTGTTCATTCAGTGTTTTTAGCATATGTTGTAGTTCTTCGGGGTCGTCAGATAATAGCACCAGGTCATCTGCAAATCTAGGTGTGATAAGTACTGTCCATGTAATTTGAGGCCAACTCTATCCCAGTCCAGTGATCTAAATATTTGTTCTAAGACTGCTATGAAGATCTTTGGAGAGAGAGGGTCACCTTGTCGCACACCACGTTGTATATTAAAGACTGGTCTGACTGGTCTGACATGGGTCTGACTGTTCCTGTATATTTCTTTGATTATATTTATGTAGTCCGAATTCAATCCTTGCTCCGCCAGCGCCTTCCACATCGAGTTGTGCGAAATTGAGTCAAACGCCTTAGAATAGTCGATAAAATAAACATCTTGAGAGTGTGTATGTGGTCCACCATTGATCGATTTTTCATAAACCCTGCTTGCTCTACAGCTTGATTATCGTCTATTATTCTGGTTATACGGCATAGTAGAGTTGAGGAAAATACTTTATAGAGACATGGCACAATACTTATCGGCCGGTAGTTAGATATTTGTGTTGGGTCTCCTTTTTTATACAGAAGGATAATGTCTGTACATGCCCATTGACTAGGAAGTTTATTTTCCATTAAGATTTGGTTGAACAAGGTCGTGAGCGGCTTGATTAAGTTGTCTTTGCCTGCTTTTATAAATTCATTCTTTATTCCACCTGATCCGGGATTTTAGACATGCCTAATGAGAATTCAGTACGGTTGAATTTGTTATTATTCTTACAAAAAATCTCCTTTAGCTGGTTCAGCAGAAATGGCTGCAAATAAAACAATTACAATAAATAGCAATTTAGTATTATAAATGCGAAAGAAACTACATAAAGGGTGTAAAACACATCTTCACGAAGATGAAAGGCACTTGTTCTGTTCCATCATTGCGATCATTTTTTTGTTCTACACCACACCTGGGAACCTTCTAGTTACGGAGATATGGGGGGTCAAAGTTACAACTTTTTGGCAACTTTTTTTTTAAATACAAGTTTTTTTGTAAGATTTTAACTTTTAACACCTCCACGACCCCCGTACTATTCAATCCATCCATCAGCACAATGTTTTAAGTGCGTTACATTGAGTTCTACCACAAAACATGATTTACAAACTCAAAAAAAAAAAAGTTGTTTCCCAGCAATATTTTTTGCGTAAAGTTACTTAGTTTGATGTACAGAATGCTTGGTTGACGGCTTCGTGATGAGGTGGTTTACACCCTGTATACTCGTATGATGTGTAGGTATAATGTAGATTTTCAGATCGGTAGCCTGGATAAGTACCTCGTTAAGGAACAATAGCAAATGTTTTATCATAGGTAGACGAAGACGAAGTTGCAGTAGTATATAAGCCAGCTAATCTTACATTAATCTGCTAATGGATTTAACGACGACAATAAAAGAATAGTCGATAGTTAGTGAAGTCAATATATCCGCTATGAAAAAGTAATCGGAAAATTATGTAGAAGTAGTCGGAATCAGGGTAAGTAAATAGTAAGGAGATACACTAACTTATAAAACTTTTAATTACAATGCTTTGTTAGGTACCAGTCGTGTTGATAAGGAAGTGACTTACTATATCGACGATTTACTTGCTCAAGAGTGGTACAAAAGATGGTCCCATGTAAAAATTTCAACATCTGCTCTATCCAAATGTATAATTTTTCCGCGAAATCGATGTTGCCAAGACGTTGGTCCCTTGGAAAGTTGTTCAGTGTGATGTTGCACACCCTTTCATATAGATTATACAGGTCGGTGCATTGATTACCCAATTGAACGATCGAAAGAACGGGTCCTGTCTCTTCAGCTCCAATAACTCATCGTTGGGTCCACGAGGTAGGATGGAGCTAAAGAGACAGTAAATGACCCCTTTATTTAGTACTGTTCTATTTGGAAAACGTTGCACCAAACACCCTGTATAATTTTCATTAAATAATTCAGTCACCTTTTTTGTATACATACACACTGTATAAATCGTTGATCGCTGAATGCTCACATTGCCGTTTCGGTATGCCGCAGGAATACAGGACTCTGTCAGTCAAAAGTAAAACACTCCTTTTATGTTAGTACGTCCACTCGCTAATCGCCGTAGGTGGGACCAGACCCTTTTTTAGATAGTTCCGTCTACAAAGCAACGTGTAGGTACTTGCTGCCTATGGGACCTTAGGGAGTAAACAACAACAAAGCCTTCTCCGTATACTAAATTTTGTATATTGTAATACAAATGTACCTATATCTACAACATAACATAATAGTTATGACGTAGCCGTAATAATATCAGGTAATAGACTGTTGACTACAAACTTATGTAGAATCATAATTAGCAAGCCTGAATTTCATGTCACATCATATAAAGATATCATTATTACCAGGTTTTAACAAGCTTGGCAATGGCCAGAGGTGTACTTATACTAGAAGCTATTATCTTACTACTGATTCTTGAAAATTAAATATCACGTTTCTGGACCTGGGAACCGAACTCAAGATAGTATGCTTAGAATAGTAGTGATTGTGACCACTAGACCAAAATGGTACAAATTTTCAAGCAAAATTTATTGTAAGAAAAAATGTATTGTATAAAATATTTGCAGTTCTTAATACTGTCAAGAAATTTTAATGTGTTTTACAAGTAAGCAAATAAATAAATAAGTCATGTTAAATACATATTTTTAAGCATCAGTAATACTCTATATTATTTTGCCTCTGAAGATGCCACCTACACTATGAAAAAGCTGTTATACCCGAAAACCCTTTTATAATTTTACAAATGTGCCTTTTTCGCAATAACCTGAACAATATTTTGTGGTAACAAGGTCTGATCATGACGCCTATATTTTATTACACTTATGTTATGTATGACCACCCTTTTATACTGCGTACCAGAATAATTTATAAATTTATTTATTTACATTTATTTATTTACCTAACCTCTTCCTACCAATTTGTGCGGCTGAACATGTTAGAACTATTCTGTATATTTAACATTATTATCTTGCATAAGTACACTGTATCATGTACACCATGTTTAAACAAATAAATTTTTACTTACATACTTACTAACCCAGGAGTCAGCGACTTCACATAATTTTGTTACCACTTTCTTGTGTATTATAGATGATTGATTATTGAAATGTTTTATGAACAAGTTTCTACTTCTCTCTTTTCAACAGGTCGAAAATTGTCACCAACCCTCAATTTAACTTGCCAAAAACATTTCGTATAACAATACAAACAGTTCAAAAAGTTAACGCAGAACTACTCCATACAATTTTGTGTTCTCTTAGTAACTTGGAGAAATATGACAGATGGCGCCACCGGGACTCGGCACAGACTAACTTGTTTTATTTATTCCTTAATTAGATATTTATGACACCTTCATATATTTTTAGCAGGTAAACCTTAATTATTGTTGTTTTACCAGTTAGGCGCCATTCATTTATCAAACTTGGGCTTTATTTAATGGCAAAAAGTACTTAGGTAGGGCATCATCTCAGCCGAAAGACGTCCACTGCTGGACATAGGCCTCTCCCAAGTGTCGCCACATTGACCGGTCCCTTGCGACTCGCATCCACCGGATTCCCGCAACCTTCACCAGGTCATCGGTCCACCTAGTGGGAGGTCTTCCAACGCATCGTCTTCCGGTTCGCGGTCGCCACTCCAGAACTTTTCGGCCCCATCGGCCATCCGTTCTGCGAGCAATGTGCCCTGCCCACTGCCACTTAAGTTTAGCAATTCTTCGGGCTACGTCGGTGACCTTGGTTCTCTTGCGGATGTCTTCATTTCTGATTCGATCACGCAAGGAAACTTCGAGCATAGCCCTCTCCATTGCCCTTTGGGTGACTTTAAGCCTTTTGATAAGGCCCATTGTGAGCGACCACGTTTCGGTCCCGTATGTAATCACTGGCAACACACACTGGTCATAGACTTTCGTCTTGAGACACTGCGGTAAGTTGGACGAGAAGATACCGCGCAGCTTCCCGAACGCTGCCCAGCCGAGTCGGATTCGACGATTGACCTCTTTCTCGAAGTTAGACCTACCTAACTGGACCGTTTGTCCTAGGTATACATAATCGTCTACAATTTCGAGTGTAGAGTCTCCGATCTTGATAGGAATGGGTGTGACATGGGCATTCAACATGACCTTCGTCTTGTCCATGTTCATTTTTAGACCCACTCTTTCGGAAGCTCTACTGAGGTCATCGAGCATTGTACTGAGGTCCTCCATGGTCTCAGCCATGACCACAATATCGTCGGCAAACCAAAGGTGAGTGATGTACTCACTATTGACGTTGATGCCTAGCCCTCTCCAGTCCAGAACCTTGAAGACATCCACCAGTGCAGCGGTGAACAGTTTCGGAGATATGACGTCTCCCTGTCTTACACCTCGTTGCAGAAGGATAGGTTCCGAGGCTTGGTCCTGAAGTCGGACTGACATGGTGGCGTTTTTATACAAACACTTCAACACTTCGATGTACCGATAGTCAATTTGGCACCGTTGGAGAGACTGCAGTACAGCCCAGGTTTCGATCGAATCAAAGACTTTTTCGTAGTCCACAAACGCTAAGCAGAGAGGCAAGTTATACTAGGTAGGCAACGTAAGTACATATTACCTATATATTATTTTTATATCAAATTTCTTTGCAAATTATACCGGATATATTATTATAATGTAATATGTAAGTATGCTATATTCCTGTAAAGTTTCATTCAATTCAAAATAAAACGTAAACAGCCATTCTCACAAACTTCGCATTTAAAATGGTAGTGGTACCTACAGCAGCTTTGTCAATAAAACTGGTTGATACCACTATCTCTTCCCACGTGGCTGACAATCTCTTGCAAGGATAGTAGCCGTCCATGTCCTTTCAGAGTTTTTAGGGGGTTTAAATATTAAATGTGGGCAGTAGAGAAGCCACTTATATTAATATTTTAATACTCAAAGTGAACAGTGGAATGTCAACCTACTAGCGTAGGTGGTTTCTTTAAGAAAAGGGTATCCACACCAACCACGTTGCTTTTATCCCTAATTTACAAAATAACGCACCCTCACTTACGCGAAAAAGTGTTAAGAACAGTTTTCTTGTGTAACTAAAGCAGTTTCTCTTGAACATGTCCCGGTTGTGTGTGAAATTTCAGTTCAGTGTGTCTGTGGACTCTGTAACGTTGTCAGTCTTAACACTTAACAGTAACTCCCGTCGGACAGTGATAACATTTCATTGCACTCATAACTTTTTTGTAGCGCAACAGTATTAGAAGCGAAGCGAAATCGACCCGAACTTAAACCGATACCTCGTACCGTTTGCATCCGCGAATTCTGTGAAACTTTTTCAACCACTAAAGTTTTATTTTACCAACGGATTCAGAATGTTAGTTTTTTATTGTTCTATTTTGCACAACAGTGCGCAGTGGTCGGGATATCCATAACTTGTGGAGTATACAAAAATATCGCGCGTTTAATCGTAGGCACAGCTGTAAATTTAACACCGGGACAGTGCCTAATGTCAGCATACAGTGTCGACATTCGTTCAAGTTAATGGTGCTACATGCTAATATTTACACTCGCTCTCTGAATGTTTACACATAAAAAATATATTTTATTGTCAGTTGTAAAAAGTCATTCATATCCCTCGCCTAACCCTTCTAATGCGTTTATTCATTCGTACTGTAAAATAGAAATGTGTAGCATCTGCGCTACGCTTTTTTACGAACCTTTTAAAATATTCCGTACCTAAGTAAACCAGTAAAAATAAAAAGGAATGCGACGAGGTGGTGACCTTTTTACAGAAAAATAAATAAAAAGAAAAGTTAAATTAAACCCAGTAAAGAAACAACAGTTTAATAATACTGTTATAAATAGAAAAGTTTGCCTACGCATAATAAGTAGGTGTAAATATATTATTCATACCAAAAGGTCCGGAAATTATACATCAAAAGTGACGTGATAGGAAAATGGATGGCATGTATCGGAAATATAGCAGTTGTTGACGAACGACCCTCTCTCACTTGCGGTTTACAATACTCCGGATTTAACATTGAGTAGACAATGAATGGAGTGGTACAAATCAGTTGATTTTTGAAATTATTCAAATAAAATTGTTGTGTACAATATGTCACCGAAAAATTGTAATCTCTCTAGCGAGATTGTAAACTCTCGAAATATTGTCAACTGAACATACTGCTTACAATATAACGCATTATTTTTCAGTAGATTGTAATCTATGAAGAAGTGAAATCGTAATATTGTGAAATGCATGCGATGGAAGTACCTCTGCCCCCATAATAGGGACTTGGGGCACCCCCACGTTAGGTTAGTTAGGTTCCTTTAAACTCTGCACTCAGACATAGAGGCCCCGCCTAGCGGGGCTCCATCGACTACGCTTTTTAGGGGAATATAAAGTGTTTTGAGGTATATATATTAATAGGTTTTTCTCAGAAATGGTAAATTATCTTTTTATTAAAGTGGTATCATGGGGCAAGGGGGACCCCTCCTTCTCTCCCCCTCCTCCACACCGCGCGAGTTGACTTCATGCATTTCACAATATTACGGTTTTACTTCGTTGGATTATAATCTACCGAAAAATAATGCGTAATATTGTAAACAGAATGTTCGTTTGACAATCTTTCGAGAGTTTACAATCTCTCTAGTTATATTACAATTTAACGGTTTTCACAATGTGACGCTGACATTATACATACTACATCTAGAAAATATATAATAAAAACTAAACCTAAGTACCTATAGATATACAACGATGTAAATACGACAAAGTCAAAGTACTCCTCCGCATCGCTGTCACCCGGAAAAGTGCCCAGAAGACTGGTAGCATTGCCACGTTGAATGGCAATGCTAATTCTTTGCCCAAAGAAAGAGCTAGTCCTCTGGTCGCGCAAACTGTCGACCAGTCGGTGGGAGATTTCCTTAAGTCAGTTAATTGTTTAAAAAAAATGGCAAATCTAAGATGCAGCAACCGTTCTCCTAGGACCGATTCGCCAAACCAAATCGCCAAATCCAAAACTAAACCACAACTCAAGTAACCAATGGTTACTTGAGTTGTGGTTTAGTATAAATATATCATAATCATTTTCCTGTGGTGTAGTAAAAATATATCATAATCATTTTCCTGCTCTCAATTCCTTGCATTTCGATTTATTTGGGGTCGGCGCAGCATGCCTCTGCTTCCATACTTCTCTATTTAATTAGTCTTTATCTCATGAGTCACTTTATTTTTATTCATATCTTCTTTCACACAGTCCAGCCATTGTATGTATATTTGGTTTTCTCGTCACGTTTGTAAAAGTATTGCATGCACGTGCAAACCATTTATGAGTGAGGTTTTAGTGAATTTGCTTATGGGTATTCCATTTCTTATCTAGTCCATGTCAGACGCGCATGGACCTTCCGGAATGCGGCCAGGCATTCTCCTCATTACTCAACCCCGACTTACATCGTGAAAAAAATACTTACGCTGAAAGTGTGGCTTCTATTACGACCTTTCTTGTGTATGAAAAGTTGATTTTATACTATATGGCAGAAAATATGAAGGGTTTATTTTCCCACCTATTGTTATACAGAAACGTTGAATGTAATATTATGCCTACACTTTCCTTTTTTATGACATACTAGCTTATACCCTTGGGTTCGCCCTCGTGGAGTTCGATAATTGCCCAACATAATTATACTACCGGTATAAAAAATATCCTATAATATATGTTAATCTAGGTTATAAACTATCTGTGTGTCTAATTTTATTCCTATCTGTTCTGTAATTTTTGCGTGAAAGAGGAATAAGCATCGATCCATCCTCATAAACATTTGTAATAATGGTTTATTTTGTGACAGATAAAGGAAAAATAAGGCATACTAAAATTGCTGAAACTACAATAGATAGATCTAAACGAGTTTCAGATAAAATCAAATAAAAACTAATTGCATTTTTTAATTAAAGCTGTTCTAGAATTTAAAATTTCATCAAACCACGAAACATAATTTGAAAATTGTTCAGGGCAAATAACTAAGTTTAAAAGATTTTAGAAAATTATTCTTCTCAATTCTGCTTAAGCTCTTTATAATGTAAGCATGTAATATTGGTGTCTGCGGGCAAAAATACAGATCCAAAGTTTAATTAAACCTCCTTATTGCCTATTACAAAGTTTGTATGAACTTAAGAAGTTTTATGAAGAACTTTGCATTGCATTAGGATTCCTAAATTCATTTAGTATAGCAGATTGTGGTTTGTTCTTTTCATGGAAAACTAGCTGTTGCCCATGACTTCGATTGCGTGGAAATTCTGATGTGGATGTTTGAGAAAAAAATAAAAAATCACATAATAATGTTTGAGAAAAAAATAAAAAGTCCTTTCTCAGGAATCTATCGATACGATCAGCGGTTTAGTCGAAAGTGACAAACAAACAAATAGAATTGCTTGCGTATTTATAATTATAATATTAAGTATGGATTTTGGAATATTTGTTTTAGTTTTTTATCCCAAGTTTATTTTAGAGTTTTTTCTTTTAAGAGTAAACGGAGGCTTTTGGGACAGAGCAGGCTAGCAAAAAAAAAAAAAGAAGTTTATCTTTGTCTATAAATTACCTTTCGTTCATTGTGTCCAGCTTCATTGACCAGTGTAGTATTGACAAAGTGGTATATCTGAAGAAAAACATATATGCCCTTTTCACTCCAAAGAGATCTTTGAAAGCGCACAAATTCGGCAGAACCGTAATCACAGTTAATTATTTCTTTACACCTAATGGGAAACGCATTAAATCGTCATCAATTTTGTGCTTTGTAAGTGCTTAAAAACAAAAGGCCTTTGCCGAGGTGCCGATGTTATTGTTTGGTTAAGAGTCTGTGCTTGATTGTTCTCCTAATCGAAATTTATTAAACGGAAAATTTTGTAAATTGTTTTCATGATGAGGTTATAAAACGCTTCTGCTTTTCGCGGGTTTTGGAAATTAATTTTCACTCAAAAACAATTCGTTTATTTAAATTAAGAATATTCTTTTCAAATGTTTTTGAATGAAGTTTCTGGAACACGCAAATTAATTTAACAGGATATTTTTGACTTGATAAACATGAATGGATGCGTTTTTGATGGGCTGAGACGAATTAAATGAGTCGCGCTAAAGTGCAGGCAGTGCTTCAATCAATTAAATTTATCCTCGTATGTAGGACATACGCAAAATTCCACTGATATTATCATTGCTGTTATTCTGTACAAATTTTCAATAAATAATTTGGACACAATTCATGAGAACAATGGTTGGAACGAGCGATTCATTCATAACAACATATCTACATGATATATTTCGAATAAGGAAAATTCAATAAATTCAATATGTTAAAACTGCTTTGTCAGGTAAAATATTCTGCGAAATTCTCACTGTCAACAAAAACAAAAATACCTACTTACCCCGTATTAAAACTTTCAACTCGCGATCGCGTTTACGTAAATCTCGTCACCGGTGAATCGCGGCGCGCCACCCGCGCGTCTTTCTCATGCCGGAGTCGGCCTCGCACTGCCCGCTCCTGATAAAGAGCACTGATAGCATCCCACTATGTACACCTACCTTTATCTTTGTGCATATTATCATGGGATAAACCTTCGGGAGCTTTTGCTCTTTGTTATCTTCATTTTGTGTTTTCATTTCAGGAAATTGAACTGCATTCAGTGGTTGGGTTTGCATTTTCCGAGGCAGCACGTTGGTGTACAGAAAATTTTCTTCCGATGCTCGTTTTTAAAATAAGTAAGTTAGTACCTAGGTACTTAATTCCTTTTGTAACGTAGCATTTGCAAACAGATCTACTTTGAGTTAAATAAACAAATATGGAACGCTTGATGTGAAGAGGATAAAAGTAAGTTCGTTAATGAGCGTCGAGATATATAGCTTTTCATCTGTTGATGAGGTTTTGCAGCTGGGCTATTAAAGTACCTACGATGTTTTCCTTTCATTTGTAACCCACGATATGTTTTTAAAAACACACGAGTATCCCTTGAAGTGTTTCTATTTTTATGCTAGGTCAATTGGTGAGTAAGAAAGATTGTCTGGTTACTCATCGCATAGTTTATGCTGTTGGTAATTTATCATGCATGACACGCACAAACACAGGTGTAATGTAGAATTTGGTCGGTTGAATGTTCAATAAATAAGAGGGTAAATTGTGCCTGTGGAAAGTGTGTGATGATTAGAGACGTGATTTTCCAATCACTTTAACTATCACTACATACAAAGTCACCCGCCGAGTCTATCAGTCCCTATGTAGGTATGCTTAGATCTTTAAAACTACGCAACGGATTTTGATGCGGGTTTTTTTAATAGATAGAGTGATTCAACAGGAAGGTTTTAGTATATAATTTTAGGCGGGCGAAGCCGTGGGCATCAGCTAGTTAGATATAATTTGCGAAGACAGAACGGGTGACCGTCTTAGTAAACAGTATTGTCTACTTACATAATTTGTACAAATATTTATATCAGAATATTGTTTCGTATACCATTTGGACCAATCTCCTTTGTACATACAAAAAGTAATTTCAGGGATAGTAGGTCGGCAAAAACCCTTATTTGACAATATTTGATTGTTAATAAATCTCGCAGGTTTATGGTCAAAATGTAATGTAATTTTTAGCGTCAATATAAATATCAGGTGCTCGCTAGAATATGCCATGTAAAGGTGTCCCTTGGGATAATTCAGCGAATATAATATTATTTGGCTGACATAATCATTGCCTTTGACAGGTGAAAAGTTTCAGGTGGGTGAAATTCGACGGGTTATTTAACCAGTCGAATTTATAAGCAAGTGTTAATTAAGCATTTGCCACGTAAAATTGAAGTTGTTGTATTTATCGTTTGCAATCACAACAAAGGTTCACGAAATCTTTTTTAAATGTGTCGTTCGTTCGAATTTAAATAGCTATCCCAAATTATTGAAAACTGTGAAAGTTAAAATAAAATATCAGAAGTACAAAACAGTTTCCCGAAAAACTAACTTTACACACAATACACAGGAGCAAAAGCAAGAATTGCAAGTTCCTAGTTACTAATAGAACCTACTGTAGGTACAAAGATAAATCTATATGGAAATGATAGCTAGCCAGAACTTCTTACTTTTAATTGAAGCAAAAAACTTGGAAGAAATAAGTTTACCCGACTTGTCGCTCCTTAGCCCGTAAAAGGGCTTAATTAGTGAAGACTGGTTAAGCGACCATTTCCAACAATTACGTGGATCCAGTATGGTAAGCATTTAGTTATCCAAGGTCCCTCCCGAATCAGCATGGAAATGGATGGAGGTGTTCCAGATGTGGCTCTAATGTCACACTTTATTTAATTGACTACGGTCGTTGGATTTAGTCCAGAGTTCCACTGTCGTGTTTGTTGTAGAGCTGTCGTTAGGTTGTAAGCTTACGTTTTGAGGTCATGGAAATTATAGTTTCATCATTATTGTAGATATTTATTAAGTAAAAATATCGTTTTTATTTGGCAAGAAGCCATGTACCCAAAGAAATTTCCCATTGGCATGAATTTGAAGCTTCATACCCTAATACAGTGCTTTAGAGAATGAATTATCGAACATCTTTTGTTAGGCTTGAACACGTGCATTTATAATTAAACATTGCAGCCGAGGCGGAAGTCACACCCGAGCCAACGGAGAGAGACTAGAACTACCACGGTGACACATGGGCATGTATCACTGTGGCCATTTAATACATGTATTAAACGACGATTTTCAATACACAAAACATTTTCGACGGTGTTACTTATGAATAGTAGAGTCCCTGTCACCACCAAGTGACTTCATTCATCATCATCATCATTTCAGCCGAAAGACGTCCACTGCTGGACATAGGCCTCCCCAAGTGTCGCCACATTGACCGGTCTCTTGCGACTCGCATCCAACGGATTCCCGCAACCTTCACCAGGTCATCGGTCCAAACGCATCGAGGTCTTCAAACGCATCGTCTTCCGGTTCGCAGTCTCCGACTCCAGAACTTTTCGGCCCCATCGGCCGTCCGTTCTGCGAGCAATGTGCCCTGCCCACTGCCACTTAAGTTTGGCAATTCTCCGGGCTACGTTGGTGACTTTGGTTCTCTTGCGGATGTCTTCAGCAGTGACTTTATTAGTCAAAGTTATTTACCAATAACTCTCAGTAAGTGACAGGAGCTCGAGGCTAAATAATATCAGCCGCTCGGGCCGTTCTTTTAGGTTAAGCCGTGCTTGCTGAGGTTGGTCTGTGGATGGGTGACCACCCTTACCGCGTTTTCCTTTCATTTGTCCATCTTTGGCAGTCGTTACAGGTAGTCAGTCAGTGGCCTAAAAAGTCTGACAACCAGTCTTACCAAGTGGCATCGTATTACCTAATATTAACTGGGTTGTTGAGGTCAGATAGGCAGTCGCTCTATGTAAAATACTGGTATTCAGCTGCATACGGTTGGACTGGAAGCCGGCTCCAAAATGGTTGGGAAAGGGCTAGGCAGATGATGATGAAATAACAGGAATAGATTAATAGATGGAGTTGCTCCAATCGAATATGATTGTACCTTTTTTTTTTTTTTACGATGGGAAATCATCAAATGACTTCTCCCACTCTGGGCGGAGCGGGAGGGAGTGTCAGACTCTTACTGACTAAAACCCATCCATGTTCCTTCCCCACCCTTTACGTTCCGGGGCCGCGGTATCTCTTTCGAACAGTCCCGCAACCCCGGCAGGCAATATGATTGTACCTTTAGTACTCGTAGTATGCAATCACCGTCGACCAATTAATTAACAAATGGACAGACATTGGCCAACTAGACTTGCATATGGCTGTGTAGTTACATACTATACTTGCGTAGGGGGCAATGGTAATTTAATATGGTGATTGGTAGTTTAATATGCTTAAAGCTTGAAGTATTCGCCCTCGAGAACTCACGGTGAGAACATTAAGTATAGGAATTAAGTGTATCCTTTGCATTTTCTGCTTTATACAGGGTCAAATTAAATAAACTAGGGAAACTCGATAGTCAAGATGTGAAGGAAATTGATATCTAAATTACGTGTCAGTACACTCTATTTGACTAGCTCGTGGCTAAATAATAACAGCCGCTCGGGCCGATTTATAGGTTAAGCCGTGCTTGCCTAGGTTGGTCTGTGGATGGGTGACCGCCCTTACATACCGAGTTTCCTCCGTGCCTCGGAAAGTCCCGGCTGTCATTTGTCCATCTTTGGTAGTCATTACCAAAAAATTAAGTGGCCCAAATAGTCTTGCCAATTGGTTTCGTATTACCCAATATTAACTGGGTTGTGGAGGTCAGATAGGCAGTCGCTCCATGTAAAATACTGGTATTCAGCCGCATCCGGTTAGGCTGAGAGCCGACCCCAACATAGTTGGGTAGATAATGATGATTATTACACTTTATTTGTGTGCTGCAGCAAGAGTGCCAGCTTTATATTTTGCACTAGAGAACTTAATTATGTCTTCTGATCTCAGAGAGGACAAAATCGATTGATATGAGGTGGAAGGACACCGATACAAAAAGGTTACCACATATTCAATTCATCATTCGGAAATTCAAAATGAAGCTGATTTTTTTTAACCGACTTCTAAAATAGGAGGAGGTTTCTCAATTCGGATGTTTCCATTTTTTTATGTTTGTTCGCGCATAACTCCGTCGTTTGCCAAACGATTTGAAAAAATCTTTTTTTACTGGAAAGGGTATACTTTCCAAATGGTCCCATAGTCACCAAGTCGAGATCTGATGATGGAATCTTGGCGAAATCGAGGGAACTCTTCAAATGTTATAGGATAACGTACTGCGATTTTGGTATTTTCTACAACAAATGAAGCATTTGCGTTCAATAAGAACCATTTCACCACTCTGATGATGAAGCCAAGAGTCAGGCACCGGAACTCCATAAAGAGGCAATGGTATCCTAGTCGTGTTTGGGCTTGTTGTAATTGTAACGGCATGCACTTTCCATGTGTATCAAGCACATGTGAACCACTAAAAAGTGAAAAATAAAAACATTTTTGCAAAAATAAAACCGTTTCCAAAAAAAAAATACAAAAAAATGAAAAATAACTTTAGCTTCTGAAGTCGGTGACAAAAAAATAAAATCAATCAAACAAAGGTCACCGACTTCGGAAGCTAAAGTTATTTTTCATTTTTTTTTTCATAAGTAAGTACCTTTATTTCTATGTGAGATTCAGATTGATGATCTGTATCCCATGTGTATTATTTTTAATATAAACATTTTGTATTACTTACTATTATTTAAACCTTCTGCAACAAGATAAGTACATTAAATTAAAAATATAAAAAAACCCACACGTAGGGTCATAATTTCACAAGCCCTTTAATTTAATACCCATATTGAGGGAGTTGTTGAATAAATATGTGATCCGCCATTTTGTGGCCATCTTGAACTGATTTTTATCAAACATAGCTAAGAACACTCCCGACTAATTCACCTTTTAAACAAAAAAAACAAAATCAAATCGGATCATCCGTTCGGGAGCTACGATGCCATAGACACACACACACAGACACGTCAAACTTATAACACCCCGTCGTTTTTGCGTCGGAGGTTAAAAATAGACAGACACAAAAAGCGGTTTTATTGGATAATATCTGAGTGTGTATAGAATTCGATTTCAAATAACGAACTGAAATTACCAATCCATTTGCTCAACGATAAATTAAAAATAACCAATTAATAACAGATTATACGCAACCATTTTAAACAGAAAGCTTTCCTAATTGAGTGTAAGTGATCGAATCAGTTGCTAGCGCAGAAGGGTAGGTAATACTCCGTGAACAAGATCGACTGATGCGAACTAATTGAGTTTTTCATAAACCATTTACTATTTCGGTTATAATTCAAACGGGGCATGAAAAATCAATATTCATGGATAACCTATATTTTATTCCCGACCACGTTTATTTTCATTTGATCGAATTGATCAAACAAGGCCTGAAACTTTATTCATAAAGGGTGTAAAGCACCTCTTCACGAAGCCGAAAGGCACTTGCTCTCTCCATCATTGCAATCATTTTTTTGTTCTACACCATACCTAGGAACCTTCTAGTTACGGAGATATGGGGGGTCAAAGTTACAACTTTTTGACAAGTATTTTTTTTAATACAAGTTTTTTTTGTATGATAATATTTGTAAAGAATAGTTTGCTTTGTACAGTACCTATTCGGGAAAACAAACCATTGAAACTTTCATAAAATAATGTAACTTTTATATTAATGTTTTATGCCCATGAAGTGCTAATTAACTCTTTAAATGACGGTGAGGATAAAAAATGTTACATGATTAGTATAGAAGAACAAATAGGACACAACGCCAGACACGAAAAAAGATTTTGCTTTTATACACACTCTTTATAGTTTTTACAACTAAATGCAATAAATGAAAGGTTAATAATAATAAAGGTCGACTGTGTTGTTTTAAGGATACAAATAGAACGGCTCGATCACTGCCCACAAACCTACCAAGTTCCAAGTAAGTCTACTAACACACACATTAAGAAAAATGGGCAACACAATCTGTCTACTAATGATATCATACTCCGATCACCCAGTTGTCACCCGAGTGTAGTAATTATGAGCAATGTAGTATCTCGCTGAACGCTCGTTAAGGTCCATTTGTACACAAGTGGAGGACTATAAGCAAGAATGTAACGAATACATTACTATGAGTCAAATAGTTTATTTAAAGAACAAAAAAAAAAAACTAGGTATCTTAAATAACATAACATCACGCCTATAATCCCCGAAGGGTTAGGCAGAAGTGTGCCTAATGGGACATCCACATTTCGCCAGTTATGTTTCATCATCATCATCACTATTTTAACCGAAAGACGTCCACTGCTGGATATAGGCCTTCTCAAAGTGTCGCCACATTGACCGGTCCCACGCGACTCTTATCCATCTTATCTATTTTTAATAAATTACCCAGAAATATTAGAGAACTCCCTTTTAAATATTTTAGAAGTAAATTGCGCAAATGGTTGACAGAAAATTGTTTTTGCAGTTTACAAGAATTTCTGCAACACAAAATTTAATTTAAGATAATATAAGTGTTAATTTCGGGTGCAATACATTATGTGTTAAGATTTTTTCTATTTTAAGTTATAGGTAATAGTTTCATTGTGCAATATGTGTTAAGGTTTCTTTTTTTTACATTTATTTTTATTTAATAATTATTTTACTTTACTTTTAATAAGCTTAAATTGAAAAGACTTATAAATACGCATTTTAAAATAATGTAAAATTATATTTGCATGCCCTAAAAAGGCAAAATATGGTTTGTGCCTAAACCACCGACTTGTAACAACTGGTAACACCTGTATTTTAAGCAAATAAATTATTCTTATTCTTATTGGATTCCTGAAACCTTCACCAGGTCATCGGTCCACCTAGTATCGGTCTTAATAGGTTTTCTTAGTTATGTTAAAGTCCCATGTGATAGCGATTCGAGTCTATTGCCATCAAGAGGGCACAAATCCAGACCCTGTAGCACCTACCGAGAGTGATTGAAAACCCAATAACACGTTTAAGGATATAACATAACCCAATAACATAGTATCTGAAATAATGACGTGAAATAGAAAGAAAGAAAAAATATTTATTCGTCGCTAAGTCATGACGTGCATACAATATTAATAAAGTAAACATAGAACGCATTAATACAAACACAAACATTTAGACTAAAACCGAAAATTAACACAACAACATAACATTATAATAATTGCAAGACAAAACGGACAAAAAAAATAAAAAAATTGCACGTCGTGAGTGCGACAAATAGGTTACCACTCAGCATGATGCTGTGCTATGGGGAACCCACAGAACAGCGCTGGTTTTTCACACTACAATAGTATAAAAGACATGATTCTAACAAAACCATATAAAGTATACTTGATTGGGAGTTTTGCCAGATATTGCGTGCAAAGCTCGTTGCTACTCTGTCTAAGAATAAATTAAGGAAACAAGTACGTTGACTCATTACCTCATTAGCCTATTAAGGTCTACTGCATTAAACATGCGCTCAGAACCTAACTAGTGTTTCTACTGCCATGAAAGGTCAAAGAAGAAATTGCCTTAAGCGCCATGCGGTAGATTGATTACCGCAGTTTCTTGGTACTTATCGACAAGTACCACTAAATTGTTTATATAAATTACAATTGCTTTTTCAATATTGAAGTGTCATAATCTATACTTTGTTATCAATCATGCATCCTAAAAAGGTCGAAGTCATTAATAAAATCTGTTATTAAGGCGATGTGTCCCAGTATCAAGGGAAGAAGTTTCCGTAAAAGATGTGAAACAAACAAAAAGCGACTTTATTCTAATGATTTAAACCTTATTTGGTGATTAAGATCTAGGTGACGAGAATTTTGATCCTTCACAAGCACATATAGTTATAGTAAGTGTCAAGCAGAACTAATGGATTTTATACATAGTAACCTGAACTTTGTGAACGGGTCATGTGTAGACCGTACTAGTTTAAAAAGTATGTACTATGTTACTGCTTTATTTGCCTTTGCCTTTGTTTTTTAGACTGTTGAGACTAAAATGTAATGTATATTAAGGACGCAATGTACACAGTTCCGTAATAAATATATCTTTGCCTTTGCCTCTGTCTCTGTCTCTGTTTCTATCTCTGTCTCTGTCTCTGTCTTTGTCTTTAGCCCTTAAAACAAAGTAATAAGATAAATATGATAGTGTTAGTATTGATAACATACATTTTCCAAGTGATAAATCTATAATCTTCCTCATAGACTGTACTATAAAGACGATCATTACTGTGAGCGTAAGCGGATGGTGTTGCGAGATTAATATTTATCGAATCACTGTATGTTAACAAGGTTGTCCTTCGCATGTAATTTCCCTCATCCACACTATAATGTGCTTGTTTCTTTAGTCGAATAGATATGTTAGAAGCTTGTGCATGTTTTTTTGATTATTTGAAAGCAATGTTTAAGTTGAAAGCATTGATGTATTAAAAGATTTAATATACCAATGGTTTCAACTTTAAAGTAAGGAAAAATCATCGAAATGAATACTATTACTACTAACCTGTGTCAACCCACAGCTGGGCAAACGCCTTCCCCATGACCTCCAAATCTTTCGATCCAGGGCCAATGTGAACTACTGGTCGTTGATTCTGTCCAGCTCGTCTCGCCATCTCCTGCGAGGTGTAACGCGTCGTCTTTTAGCTGTGTCAGGGCTCCACAACGTCTCATGGCGACATGGAGAGAGCGACTGTCGCAACCCCGTGCAGGGCACGCCATGATAGTGGCGGTAAGTCCCCTCTTTGAGGAGTGGCTAGAGAGGCGCCACGGCGGCGTCCTCACCTTCCACCGCCTTCCACTCCCCGGGCACGGATGTTTCGGGAGGTACCTGCACCGAATCGGGCGGGAGGAGACGCTCGGGTGTCTCCACTGCGAGGATCGTCCGGAGGACACGGTGGAGCACACGGTGGAAGTCTGCCCTGCGTGGGCGGAGCACCGCCGTGTCCTCGTAGCGGCGATCGGCGGCGGCGACCTCTCGCGTCCGGCCCTGGTTCAATCCATGGTCCGGAGCGAGACGGAATGGGAAGCCGTCACCTCCTTCTGCGAAGCAGTCATGCTAGCGAAGGAGGTGGCGGAACGAGAGAGGGAGAGAGCCTCCCTTCCCGGCCGCCGCGGGAAACGCACCGGTCGTCGGGGGCCACGTGGTGGCTACCGGCCACCGTAGATGCGGGCCTGTGGACGGTTAGCTATGGGCTAGCTAGCCGTCCGTCCGTCTAGTGACGACAGGCCGTGTCGACGGCGCGTTCGTGTTCCACGCGCGCTTCAAAGAGATGTCAGCATAAGGGGAGGGGCCCGCAAGGGCCGAAGCCTGCCGGGGTTGCGGGACTGTTCGAAAGAAATACCGCGGCCCCGGAACATAAAGGGCGAGGAAGGAACATGGATTTAGTCAGTAAAAGTCTGACACTCCCTCCCGCTCCGCCCAGAGTGGGAGAAGTCATTTGATGATTTCACAACCTAAAAAAAAAAACGGCTCCACAACGTAGTTAATAATTTCTTCGGAAAAATATTCACGTTAAATTAATGTTTTTCTATGTGCCAGAATAAGTAAGTACCAACCATTGTTTGTTCCACTGCAGACAATTGCAGTTAACTCGCTCGAAAATATGTTAATTTGTGATCCGTTTCGTGGTTCGCTTTGCGCAATGCTAAATGATGTAACACCATGTAATAAAATTCGTAGCCCCGCGAACACTCCACTACTATCGTTATAAGGATGCTAGTGTGGAAAGTGCTTTTTTATATTCTACACCATTAACGTACCTACTTACTTACGTTTTACTGCATTTGGGTCACACACATCGTTTTCATTGTTATTTTACATTGGTTCCGCAATTAACGGTCGAAGGCCAATCGACATATTAATATTCCGAGGATTATGGTTTATGTTACGGATAACAGTCAAAACAAATAATTATTATGTGCTTTTATTATTATTATTGATTGATTTAGAGATTTATTATAAACATAAAACGGTGTGATTAATGGACTATGCTAGTACTTACCTACACTACGTTTCGTATGCTGTGTAACCTACTTTAAAGTTATGATATTTTCTTAGTACGTTCTTCTTTTATCTCTACTTTTAATCGAACTACATACTTGTTTCCGTTTGTTTTCAAAGTTTTTAAAGACACTTCTAAAGTTCCTATTTCAGTGTCCACCGTAGAATCGTTTTTGACTGTTATAGGTTTGGTTGAATATTTTAACTGAAATATTTTCGGATATTAAATTAACATAAATTCATGTGTGAAAAGTTCTTTACGATTGTAGTAACTTTTCTTGAATTCAAACCACTTGAATTAAATATAAAAACTACCAGCACAAAAGTGTAGGTATATCAATAAGTACGTTTTAAGTTTTAAAAATCGCCAGCTAAGAGAATTTATGTTTGTTATACAGATAGCGAATGATCGCCCAACAGTTAACTTTGACAATGTGTACGTTAAATCCATCCGTGAGTTAGGTACACGTGTACTGAGAGGTGCTTGGACGAGTGGCACAGAGTAGATAGAAAATGAAGTGGTGTCTAACGCGCAAATGTCGTTGAATGACAAGATTCATATTACTATTAAATATTCTGAAGTTTCACCAGTTTCCAGAAGTGTGTTAAATGAAAAATGAAATGAAAAATGAAAAAGCGTTTATTCGTTAAAAACTCCTATTACAAAAAATGTTACTTCTGCCAAACTGTAAAGCAGTTTGTTGGCAGATGTAGCTCCCATATTTATTCTAATTTTATGTAACAACTCGCAGGTACTTTTCCATTAATAGCAAAAAACCTTAACTAAACAATAACTAAAACTAAACACAAATATCTTACAATAGCACAAAAGGCTGACCAGTAGTGAATTGAAACGCCAGTACGAAATTCACAATGCTTTGGCATTAGCTAAGCAGTACTTAGATCAATAAATTAAGCTTTGTTCCGTTAGTATTTTAGTAACAATGCTGCTTATGTACTAGGTTAGTATTGTTAGTAAGTATCTTCATAATAATAAACAATTACACTTATCTATTTGTTAGTAACAATGAGAACTTACAAACTATGTTAGTAACTATGTCTAAATATGTAACTAACTATTTAACTAACTATGTAACTAACTAACTATATTATTAACTCTAAACAATCAAATAACATGCTCCATCGCGCAATAGCATCTCAATTCACACTGGCAAAGCCGCGAACATAAACTAGTATGACATTTTATGCGTCTCCATTTATGAAGCTTTGACAAAAAGTGTTAAAAAGAAACTTCTCCATTTTATTCTTGAAGGACATTTTTGTGGTACAGCTACTTTCTAAATCGACTGGTATGTCATTAAAAATGTTTGGGACTAAGCATTTTCTACATCTTTGTCCATAATAGTTAGTACAAGTGGGTACGACAAATCTTCTAATGTTTTTATTCCTCGGAGGTCTTAAGTTTAGAGTCTTGGTTTTAAACTCATCCATGCAATAATTTTGTATGGCCAATAACAACACCACCTTACGATGGACCGGCAACATCCTACATTCCAAGAACAATTCTTCGTAATCACTATTTTTACAACGTTTTCTTGTGTTTTCATTAACTAATCTATACATATAATAAAATCGTTGAGACCAAAAAATCTGTACATTGAAGATTTAAAAAAAAAAATTGCCCAGGGTGACTTAAAATAAGTAACTGAACATATTAAAACCATTTTTAAAATTTTTGTTTGTTTGTTTGTTTGTTTGTTTGTTTGTTTGTTTGTTTGTTTGTTTGTTTGAACGCGCATCACGTAAAAACTGCTGGACGGATTTTGATGAAAACTTCACTAATCTATTTAGATAAACTCAGAATAACATTTAGGCTATAGAAATGATGGAAAATTTTGGAAAAAGGGGGTGAAAATGGGGGGTAAAGTTTGTATGAAAAAAATGTTTTAGATTGTTCTAGAATCATGAAACTCAGAGTAAATACTTATTATTAAAAATAAAGATTTCAGCATTTTTTTAAAATCTCACCCAGAGACGTAAAAAAGAGGGTTTTGTGTTTAAAATTAATAAACTTCATACACATATAGAACAAAATCCAATGAAGTGTAAACCTTTAAAAGTTGCTGTATATACTTCAAATCTAATACAGGTAAATATAATTTCTCAATTTTCTTGAAATTTGATTTTTGAAGTGAATACGCCCAAAATAGCGGAACTCAAGAAAATCGGCTTTCCTCGGCATAAGTAGTTGGTAATACAGGGTGGAAACGGTAAACGGGGCAGTAAGGGGAACTGCAGCTACACGAAAAAGGTCTTAGAAACAATCCATAATTTTTTCGCTAAATTTTGATCCCCATTCACAGATTTAATTAAAAAATAAAGTGCAGTCAGCAAGAAAATTGCCATTTTACATAAAACAATTTTTTTGATGCCAATAATGACAAACCTTAACCGTTGCAGCTACATGAAAATGGTCTTAGGAAACCATCCGTAATTTTTCGTGAAATTTTGATCCCCATTCACAGATTAAAAAAAGTACAGTTAGCAAGAAAATTGCTATTTTACACAAAACATTTTTTGATGCCAATCGATCCTGTTTCTAATACTCAACGGTTAAGGAAGCTCCCCTTTCTGCCCGGTTAATCGTTTCCACCCTGTATTTACAAAAAATAAAATAATACTACGCAGAAAATGTAGACTATACGAATGTACATCAGACATAAAACCCGAAAAGTTACAAATACAAACGAGTTCAAATCCTACTATCTACAAATCTATCTATCTATACATATAATAAAAGAGTAAAAAAGCTGTGTCTGTACATTGAATATATTTAAAAAATAATAATTGAAGGGGGTTTAGGAACAGTAATAAAGCACGAATCCAAAAAAAAAATCCTGTCTGTTTGTCTGTTTGTCTGTTTGTTTGTACACGCTAATCTTCGGAAGTACTGGACGGATTTGAATGTTTTTTTTTTGTTGTATAGGTATTATGTCTGGGCAACATATAGGCTATAATTTATCTTGGAAACCTGAACATCTGATATAGAACCTCAATAGACCAGCTAAACTATAAGAGATACAATTATGACACCATAGCAAAAGTTGTTCAATCTGATGAGCACTCTCTGTTGACTTATAAAAATCGAAGATCTGGGACACCTGTCGTGGAACTCCCATAGCCCAGCTACACCATAACACATTAAGGAATGACGTCTTAGCAAAAGTCATTCAATGTGATGAGCACTCTCTGTTGACTTATAAAAATCGAAGATCTGGAACACCTGTTGTGGAACTCCAAGAGCCCAGCTACACCATAACACATAGGAATGATGACGTCTTAGCAAAAGTTGTTCGGTCTGATGGGCATTTCCTGTTGACTTATAAAAAATCGAAGATCAGAAACATCTGATGTGAAAATTATTGCAAAGCTATCACTAATTTCACTGTATAATTATAAAATAACAAAAACTGGGAGTATCTCCACGCGGTTAAGGCGGTAACAGTTTAGGACTGATTTTCGATGACGATGGTATATAATGATATTCCATCAAAATAGTCAAATTAGTATCATAGTCAAATTTTCAATGGAAAATTTGACTCTACTGGCCAAAACTCCAATTTATTATTTTATTTTATCGAATAAATATGTCTTCGAGCTTATGTTATTTGAGTGATTTCGGCATGAAGAGACAGAAGAAAAGTGCCGAACACGCACACAACAAAATATTCATAATCTGTTAGAAAGTGAGAGAGAGAAAGAATAAATTGCTGGAGTACGGCATGAAGAGACAGAAGAAGAGCGCGAAGACTTCGACATTCTCTGAACAGAATATCGATAACATCTGAAGAATCGGGTGTCTCAAGATATAGCCGTAGGGCATGACGACCTTGCTTGGGTTGATAAGAAACGGAGTTCATTTACGTATACTCCTATGATTGAATACGCCACATATTCCGCCATCGGAGGTATGGTTCAAAATTTTACTTTTTGTGAAGCTTGCTCAGGTGGGAAAGATCCGTTATTTTCCCGTCCCCAGGCTCTTAGAATTAGACGTTTCAGATCTTCGATTTTGACGAACCCGGTTTCGCTGGCAAAAGCAACAGGATCCGCGTACGAAGTCGCGGGCAGAAGCTAGTAATTTCATAAATCTGATTTGTAATAATTTTATTTTATCTAAATATGTTTTAAATGTATTACCATAGCATGCCAGTCCATATGAAAGCAACGAGTCCACCAGCGCATAGTAGACCGTGTACAAAGTGGCCCTATCCAGCACAAAACTAAGGTGGTGAAACCTTACAAGCACTAATCTGAGTTTGTCGCAGAGGTGTGTTATGTGTGTTTTCCACGAGAAGCTGTTATCTATAACTAAACCCAAGTACTTGTAATCCTCCACCACCTCAATAAATGTACACGCACACTTCGTCGCGTCGTCACCGTGCAGGCACTCATAGCTATGCCCCACCACGCGCGGCGACCGCCCACAATTTTTAAGATAAGGTGACCGTATACGCATACACTTCGTTTTATTTATATTTATTATGATCCCATTATCATGAGCCCATTTAGTTATATTAGTGAAATCCTCCTGAATATTCCTTTCAATAACATACAAATCTTTATCTGCATATACCAAGCAAGTATCATCAGCGTACATATATATGCGACAGTTTTGAACCACATTGCACATACTGTTGACATGCATAATGTATCCGACGGGACCAAACACGGAACCGGTTGGCACACCGCATGTGACGTATCTGGGCTCTCCAACGACACCGTCAATGACAGTTCGCAGTGCCCGGCCTGTAAGGTAGGCACGGAACCACCTGTTAAGTGGCCCCGCGACGCCACATTCCTCCATGGCTTGAAGCAGCTGGTGGTGTTCCAGGGTATCAAATGCTTTTTTGAAATCAATGTAGACCACCACCACCTGCTTCCTTTGATCCAAACATTCATTGACGTCGTCCGCAAACTGTGCCAGAGCCGTTGCCGTGCTCCGCCCACGCCGGAAACCGTGTTGTGCATCTGATAATATATTATTCTTCTCCAGGAAAGCACTAACCTGGCTCACAATGAACTTTTCCACAATTTTATTTATTACAGACAATAATGCTATTGGCCTATAATTTGAGTAATCACTGTGGACACCCTGTTTAAATATTGGTCTAATTAATGCTTCCTTTAATTGATCGGGATATAAACCATTTTCAACACATAAGTTAATGAATAAAGCTAACACAGGGCTTAACTTTGATTTTAACAATTTTATTTCCTTTACTCTAATTTTATCTAAACCTTCAGACTTATCACTACTTAGACTACTTATTATTGTATCTACATCCTTTGCGTATGCTTTTTGAAAGCGTAATGACATACTACTGCTATTGATATAGCTAGACCTGTCCAAAAACTTATGACTACATTTATGTTTTATATCTAGAATTTCTTTGGTGAATGTTTTAGAAAATTTATTACAAATATTAATTGTGCTTTCCGTCTTTCCCAGATATTTTAAAATAACCGAATCTACACTATTTTTCTCTCTTCCTATCCATGAGTTAATTTTAGCCCAAATTTTCCTAATATTTTTGTTACACTTTTTTATTTCTTCTTGACGGTATTTATTTTTCGCTTTATTAATACACTTATTTACCCTATTTCTGTACCTAGTATATTGAATCCGCAAGTTCATATCTTTCGGTTTATTTTTCCAATATCTAAAGAGCTTGTCTCTGGTATTAATCATGGTTTTAAGTTGTTTTGTAATCCAGGGTTTACTTTTTCGCTTTTTACGTACAGGTACTTGAATTTTAGCCTCATCATAAGCATCAGAGAATATTGAATAAAGTCTGTTATATAAGTCTATTGGGCATTTACAATTCATAAGCTCTGTCCATGATACATTATCAAGTATTTCTAATACCTTATTATCACATATAACAGTCCTACAAGGATGCACACAGCTTGAGGGATAACTGTTCGATTCAGAGTTACTAGCCACGCACACACCGATAACATAGTGGTCCGACAACTTACAGGTTAACACATACGCCGATACCACACGTTGAGTTCGAACCCACACATGATCGATGCACGACCGCGTCACTTTTTCTCCGTACACCTCCTCCCGCGTTACATCACTTATAGCACATTCCATCCCAATTTCACTCATATTATTTGTGTATTTACTAATCGCACTAGAACCGGTTTTGCGCAATAGATCTATGTTCGTATCACCGATCAATAACACCTCACAGCCAGCTGGAATCTCGGACAGTAACTTGTGTACTTCATCAATAAATCCATGTTTATTTGTCATTGGCGGCCTGTAGATAACAACAATATGAATACTTCTCATTCCATCTTGAAAAAGCTGCCCATGTATCACCTCATAATAATTAGATTTAATTACGTTTGCAGTAAAGTTTAGCTTGTTGTTTACAAATAACAATATCCCTCCTCCTCTTCTGGTTTCCCTTGTGCTTATGTATGTGTCATATCCTTCTATACTGTATAAAGATAATTCCTGTTGCCTTATATTAATCTCTGTTAGAGCTATTATATCCAGTTTTTCCTTGCAATTATTTATTAAGACAAGTAATTCATTGAAATTCTTTCTGAGCGATCTTATGTTTACATGAATAATACTCAGATTATTAGCCGATTTTAATAATTCTTCTTGCCAGCTATCTATACATGTGTATTTATTGTACTTAACATTAGAGTTGACGTATGCTGCCTGCTCGTCGAATTTGAATAAATGAGTATCCAGTATTTAATAACACTGTACATTAAACACGTCACTTATTTGCTACGTGTATGTTTATATCGCTTATTGTGCGAATTGTTCTTATTTTTGAATCCATTGGGTCATCTTTTTTTATCAGCACCCTACCATTTTGTACCCAAATATATTTAAATGTTGGTTTTAACTCATTTTTTGCAGTCCATAGTAAGTTGCGCGTGTGCTTCGTAAGATCCTCATTAATATAAATGCGTTGGTTATTTCCGCTGGCAAATATATCATTATTGGTTAGCTGGTGGGTTTTTCGTGTAGCTAGCCATCTATCGCGGGCTGTTCGCGTAGCCAGTCTAATAACAATTGGTCGCGGTTTTTTCTGGCGCTCCTTGTTCTCGGCTTTAACTTCTTCACCCACCCTCATTGCCTCACATATCATGCAATCGGCCACGCCTAGCTTACTTGCTATTGTTTTAATAGTATTTTCTAGATTCTCGTTTTGCTGTTCCTCTAAGCCAAATATTTCTACATTTTTTTCCTTCTCACGTACTTCTAGATAAGCTATCCTTTCTTCCAGAGCTTTGTTACTGGTTTCCAAATGCACGTTCTTATGTTCCAACGCTTTAATCTTCTTGTCGGATTTTTCCTTTTCTTCTATTAACTCTTGGTATTTGTCAGCGTAGAAACTTATGTCGTCAGACATTGCCTCCAGAGTCTGTTTCATGTTAAAGACTATTGCTAGCTTTTCGTTAACTTCAGCTAACAATTTCTCCGGCGTCGTCTTCGACATATCGACTTCTATGGGCGACTGCCGGTGTGTCTGCGAGACTTGGCATTCATCACAAATACCAGTGTCACTAAGTACTTTAGTGCACATTTTTTGTGGAAGACACCCTCACACTCCCCATTACACTTAATAGTGGCGTCCCCTTTAACTCGGGCCAGTGACAGCTTACACAATTTACACTGTACCATTACGAATAATTACGATGCTTCGAGATGGGTTAGCCGGACGTAATATTACTAATATTTTATTCGTTACCCGTAAACACTCACTCACGTTCGCACGGTGGGAGCGCGCGCGCAGACTGAGAATACCATTTGTTGGATTCACTAGAAAAACAATAAACACTGGGGTTTCTTAGTTGCTCAACGCTCATCAGAAATATTCCATGACGCGATGATATCCGAACTGATGGACATTTTCCTTCCTTGCACCATGCCTTCAATGTTCTACCCGATATAGTACTCCACTAACCAACCACTCTTGTGCCTATGTATAAGATGGACTGCGTACTGCAACCTATACAAACGCTCGTTCATGCATATTATACATATAAATTCACTCTTCCTCGATCAATAGTTTAGAAAACGATTTTGGTTCGAGTTCCGTGCTACGCGCGCTACTAGCAAGACTGTTGTTCTTGGAGTACCCAATTATCTATATTATACTTAATATTATAAAGAGGTCAAATTCGTTTGTAAGTTTGTATGTAGGGGGTAATCTCCATTAGCGGATTTAAAAAATTGTTTCACTGGTGAGAGCTATAAATATTATCGAGATCGTGTATATTAGTCGAGCTATTACAGTTTTTGTCCAGCCAGGCGGAAAGAAATACCTCTTAAAACTGTTTGACAACTGAGAACTGTTATTAACTGTCATCAGAAATGTCGTTAGAATAGAACAGCTATTTTAGATTGATAGTTATCGAAGATACTGGACTGTCGGTTTCAGCGACCGCCCTGCGATCAGTGGGTCACGAGTTCGAACCTCTTTTAAGATATTCTCTTTTTGTATATATTTAGATTCTTTCTAATGCTGTTAGATTTCAAAAATAATAATTCAGGTTCGCAAGTTCGATTCCCAGTTTTTACTTTTTGTAAATAGGTACCTATGTTGGTTTTTTATAATACTTTTATACATACCTTTTGTTTTTTTTATGTATGACCACGCACATCTTTTTAACAGAGAAGTCAGATTTGCATGTTTTTTTTTAAACGAACGAACGATCGTATCTCAAAGTTGGTCCCATTTAAAATTAAAAAAATCGTGTTTTGGCTCTTTCATACACCTTGATGAGAACTTAACACCTAACTGGAGTATGACGGTCATTGAAAGTCTGACGATGGAGACGGAAGGCAGTCGCAAGAGGTCCTCAAAAGCTCACCGCATATATGTCGTGTTTGGGTTCATTTAATGCTCATTGATGAGAATTTAAGACCTACCTATGACTCCTCCAGCTCTGGGTTTATACACATGTTCTTTCTTATCTCTTTCAAACAGTCCCGGCCCGCATCATCGTCATCGGCCCTTGCGGACGCATTCGTTATGCTAACATATCTTTGAGGCCCGCGTGGAACACGAACGCGCCGCAGACACGGCCTGCCGTTATAAGACCGACGGACGGCGAGCTAGCCCATAGCTCACCGTCCACAGGCCCGCACCTACAGTGGCTGGGGTCACAACGCCCGGTGCATGTCCCGCTGTGGCTGGGACGTGAGGTTCTCTCCCTCTCACGTTCCACCACCTCCTCCGCTAGCATGACTGCTTCGCAGAAGGAGGTGACGGCTTCCCATTCCATCTCACTCTGGACCATGGATTGAACCAGGGCCAGATGCGATAGATCGCCGCCGCCGATCACCGCTACGAGGACACGGCGATGCTCCGGTTATGTCGTGTGCATTTTGGTTTAACGGGGTTAAATTCAATGTTTCCAAAGCACGAATTTTATATTTGTCTTATTACATTATAGACAACAGTCATTAATTTTGGAGTGGCAACCGCGAACCGGAGGTCATTGCGTTGGAAGTCCTCCCACTAGGTAGACCGATGACCCGGTGTAGGTTGCGGGGATCCGTTGGATGCGAGTCCCACGGGACCGGGCAATGTCTGCAAATCTTTGTGCCAATCCCCACACTCTTTCGCCTGTCTTACCCAGGATTTATAGAACTGCGCCTAGCAAATCAATCTAAAGTAGCTTGTTACGATTTAACTCAAAGATACTCAACCAATCTTAAAAGTTCTTTCATCATTATAAAGTTACATCTTTACCGAGTAACATAGAGACTATGATATTACATTGTAACCCTAGGGGTGAAAGTAACTAATTTAGTCCGCCAATAGTTCGAGGGACTAAATAAGTCTTTAACCCGAGGTAAACACTGTGCCATTCATTACGAATAAAAGGAAAATAAAAATAAAAACACGAAAGAACTCGAAAAAAAATTAAGATTGGATTGCCGCTTTCCCGCCAATTTTTTGAAAAAATAGTAAATATTTTGCCCAAATCTAGTTTATTTTAAAGAAATAATTGTAACTAAATTATAAATAAGTTACTTAAAAAAATTATATTCTTTGATTAATACTGAATTTATGTTATTTCAATTTTACATCGCGCTGTAATTTAGAAGCTGGATAGAAGTCGAAACATGGTTCAATAGAAATGTGAAAACAGAACTGGTTTATTTTTTAAATAAATTGACAGCTGTCAGTTGAAAGCGATTCTCCTTAAGGCGGAAAAGTGTTACTTTCAACCTCAGGCCACTTCAGACCTACTAACCGAGTATGAGTAATGAAAATGATATTGATATCATGAAAATTAGGCTAACACAAATTTCGCGGACAAAGTCGCGGGCAAGTGCTAGTAAATGGATAAATTTATTCCAAGGATATGGAAATAGACTTTACAGAATGAATGGTTACGAGCGAATTTACGTGGAAACTGAAGTGCAATTGTGTTGTTCGGGCAATCTGTGTAGTGGGGAAAGTTGGATTGATTTATGATAGCAGAGTGTTGACAACGCCTGCACAATGCGACACTCGACACTGCACGATACAAACACATCAGTGCCTAACTAATGGCAGCAATTTACTACTCCGTGTTATGAATGAGACTGCTGTTCATCAATTTGGCGGTTATTAAGCTCTTGTTTGGCAGGCACGATGCATATTGAGAGTTATAATAATACAGTTTAATGGGCACTCATCATCACACAATCTGACTAGAACATCATCTCATCGTATCACCACTCTCTTGGGGTAGTACTTGGCTTTGGTCCATACTATTCTATTAATAAAGCCGAGCTGCGTAAAAGTATGAAAAGAATAATAATAATAATATATCATTTAATTCAGGTAACAAAAGACCCATATTACATATACCTTACAGACTAACATACATATTTATAAATACAGTATACACACTACAGTACACAAAGTGGGCCATGGTTTGCGCACAACCTTTGTCGAACAAAAATAACAAAATTACGAGTATATTGTACGCTAAAACAAAAAGTTCGTAACAAGTTTTGTGCGGTAATAGCAGTCGGGTTACTGAAAAAAAAGTGTGCTGAATTTCCTACCAGTGAATGCGTTCCTGTTTCTCTTGGGGCGTAGAAAACGTGAGGACATGCATTGTCAAAGAGAGTTAGTTTTTTTTGTCTTTTGATTGGAATAACATGATTTGTGATAAACGTTTGTTTAAAAATCCAAACACTGTTCTTCTTCAAAATAATTTTATTGGTATTACACAGAATAACCTAGACCAACTCGCTTCGTAGCTCAAAGATGACTGCCGTGGAATCACCGAAGGGTCATAAGCAAGATTCCCAGCAGTTGCTCATCTGACTACCAACGACATTTTGCCGCCATTACGGTATCGGAAGTCAAAATTGAGCTACGAATTTAAAATAACAATATGAATAGTAATTACAAATAAATTATAAGATTATTCTAAAAATGCAAGTAAAAATCAACATAATTTGCAATGAACAATAACTAATATTATACTTAATTCAAACTTCCGTAAATCAACAAGTTTTGATACAATTCACAACTTATTTTAGTAAATGTTTTTGAAAAGTGCACCATATTTAATATAAACAAATACGTGAATTTTAATCAAGCTTACATTTGTTACTAGGTGGAAATTCTTTGAAATATTTTATTTATTATAACCATTTCCTTTGAGAGAAAAAATCACAATGTTTTAAGCCCCTCCTACTCAGCAAGCTTAAGCGACTGCCATCTGATAAGGAATCTTAAATGTCTTGGTACCTTCAGAGTTCGACTGCGGCAGTTTCTTGTTGAATCACAGAAAAAACTGGGTATCTCTGTTTCGAACACGTCCATTATATAACTGGCTGGGGTATTCGTGCCGAGTCCTGTGAACAAGGGGGTACTTAGTGACTGCATTGTTTGTGATTTTTTTTTGTTGGCCAATAATTATTAATATAATACCTTCAAATGACATTAATCTATATTTATCTATTGTAAACATAATTCAGTCAAGCCAAATCGTATTTTTTATTCTTCTTCATCTATACCTACACAGCTAAAATATTAGTATATTAAGATTATTTATTTAAGCACTTTATATTAATACGTATTAAAACACACGTCAACAAACAATAACGTTTCGAACACAGTAGAGTGAACTTACTGTAAAATATTTTATTTAATTTGAGGGTGTACTTACATAATTTCACTCCGCGCATGAAACACTTTGTGCACAACACCAATTTATATCGCCTACTCGATGTCCGTATGTCACTGCACAGGGATCCAGCAGAATATCAGCGTCAGGTGCACGCCTGACACATGCTGAGCTGGACTCCCATTTGGTGCAACCCTGAGACGCACACCGCACCTTGTATTCCTACTTGTTATTATTTTATTTTGTTATAAAAGTCTGTCACGGTGTTACTATATTATTATTTCGTAAATATGTTTTACTTTTTGTATATTGGCACCTTGCTTTTTACTATATCATTTTGTTTTAACTATATCATTTAAGTGTGTTGTGCTATGTCTTTTGTGTGCACTAAATAAATGATTTATCTATCTATATCTATCTATCTATCTATCTGTGATCTTAAGAGTTTGAAGATGCGAACAAGGAGCGTCGGAAAGAATTCGCCCACACTTGATTCATATCTTCTAAGAGAAGCATAGACAGCTAAATACTACTTGTGGTAACTTAATTTCGCTTTGAGGTACTATAAAATAATTCAAACCTACGTCAACCTATCATATTTCGTTGGAGTGGGCTCCTATGCTAAGTAGATGGAAAACAATATTTACCATGAATGTTTATTTACTACTAGGAGATACTATACGTGGTAAGGTTTTACCAAATGCTGGAAATTAACTGAGATGCCTGTTAATAGCACAATGATAAAATAATCTGGACCGATCATGATGAGAAAGAACTCTGATTGAACCGGTTTCATTATTTTTTCACGGAATACTTATAGTGTTATTGACATTTTAAATATGATTTAGCTGTACAGCTTTTAATTTTATTGATGAAATTCAGTCTAAAGTCACAGGTCTACAAGACCCTCATGTTAAGCGAGGTAATTCCTCCAAATAGCAACGATGTGCTCGGACCATATATCAACACAATGGCTTTTTCCAATGGGAATTAAGGCAGCAACCACAAAAGGTCAACTGCGATCCTTAGACACTCTGACATCCAATATGTTCCTTCCTCGCCCTTTATGTTCCGGGGCCACGGTATCTCTTTCGAACAGTCCCGCAGCCCACCAACTTTATATCCTACCGTCGGAAAATTCCTCGCTCACATTCGCACTCGGCACATTTCTGCTGATCCCTACGTGTGTGCATGCATTGAGTGGATTACCTATTATACAATTGGGACATGGCGCCGTTGTATTTGAACCAAATATCAATAGCCAATCAACGGATTAGATTTTAGACTATGGCTGCTGAATTTAAAATTTTATTTCGTCTCTGTTTTGCTTTTACAATTTTGAGCGGCCCCAGTAACCGACGCAGTTGCCAACGTAAAGTTTGTACATTCCGGGATGAAAACTTATTTTTCCGTCAAAACTATCTTAGTGTCGAATTTCATCAAAATTGAGTCTGGAGTTCAGCCTTGTAAGCGTGCCAAATCGACAGACAGTTTCGTATTTGCATTTGTTTTGATAAATATTTAACATCCATACTTTATGTTTAGCATAATATAACATCAAGCCTGTAACTCCCGAAGAGTTAGACAGAAGTGTACATCTGTATGTCATCATCATCATTATTTCAGCCGAAAGACGTCCACTGCTGGACATAGGCCTCCCCCAAGTGTCGCCACATTGACCGGTCTCTTGCGACTCGCATCCACCGGATTCCCGCAACCTTCACCAGGTCATCGGTCCACCTAGTGGGAGGTCTTCCAACGCATCGTCTTCCGGCGACGGTCAAGCCACGCGGACGGCCAAGGTCACCGACGTAGCCCGAAGAATTGCTAAACTTAACTGGCAGTGGGCAGGGCACATTGCTCGCAGAACGGATGGCCGATGGGGCCGAAAAGTTCTGGAGTGGCGACCGCGAACCGGAAGACGATGCATCTGTATGTATTCTCACATATTTCACCAGTTATGATTAAGCCCAATGGGCAATTAAGCAGTAACTGTAACAGCCTGGAGCAGTAACAGGAAAAAAATACACTACAATACCAACCTCAAACCCAAATCATACTGTTTCGATTGCACCAACCATACAGTAGTTAAATATTTTTCTTTAATAAAGAATTACTAACTAACTGGCTAAATGAATGCTTTGTCGAACGATAGTGACGTCATACTACATGTAATGACGTCACGAACATCGATATCTGGAAGTGACGTTTGCTTTCCGCCCAGTCATACGAGGAAATGGATTTTGTAGATAATGCTTTCCCGATTCGACATGCATACTTACCGTTAACGTAAAAGTTAATGTTTCAAAGACATTTACGCTATCTTTGATATTTCGAGAGTGTTGGATATTAGATAAATAGATGGGTAGTTACCTAAGTATTATTAGAAATTTCTAGCTTTTGCTCGCGGCTTCGCTCCCGTTATGTACGGAAATTAACCCACGGAAACGTTTCAAATGTAGCCTATGATACTCAGAGATAATGTAGCTTCCGGTTAGTGAAAGAATTTTTGAAATTTGATCAGTAGTTCCGAAGATTATCACTACACACAAAAAAAAATAACCTCTATTACAATATAGTAAATACATTATTCAAATTGAGCAATTCTCTCTTATTACAATTGAGCACAAACGTACCTAAATCAAAAATGAAGAGGCAGGTACGAATGAAAAACATCAAACGGCTTCAAAATAATAATAATCCTGAACCGTCCCGGAATTTGAATTTAAACCCTTTCGAGTATGATGACTATTCAAATAACGTTAAAGTATTTCAATCCGTTAACTCTTCAAAAGTTTCTATAAAGTATTTTTTTTTTTTTTTTTTTTAGCCTGCTCTGTCCCACTCCTGGGCAAAGGCCTCCCTCCACTCTTTCCACCTCTCGCGAACCCGCGCGTCCTCGTCTATAAAGTATAAAGGGTCTCCCCGTCCCTATAAAGTATAAAGGGTGTAAAACACCTCTTGACGAAGCCGAAAGGCACTTGTTGTCCCCATCATTGCGATCATTTTTTTGTTCTACACCATATCTGGGAACCTTCTAATATGAAGATATTGGAGGTCAAAGTTACAACTTTTTAACAAGTTTTTTTTTAATACAAGTTTTTACTGTAAGACTTAACCTCTTCGACCCCCATACTATTCAATCCATCCATCAGCACAATGTTTTAAGTGCGTTATATTGAGTTCTCCAAAACATGATTTCTCACCCAAAAAAAAAAAAGTTTTTTCCCAGTTTGATATACAGAGTGCTTCGTGCCTGTATATAGGTACGTCGGCGTCACATTGTTAAAACTCTCGAAAGATTGTCAAACGAACATACTGCTTACAATATGACGCATTATTTTTCGGTAGATTATAATCTGTCGAACTGAAACCGTAATATTATGAAATGTATGCAACGCAAGTCAAGTCACGTGGTGTGGAGGGGTGCGAGAAGGGGGTGGTCCTCCTTGCCCCATGGTACCATTCTCATAAAAAGATAATGCACCATTCCTGAGAAAAACCGA
Organism: Xestia ashworthii; assembly: GCA_950022955.1. Classification (NCBI taxonomy): domain Eukaryota; kingdom Metazoa; phylum Arthropoda; class Insecta; order Lepidoptera; family Noctuidae; genus Xestia; species Xestia ashworthii. The sequence goes on along the minus strand of OX465559.1, from coordinate 11,838,906 downwards.
TTAATGTACCCTAACCTCAAAATACATTATATTGTGAGCAGTATGTTCGTTTGCCAATCTTTCGAGAGTTTACTATCTCGCTAGAAAGATTGCAATCTAAAGGGTTTTACAATGTTACGGTGAAATATACATATTGGAAGGGTCAATCATAAAAAGGGATTTTAATTTTCCCCTTTGTCTGGCTAGATCGACGACAGATTCGTTTTCATGCAAAAATTCAATATATTATTATAATTCGTGCATTGTCCCGACACATAGCGACTTGTTTCAGTGTCTTCTCATTGGATTTTATTGAATAATTCAAAAAATAGCGGGACATTTCTTTTTATTATGAAAGTGATGTCTCGTTAGTATAGTGTATGACACTCTGACACTTATGTCTGTGTGCTAGACAGCCGCTGAACTTACCGACGACGAGATGTAGGAGTTGTTTTTCAATGCATTCTTTATTTATGTACGGTCGAACAAGCTATTTGGTTTACACTTTACAATGTAATTTGTGGGTTAAACTGTAAACCAATTAGCTTGTTCGACCGAAGGCAAAATGCCTCTAGTCAAGTGGACATCGTTAGTGCAAAATCGATGAAATGCTTCTGTCCGATCTGTATATGAATGTTACAGGCATTAACATAACAAGCAATAGCCAATGGTGAAACAAATAGTACACTCAAATATTTTCAGTTTTAAGTTTAATAAATCCCATGCAAATAGCAGGAGAGCTTATTGCCATCAAGCGGGCAAGAATGAGGATTCCGTAGCTGGTACTAAGAAAATTCCTCCTCATGCTCAGCAGTCGCGCTTGCGACCACTAGGCCAACGAGGCATAATACCGTACTTACCTGGAAGTTTAAAGTATACAGGGTGTAATCCACCTCATCACAAAGCCGTTAACCAAGCATTCTGTTCATCAAACTAAGTAACTTTACGCAAAAAATATTGCTGGGAAAACCTTTTTTTTTGAGGTTATTAATCATGTTTTGTGGTAGAACTCAATGTAACGCACTTAAAACATTGTGCTGATGAATGGATTGAATAGTATGGGGGTCGTGGAGGTGTTAAAATCAAAATTTAAATTCTTACTAAAAAACTTGTATTAAAAAAAAAACTTGTCAAAATGTTGTAACTTAGACCCCCCGTATCTCCGTAACTAGAAGGTTCCCAGGTATGGTGTAGAACAAAAAATGATCGCAATGATGGGGAGAACAAGTGCCTTTCGGCTTCGTGAAGAGGTGTTTTACACCCTTTATATATAGCACTAGCTGACCCGTGCAACTTCGTCACTTATAAGAGAGAGGGTTCAAACCATAGTCTATTGTGTATATTATATGATGTAAAAGAGTAAAATAATGTGCATGAAATACACTTATTTAAAACTAGCTTCTAAAACTAGCTTCTGCCCGCGTACGCGGATCCTGGTTGCTTCTGTCAGCGACAACGGGGTCGTCAAAATCGAAGATCTGAAACGTATGATGTCGAATTCTAAGAGGGGACCGGGGACAAACAGACAGACTTTTTTTTTTCGATTCGTGCTTTATTACTGTTTCTAAACCCACTTTTTTTACTCTTTTATAACATGTAAAATATAATATAATAATAATATAGAAGATGATGATATGGATTAGTACCGTATTTGTGTAAATAGCTTTCCAATTACCGCTTTACAATTGTCAATTTTTTAGTACTAAAATTAATATAGTATGTTATCCTTAAGAGAAAGACATAGGCTATTCCGGACTTTTCTGTAGACCTATTTATGATACACAATTCCACCATACATCATTTTGTTATATCTCAAAGGGCGTTTTCGTTGAAAGCTCCCAAACGGCTTATTTGTTTAAAATAATGCGTTACATTGTAAGCAGTATGTTCAGTTGACAATAAGTCGAGAGTTTACAATCTCTCTAGTTATATTACAATCTAACGGTTTTTACAATATTACGCTGACATAATTATATGTATAAAGAGATGATGAAAAATGATAGTGATGTTAAATCTTGTTAACCTCTACAATTAACTAATCAATCTATAAATAATATCGAACAAGAAAAAGTGCATGAAAAAATGCAAGAAAATATTCTAGTAAAACTCTACACACAACCAGTTCGGAATCGGGTCATCTTGTGGGAATGTATTCGGTTGCAGAGACAAAGATATACTGGGAATTCAGACCAAGAGGCTTCATACAGCGGTGACTAACAATGCAACGAGAATTTTTATTATCAGCTTCGATGTACGTCATGACAATGAGAATTAATATTAAAATAACTTACTCTTAAGAGATTTTTTTTATTTAAGAAAGTGATGGGGACAATCTTCGACCTCACTCAACGAGCTCTACGTATCGTTGAACGATGGTGCAGAGAGTTCGACTTCTCAGTAAACCCAACAAAAGCTGAACTCATCCTGTTTACCCTTAAACGAACACTAGGCCCCTATCGCCTACCCAAACTCTTCGAGACGGAACTCCAGTTAGCCGATGAGGTCAAGTATCTGGGAGTTATCCTAGACAGTAAGTTAAACTGGAGTAGTCACCTAGACAATAAAATAAACAGGGCCTGCATAACTTTCTGGCAATGCAAGAGGATGATAGGTAAGAAGTGGGGCCTATCCCCTAAAATTATACTCTGGTTATACTGCGCGGTGATCCGACCCATGATTACCTATGGGGCCGTGGTCTGGTGGCCCCGCACTAAACTAACTACAGCATCCATCAAACTGCAACGCCTGCAAAGGCTTGCCTGCATGGCGATCACGGGCTGCATAAGGACAACTCCGACTGCGGCTCTCGAAGCCATGTTGGGGCTTCCACCGCTCCATCTGTTCATACAGCAGGAAGCGACGATGTCGGCTGTACGCCTTAAAACACTTCAACTCTGGGGTAAGAAAGAAACACAGCACAATGCGGTGTTGAAGGAATTCCATGACGAGTTCCCGCTGGCGAAGGCAATAAATGATCGGATACCGAAACAATTTGTATTCGATAAGAAATACAAAATCCAGCTTCATGAGGACCATCGCTGTGAGGGATTAAACCCCACGGAACTACGGATCTTCACAGATGGTTCTAAAACAGGTACTGGCACTGGGGCTGGAGTCTTCTCGGAAGACCTCAACATCCACATAGCCAAACCTCTAGGGGCCCACAACACGGTTTTTCAGGCAGAATGCATGGGCATTTCCCTGGCGGCTTCGGCCATCATAGCCAGGGGGGTTGTGGGCCACTCAATTCGTATACTGTCGGACAGCATGGCGGTGCTGCTGGCTCTAAAAAGCCACACAGTGAACTCCGGGTTAATACACGAGTGTCATCAACGCCTGAACCAGGTTGGTGATCTCAATAACATAACCATCCAATGGATCAAAGGACACAGCGATTCCCACGGCAACGACGCGGCGGATGAACTCGCTAGAAGGGGATCGAGCATGGCAGCGGTGGGACCAGAACCCATCGCAGCACTCCCTTTCGGATACCTACGCACACTGGTAAGGAAACGAACTAGTGAAATACACCACAAGCTGTGGCTTGACCACGGCGAGTGTAGGCAAGCCAAGGAGGCACTTCCTGCCATCGACGGCCGCTTCACTAGACGCGCGCTTAGGCTTACCAAGCCACAGCTGCGCACAATTACAGCCGCCATCACCGGACACGGCTCTTTTAACAAACACCTCTTTGTCATAGGAGTCACAGACAGCCCCCTGTGCCGCGCATGCATGGAGGAGGACGAGACAGCGGCCCACGTGCTTCTACACTGCTCAGTGGTTGCAACATACAGGGCAAAGTACTTCGGTCATCCAGGTACTCTCCGCGAGACTGCCAGCAACATCGGGGCGCTGCTGATGCTGACCTTCCTTGGGGAGTTGGGATGGATCGAGTGAAATTCCCACCCGTACGCAAAATACGCGCCTTGACGTGGAATTGCGGACACCAGCCCGTTATACAATACAATACAACTTACTCTTAATTAACACACAAAATGAAAGTAGGGATTTTAATTACAATTTCAGAATATTCTTTAAAGGTTTGATAATCCAATATAACGTTGGATTGATTTCATCAAATATACTGCAGAATGAGGGACTTGCTTTGCTTTCACGATGCTCGTAAATTTAATAGCATTCGAAGAGGATTGACGTCTCACAAACTGAAATCATAAACCAAGTTATAGATTTAAAGGGGTCTCGAGAAAGATAAGAATGGAAAGGTGAACCGTTCCATCAAAATCTTCAAGCATGCATTACTGTCTTTGATGTTTGAAAACAAAGTCGAATGAATCCACGTCCTGTCTCCTTAGGTACGCGTTCTCTATCCTAAAACTGTTTACTCAGAAAAAGTAATTCAAACAAACTAAAGTTCGCTTCGGTCGAGTATTAGACAATATTTGTTCTAGATCGATAACTACGACGCTTCGAGTTGTCTAAAGTTAGGCGAACTACAACGCGAAGGATCAAACCCCGCAATTACGTCACTGAACAAATTTCGTTTTACAGCTGCAGTATTAAACGTATATCTGTGATAGCAAGAGAAAAGTCTGTTTTGAAGATTCGCAGCATTGTCTAGACAAAAACATCAAGAGCATCCAGAAGTACATATCACGTTTATGACGACATGCATGACGTATAGATAACCGTTTTTACTAGAACTTTTAGTACACCTGACATTCTATGTAAAAGTTGCTATGAAACTAGTAAATAAAATTTGAATCTTTACAACAAAACTTTTGAACTATATTAAAACTATCTTCTTACTATGACAGTAACTGTCTACGGTCAAATTGTGGACCTCTCTTGGCACTATCAAGCTAAACGATCAATTTTGTTCTGTAACAAATGCTTGCATTAGATGAATAAACAATTCTGTAGAAATGAGTACGTCTTAATGCCAAGGTGAGACCGCAAAATCTTAATTACTTTGAGTACAACCTTGTTTTCTAAAGAAACTCGAGATTTCTAGGTGACCCATTAATTTGTTAAACACCTTTGCAGATTCACCGTCCTCCTTCCCACAGCATTTTGGTTCCATGTATTAGTTTATATCCATTTATTTCCCGGTTCATTCTTTCAACAATGGAAATGCTTTAATTAGTTCTAACCCTTTGTACAGTTTCATCCCTCTCTGTCCTTAAGCTGTAACATGCAACAAGTTTCCTATTCGGTGTTTGAAAATTATGTACAGTCAGCAAAAGAGTGAGGTATGCAGGCTAGCTATCTTTTTAAGACTATTATAAATGTAAAAGTCTGTAAAGATCGATTTTTGTTATTCTTTCACGCAAAAACTACTGAAAAGATTTGGATGAAATTTCAAACAGATTGATTACAACTCTTTTCAATTTATAATAGTAGTAAGAAGATTGCTAGCCTGTAAACCTAACTGTTTTGCTCACTGTACATACCCAAAAGTTTTGTCCAGATGAGTATTCAGGTAAATTCAGTTTTACAAAAGCCTTATGATTCACATTTCAAGATCCAGCCACATTTGATAGGTGGGTACACCTATCAAATGCCATTTGCTGAAACATCCATAAATAAATTTACATAAACAGCTTAGGTGATTTATTTGTTGATCGGTGGGGAGTTGGGGTCCTCAGTCGAAGGTCAAAGACTTTATTTATGATCAATTTATTTATATCTATCGTAGACTAGGATTTGCATGATCGTATAGCAAAGTGGATTATCCCTCATGATGCACTATTGATATTTGCAAGCTCCTCGTAAAGTTTATGCCTTCATCGAGAATCACGTCTTGCACGCGTCTTCATATTCATACCGTATCTATCAAGTAGCAACAGCATGCTTACAATATGATAGCAATAAAACAACAGCTGCGATATTAAAAATGATATTATTTTTATACTGGCGGACTGAAGAGGTGGCGAAGTCTGGTGTAATAAAATTAAAGTGTAAACTTGATAAACTATTTTGTCTGAAGGTTACGACTTTGGCAGTAAATCTATTTAGTGTTCGACCCTAAACGGTCGTCTCTCGGCCATGTATTGTCATGTTAGTTTACACGTGCTTTGGGAATCCTAAAACTATTTTGATATACAATCCAAGCCTATCGGGACCCGTGTGGTGGATTACGGCCCACTCTGGATTAGGCTTGGGACCCAGTATTTACGTTGTTGCTTATTTCTCTTGTTTTAATGATAGTGGCCGTTCGTTCTTGTTCCATTGCATTTTTTTTTTTTCAGAATTTTGTTGTCATGAACACTTGATGGCAGAATTGTTACGTGTAGTTTAATTAATACCACCGCAGTTTAAAATAAAGTGTCGTAGAGTGGTCCGCAGTGGGTTGTGAGCGAGTCGGGCACGCGACCCGTGTTCGCCATATTAAATCCACTTACTGTCAGAATTGCAAGCGTTCACACTGTCCGCAGGAGTAGAGGACATAATTTCACTTAGCGCCTTCGTCTCGTTTATTTTTAGACAAGCCGTGCGCTCTATGATATTTCCATCGGTAAAAATAATAAACTACCATACAATTTTTCAACTCTTATGTAACAAGCTTTCGTTTATTTAGAACTCTTGGGAATAAACTTGTGCATTTACAGTACGTCTATATCTTCAACGGTTTAGGCTATGGATGGGTTGTCAGTATTTTTTAACCGACTTCCAAAAGGAGGAGGTTCTCAATTCGGAATCGTTTTTTTTTTATATATGTTCCCCGATTACTCGAAGATGGCTGGACCGATTTGGATTATATTTATTTTGTTTGAAAGGGTATGCTTTACAGATGGTTCCATAATCATCAAGACAAGATCTGATGATGGGATCCTGGAGAAATAGAGAGAACTCTTCAAACTTTATAGGCACAAATAAAGCGATTTGGATAGTTTTCGGAAAAGTACTTTCTGAGAGTGGTCCCCCTACAATTTGGTAAAGATTTGATGAAGAACTTCGGAGATAGGTAACGGAACTCCTCATTAAATAATAGCAAATGGGCTAGGATTGCTGAAATCTCATGTCTGTCTATTGTTTACACCAGTTCATGACATAACATCACGCCAGTACGCTGTAAAGGGATGTGAAACACAAAAAAGTGAAAAATACAAACTTTTTTGCAAAAAATAAAACCAACTTCTAAAAACACAAAAAGTGAAAAAAAACTTTAGCTTCAGAACTCGGTGGCAAAAACTAAACCAATCAAAAAAAGGCAAAAAAGTTTTTTTATAGAATGTGTTTCATACATTTTCTTTCCGTAGGGTTCCAGGAATATAACTTAGTAACCTGCATGCTAAAATTATACCAGCAGTCTACATGACGATATAATTTTGATCGATTGCATCAAACAAGTATGAACTAATTTCAATGATGATTAGGCAAATTGATGATTCATGTTTCCTGTGCAGATTCTTTAGTAAGTAGGATTTTCATGAGTCATTAAATTCGCATCTGTTTGTGGCATAACAACGTTATTTGTACTTGTGGCTAAATTTTAATTCAACATAATATCACGCCTATAATCTCTGGAGGTTTAGGCAGAGGGGTAGGTACCTTTGAAAGAAAAAAACTAATTTATTTCAGGTTCGAGTTCAAGGCTTCTCCTACTGCTTGCCAAACTAAAAATCAGTAAGTCTCATCTTGTTGGATGTTGCAGAAATGGCTTAATTACGAAGGTACCAATAGATGACCCGCTTGCTAGTAACGTGCTGTCGTGGGGACCCGGTGTTGCCTTAATGACGTCATTCAGACCACTTGCTCTCTTATATTTTAATTCTTTTTACTTTCTTTCTTCTTTTTACTGAACATACTTACTTTAAACGGCAAGTTTATCCGCAAATAGAAGGACAGTACTACTGTTGTTACTCGTTTCAGCACTTACAGACTTCGGCTTTATGATGCTTTTCGCCGAGAACTGTCTGCCGATGCCCAGTGATGTGAACTAATGGGCAGTTAAGAAAGTGCCAAACTCGTAGCTAAATTCTTGGCTAACTCAATTCAGATTTCCATCGGCACGCAGATGAAGTACCGTTAGTGCTTGTACAAAATGCATTCGCTCTTGGAAGGTACAAACTATTCAAGTCATTTGTAGGTTCAATAAGTCCCAGACCTGGGATTTACCCTGGCACCATCGACGTTAGTTGACATCATATGCCATTTGTCAAAATAAGCTCGAAGCAGAAAGGTTTACCTAAGTCCATTAGCCAATACGAAGAGTCTAAAGCCCCTTACATGACCTCACGATGCTACTTGCGACTCGACTTGCATCAAGCAGCACGCCCGTCTGTCATGTTTGTTTCGCGAGAATACCGCGACACAACGTCCGTGAATTTCATAACCTCAATTACTTTTTAGGGTTCCGTAGCCAAATGGCAAAAAACGGAACCCTTATAGATTCGTCATGTCTTTCTGTCTGTCGGTATTTCTGTCTATCCGTCCGTATGTCACAGCCACTTTTTTTCCGAAACTATAAGAACTATGCTGTTGAAACTTGATAAGTAGATTTGTTCTGTGAACCGCATTAAGATTTTTACACAAAAATAAAAAAAATTACAATACATTTTTGGGGTTACTTCCTTTTACTTTGAACTGAAATTCAATTTTTTTTTCACTAAACCTTTACGTTTGGGGTATCTATGGATAGGTCTTCAAAAATGATATTGAGTTTTAAATCTGGTTTTTTTCGAAACTGAATAGTTTGCGCGAGAGACACTTCCAAAGTGGTAAAATGTGTGTCCCCCGCCCTGTAACTTCTAAAATAAGAGAATGATAAAACTAAAAAAAAATATGTGATGTACATTACCATGTAAACTTTCACCGAAAATTGGTTTAAACGAGATCTCGTATGTAGTTTTTTTTTTTAATACGTCATTAATCGTAAAATCGTAAGTTTTATACTCGTATTATGTTCCTTGCTGCTACGGAACCCTTCATGGGCGAGTCCGACTCGCACTTGGCCCTTTTTTTTATCGCTATACGCGTGTAGCTCGTCGGCTCGAGGTAAAAGGTGCGAAAGACATATTTCTTAGTATTTAACCCCCGTAGCCCCCCGCTGTCTAGTGCTACTCGACTAATGGTTGTATAAATAGTGGCGTCGAGTATTGAATTATTGCGCTACTCGTACTTGTACCGATTAGCGGTAAGTGGCCATTTGCTATATTGGGTTATCTGCTGTTTCATATTTTTCACGATATGAGATGACAGTCGTAAAAATATGTTAGAAGTGCGGACTTTGGCTTGAATTTGTAATTTCTGAGCCTCCGATTGTAAATGTCATTAAACTGCTGAAAAATTTCGTGGACACCCGTCTATGAGATTTTTCAGTAGTATCAAATGAGTATGCATAGACTTTAGCATATAGCATACGCTTTCAATGTAAAGTTGCAGACACCGCTAATTTTGGAATACAAATCAAATCATTTATTTGCGTCAATATGGGTAGGTACGTGAGGTGATACATAAAACAACAGAAGTAAGTACATAGTGTGTAGAAGGTTTACAAAATAAAGTAACTCTAAAAATCCTATAACAGTAACTGCTATGCTCCTCGTAGATTTGTGTGGTAGCTTTCGCAACACGTCCTCAGCCATTAAGGCGTTTCACAGCAGTTAATGTAGGCTTCAGACTTCACAGACTTCAGCGGCCATCGAAATTTTCATTAATCAAAGTTAAAAAGAAAAGTCTGTATATTACGAACATAAGCCACCTGCCCGGTAACAGAAATGACTTTGTCTCCATTAAAGCTTTTCAATTTTCTTTTCTTCCGGCTAAATGGCTACGTTATTATTTTTTGGGATAGGCATGCCAATGAATAATAATTATAATTGTACTGCTCGACGATTCATTTTGTGAAGGTCTTATTCCTAACTTTAACAAAGAATTTATCTATTAACGGAAATATAAATATAATTTTCCTATGAATAATTTTCAGATGGTCGATGGGCTCTGTAACCTAGTGAAAGATGCAGGAATTCGATGGATGTGAGTGGCATAGGACTGGTGACACTTGGGGAAGGCATTTATTCAGCTACGGCCGTTTTTCGCCTGAAACTATGGGGATGAATATATTAAAAAAAAACTACTAATTACTGTAGAGACTTAACTTTTATGGTCATTCAGAAGTTAATTCTGGCACGTTGTGAATAAAAAGAAATAAACAATAAGGTTGAAATTACAGTACGACCACTTTAAGCTTGCACTTCAAGGCGGCGCTGCTTATCAAGGAAAACTGCATTGATACGTCAAACTTGGTACACATATTTTAGTTCTGTGTCTGCACAGATTAGTTGGTTGAAGTGTATAATAAAAAAACCCTTCTTACTTATGGTCCCATTAAAATAGATGGACCAGAGTTCATAGTAGGGTTATTAAATAAAAATGCTGCTAACGCTACACGAAATATGTACTTAAATAATAAAAAAATAAACCAATTTAAACAAGAAGAACTTTAAAAAAAATATTAATACTAGAATAGAATACATTACAAGACATAGTATTTTGAAATTAAAGAATTATGAAGAAATAACTATAAAACAAAAAAAAAGTGAAAAATAAAAACTTTTTTGCAAAAAATAAAACCGACTTCAAAAAAAACAAAAAAGTGAGAAATAACTTTAGCTTCTGAAGTCGGTGACCTTTGTTTGATTGATTTAGTTTTTTTGTCACCGACTTCAGAAGCTAAAGTTATTTCTCACTTTTTTGTTTTTTTTGAAGTCGGTTTTATTTTTGCAAAAAAGTTTTTATTTTTCACTTTTTAGTGGTGCTTGATATACATGGAAAGTGCATACCGTTACAATTACATCAAGCCCAAACACGACTAGGGTACATTGTCTCATTATGGAGTTCCGTGACTCTTGGCTTCGTCATCAGATCTGATGGTAGAATGGTTCTAATCAAACGCAAATGCTTCACTTGTTGTAGAAAATCCCAAAATCGCAACACATTTTCATATAAAATTTGAAGAGTTCCCTCGATTTCGCCAAGATTCCATCATCAGATCCCGACTTGGTGGCTATGGGACCATTTGGAAAGAATATCCTTTCCAACAAAAAAAGAATTTTCCAAATCGGTTGGCAAACGACGGAGTTATGCCCGAACAAACATAAAAAAAAATAAAAAAAAAAAAAAAAAAATAGAAACATCCGAATTGAGAACCTCCTCCTTTTTTAGAAGTCGGTTAATAACATTTACCGTTGGTTATTAAGAACCCTAGGCTGAAGCTTCAGTCGAGGTATCCGAAATTGATCTCATAAACAATTATCATTTATATCTCTGATTTTAGTATGAAAATTATATAACAGAATAAAATTTAAAGTAACGGTATCTCATAGAAGGTTCCTCTCAGAGGCTTTCAGATCTTGCTAATGATATAATTTCCTCGTGCCGACGGAATCACATAATGAAGTGTGGGTAATGATTCAGGACCTCGGCGAAATCCATGGGAGACATCTTAAATGTAGATGAAACCCGTTCACGTCACTCCAACATCAGAAAAGAGTAATTCAAAGTTGGTCTTAGCACACCTTGGTTGAGTTCATCTGGTGTTCAAGGGCATGAATAAATGGCACCTTAACGCATGGCTTCTTTATTGTAGTTCAAATCACAGTCTAGTGTAGGTGGTAACCTCTCAGACGCTCCCGGGTATCGGGTGAGGGTGAAATTAGCCCTCTGTTGACTGATTAGCACCTAAAGCAAAACGGAAAGATATTTTAAGACTAACGAACACCATCAGAAACAGAAGATGAATAGGGAATCAACCATCAAAAATAAACTTAGGAAGAATAAATACGTACCAGATCAAATGAAGAAAGGGGTATTCCCAAATAAACATGGTTAGAATACTCGTATATTACACTGAACATTATCCAGGATAACTAGTTTATAAGACAATTGTAAAACACATCGTCCGTGCAAAAAGTTCAAATTAACTACCAATTATCGTGATCAGGTTCATGAATCGGTATCTCAAAGGTGAATGACAAGACGAAAAATGGCAAGGGGTGTCTCATTTTTTCTTCAATCACTAGGTACGCCAAGTAGAAAAAAAAATTCAAGGTTAAAATTGCTTTTACTTTTTATTAACAAAATGAGGATTCATGTAGCCGAATTCTGCCGAATCATCATCATGCAGTGTGATTAACCAAAGATATCCAAGCAAAAAATCTGAATTGAGTTGGTGGTCTGAATGATTCCTCAAAGTTTGTCCATCTATTTTAATGGGACCATAGATAACGTAGATCTACGCGAGCAAGACACAACGGCTTTTTGATTGTGTATGTATTTACTTGTGTCGGCGTAACGCATCAAAATCAAAATCAAAATCAAAATCAAAGCATTTATTTCAAGTAGGCCAGTTACAGGCACTTTTGAATTGTCGAAACAAAAATGAACATTTAATGTAGCTACAGTCCCAGTCACAAGACATAAAAACTGTGAAAGTACTGTAGTTGCCCATTCCCTAGCGTAGATCTCTATGGAGAAGAACGGGCAAGAAACTCCATGGACACTCTTTTAAATCAAAATATTGTTACAAAATCTTGGTTACATCAATCATGTTGAGATGGTACATTATGTGAGAACAATGTAGCAAGATTTGCACGATAAAAGTGTCCATAGCAAAACAAAAACAAAATACAACCCAAAAACAAAATAATTAATTCAAATAAACCATGGCGACTAAGACATGACCAGTCACAACTGACAGCGCCCGTTCACGAACATGACGCATGGATCAGCACCATTCAGCTCAACCATTTTGAAGGGAACTAAATGGTCCGACACACGCGCCACCATCAGCGAGACATTTGAGTGAGCATGACATACTCATAACCGCCAGGGCACATTCAAGTCAAAAAAAAAAAAAAAAAAAAAACGTAGGTTTCCAGCGAATGATAGCATTCTAGTACATAGCACTCACACAATATGGAATATGAGGTTATATAATACTAAAGATATTGAATTTATACAATGCAAAGATAGTTGTACAATCTTCAGCAGCTCCAACAACACAAATTAGCGCTATCCCTTTATGCGCCCCTGTCCTTGTGGAGCAGGACCGGCATTTACCCAAGCATTTTTATCAGCGATATAATCGTCCAATTTGTAATATGCTTGCTTACACAGTGTGCGTTTAATGCGTGTTTTAAATTTGGTTTCATTTAGTTCAAGAATGCTTTGTGGAATTTTATTATAGCATTTCAAACAGTACCCCATGAAAGACGAGTCTACTTTAGCGAGTCTGAAGCCTGGCTGAACTAATTGGTCTCTATTTCTAGTACTGTAATTGTGTCTGTCACCTCTTTTACCAAAAAGATGCAGATTTTTCCTGACATACATTATGTTTTCATAGATGTATTGACAATATACAGTCATGATGTTAATTTCCTTAAACAGTTCCCTTAGAGAATCGCGCCTACGAAGATTGTATATGGCTCTGATGGCTCTTTTCTGCAGAATAAATATAGACTCAATATCAGCAGCCCGTCCCCACAGCAAAATGCCGTAAGACATTATGCTATGGAAGTAACTAAAATAGACTAGTCTAGCGGTATCTACATCAGTGAATTGACGGATTTTCCTAATGGCATATGCTGCTGAACTTAAGCGCCCCGCAAGAGATGTTAAATGAGAACCCCATTGAAGCCTTGAATCAAGCGTAAGCCCCAGGAAAACAGTTTTATCTACGAATTCGAGTTTCTCTTTATTCAATATTATCTCACAATCACTACTTTTAACATTCGGTAAAGCAAATCTTATGCATTTAGTTTTTTTTTCATTTAATGCCAAATTGTTTGCTGTGAACCAATTATGGACTTCAAGTAAGGCATTATTCACGTCATCTAGATTTTGGGCTCGTCTATTTATCTTAAAAATTAAGGAAGTGTCATCGGCAAATAATACCATATTTTGAGGTTGGTTTTTCAGTAAATAGGGTAGATCATTTATATATACTAAAAAGAGGAAAGGACCCAATATTGAGCCTTGCGGAACCCCCATTTTTACTTTCAAGCCCTGTGAATTAACACCATTTATTTGAACATATTGCAGTCTATCACATAAATAAGATTTTACCAAACTAAGTGCAAGTTTACCTAGTCCGTAATGCTCAAGTTTCAAAAGCAATGTGTCGTGATTTACACAATCAAATGCTTTGGAGAGGTCACAAAATATTCCTACAGCGTCTTGGGACTCTTCCCATGCCATGAATATGTGCTTTAATAAGGTTAAACCGGCGTCAGTTGTACAACGTCCCTTGGTGAAGCCATACTGTTGATCGTATAAGATTCCGTTGGTGTTGAAATCATTGAGCATCTGATTAAGCATTACCTTTTCGAACACCTTACTAAAAACTGGCAACATGGATACAGGTCTATAATTATTAGTATCTTTACTATCCCCGGATTTGAAAAGCGGTATGACTTTACTGTATTTCATTAAATCAGGGAAAACTCCTTGGTCTACGCACAAATTAAAAATTAAAGCTAAGTATGGAGCTATAGTCTCAAGTATGGAAGTACAAACTTTGATAGACATTCCCCATAGATCTTCGGTCAGTTTGATTTTTATTTGCCGGAAAGCTTTAATAACTGTCATCGGGTTTATGTGTTTAAATTTAAATTCAGCCTGGCATCCAGATACATTCGCTTTCAATAAACCGATTGAGACTTCAGAAGAGGAATTTAGAGCCTCCGTAGTTTTTAACGGTATATCGGTAAAGAAATTTACAAATTCCTGAGCTACTTCCTGATTAGAGCTTTTAGGACCACATACTGTATCTAATGTATAGCTAGTATTACGTACTTTCTTCCTGTTAGTCTCGCTATTTATGACTTTCCAAACTGTCTTAATTTTATTTTCTGCTGTTTTAATCTTGTTGCTAATGTGCAGGGCTTTGGCAATCTTGCAAGAATTTCTAAAAATTTTTGAATACTTAGCAACATAGTTGTTAAAAGTTTCAGTGTTTACATAAGGCTTAAGGCCATAAAGCTCAAATAGTGTTTCCCTACTTTTCCTGATACCTCTAGTTGCCCAATCACTAAATATAAATTTAGGGCAAATGCTTTTGGTCTTCTTTTCAAAAGTTTTATTGAATTCAGTGTGAACAATTGAAAAGAAATGATCATAGAATTGATTTATATTAATATTGTCATGGCTCATAACACTATGCACTACGCGGGCTTGTGGACGGTTGGCTATGGGCTAGCTAGCCGTCCGTCCGTCTAAAGACGACAGGCCGTGTCGACGGCGCGTTCGTGTTCCACGCGCGCCTCAAAGAGATGTCAGCATAAGAGAGGGGCCCGTAAGGGCCGAAGCCTGCCGGGGTTGCGGGCCTATTCGAAAGAGATACCGCGGCCCCGGAACATAAAGGGCGAGGAAGGAACATGGATGGGTTTTAGTCAGTAAAAGTCTGACACTCCCTCCCGCTCCGCCCAGAGTGGGAGAAGTCATTTGATGATTTCCCATCCCAAAAAAAAAAAAAAAAAAAAAAAAAAAAAAAAAAAAAAAAAAAGGGAAATATTGTACCTATTTAATTTACTAGAAGTTATAGGTCTAAATTTAATATCAACTTTTTGCAACGGTGTATTACACCTGAAAGTTACAGTTTGTCCGCTATGGTCAGACGGCAGACTATTTACTACGGCTCTATCTAAGTATTCACAATCGCAGAAAACATTATCTATACAAGTAGCAGAAGAAGGCGTGACTCGAGTGGGTTCTATAAAAACGTTAGTCAAGTCAAATGACTTAAAAAGATTTAATAACCGACTGCTATTTGAATTATCTTCCAAAATATTGATATTGAAGTCACCACAAATAATCGTAGATTTATTACTGGCTGTAAGTTTTGCCAGAACATCTTCCATTATTGATTCAAATAAGGAAAAGTTTTGATAGGTTGGGGGTCTGTACACACACACAATTATATGCTTATCTAGCTCAACACAGGATAGCACAGCCGTGTAAGCCGTGTTGCCCTATCATTCAGCTTTGCGGAATATTCCCTTTTGTTGGCACTTTTCGACGCAATGTTCAACCGAAAGACCTACTATGTCAGCACGTTGCTTATATTTAACACAATTTTTCACTAATATTAGGGAACCTCCACGCAGCATAGATTTACGGTTAAAGCAGCTACCCACCATATAATTCTCATAATTAATAAGCATTTGGTAATCTTTTAACCAATGTTCAGTAAAGCAAACAATGTCAAACATACTTTTCTCTAAATACAATTCAATTTCTAATAATTTGGAAGAAATGCCTTGGATATTTTGGTGGAATAATTTTAAAGAGTTCTGCTGAGGCCCTTTTTTACGAACTAATGAAGTGCCAGAAGATACTTTGCTGTTGGTAGAATTAACAATATTGTTAATGGTACCTTCTGTTGTCTCACTTCCTAGTTTAAATTAATATTAAGATCTGGAGAGAGCCCCGAGACTCCCGATCCATCGCCAGACAACATGATCCTATCGTTACTAAGAGCTAATTGAGAAGTTTCCACGGTGACATATGGTTCCTCCTCAGTACAAAGTTTGTAAACATCAATAGCACTAATGCTATATTTATTTAAGGTCACCACCTGTTCATTAGTATTAGTACTAAAAGTCGCAGTATCAATAATAGAACTAAACTTAGACATACTACTTATGTCTGTGTGAATATCAAAAGCTAATAGCCGAGCTATTTTGTGTCTACAACTAATAGGTAGATACACTTTACCCCGCGTCGATCTAAGTTTATCAACAAAAGTGTTAATATCAAGAAATATAAGTTTGTCACTATAGTGACCTACTAAAAAATGTATGTGTTTGTTTAACATGTGAATATAATCGTTTTTCCTACTACTTACATTTTCAAAATATGGAAAAGCACACAAAATGACTTTTTTACAATTTAACTTTAACAACTCAGAAACATAGTCAGTGATGTCTTCCTTTTTAACCTTTGAACTATTCCCAACACATATAGTAATGGTGGTACTAGGATCACAAACACTTTTTGTTACAGATGCCATGACCTGTTTGTAGGTTGACCCTGGCATACAATTGTTTTGGGTACAATAACTCAGGTTATTACTAATTAATTTACCTAGCCCCTTACCTATACTGTCAGAGAACATAACTGAATGATCACAAACATTACTATTTGATGAGACAAAATTACCAAACTCAGGCAAACTATCATATAACTCAGGCTGTACCACGTGTAAATCATCTTGTGTTATATTAATTGTTTGTTGATTTAGAGTGCTGTCCCGAGGCAAATTCTCAACCTGGTATGGGTCCTCCATTACCTGAGGCTGGATAATATCATGGTTGGTAACTGTCTGGCAACTACATTGACCCATTACCAACTCATTTGCCGCATAAATATGTTCCCTAATTTGGTTTTGAGAAATCTTATACCTACTAGAAAGGGAACTTAGTGAATCCTGAAGTACCTGAATTTCAGACTGCAACTGCTGAGTATCAATTTCATAAATTTTTATCCTGTCCTCTAATTTTATTTGGTAATTATTTAACTTATTAACTAAATCAACACGCTCTTTCCTCAGTGGAATATATTTGGTAAAGCGTTTATGTTGTTTCCTAAATTGATTGCATTTTTTAATAATTCTGTTTAATTTTGCATATTTTTTAATCTTCCTATTGCTAACTATAAAATTCTGTTTGAGTAAGGAATCTTCAGTCAGGTCAATAGTTATTAAGGAAGGGGGGTTACAATTACTATTTAATAATTCATTATATAAGAGGTTTGTTTCTATAACCTGAGTACTTTCTCTGTCTTTCTGTAATTTAAATATACAATTATTGGCATGAATTAAGTCATTTTCCAGGTCCCTAATTTTAAACAAAGCCTCCTCATACAAGTTACTACAATTTGTGAAACCATCCGTGACCACCTTCAGTTGATCCCGTTCATCAACAACGTCCAAGTATTGCTGATGTAGGTCTACTAGCTCCCGTTTTAAGCTTGAAATTTTGCCATTAACTTTATCGACTTCCACCTCACTCTCTTCTCTCTCCTGTAACAGCTGTTGGACTTGGAGGTTGGATTCTTTGAGTTCTTGGAGGGCCGTTCTCAATTTTAGCTCCATATCCAGGGCAGTAGCCTTGCGGGTCATCACAGGCATGGTTTCAGGATTGGTTACTGAAAATTAGAAGTAAAGAAGCGGTGAGAACCTATAGAATAGACCAATAAAAGAAAGTTAGCGGTGAAAGGGGAGAAAAAAAAAAAAAAAAACTACTTAAAACAAAAACAAAAAGCAGGGAGAAGATTGCAGTTATGAGATTAAATGAGGTAGGCTGCTCTATTAACTTTAAAAGTAATCTAATACAATGTATGTAATTGAATCTATGTAGATTTCAATGGTTTTATTATCTTAGGTATTTACTTTTCATGTGGGTATGTTGCATAAAATAAATAAAAGTTTAAACTGATCTTATTATGTTAATAATTCAACACAGTAATCCACAGTAATGATCCTACGCGATCTATCTATGAACTCGTATTGATTATATCAATTTGAAAATAAGAACAGAGACGAAACTACTATGTTTTGTTGCTAAATGACCGGTTGTCAACAAAGAGATTTAGAACCAGTACAGGGTAATAAATCAGCAAAAACTAATACTAAAAAACCGGCCAAGAGCGTGTCGGGCCACGCTCACTGTAGGGTTCCGTAGCTTCCCAGACCATTAAAAATACCAACATTTTTCGTCAGCAAAAATAACTTTGTTTTTCATAGTATTTGTATGAAAAACAAAGTTATCATTTGCGTTTTTTTGAAAAAGTGCTATATAACTCAAAAACTATTCAACTCATCAAGTTGAAAATAATTTTCCTAGAAAGTTCATATAAAGGTCTACTTCTGTGATTTTTTTCATATTTTTCAAACTTATGGTTCAAAAGTTAGAGGGGGGGGGGACACATTGTTTTTGACTTTCGGAGCGATTATTTCCTAAAATATTAATATTATCAAAAAATGATTTCAGAAAACCCCTATTCATTTTTAAATACCTATCCAACAATATATCACACGTCAGGGTCAAAATAAAAAAAAAAATCGCTCCCCACTTTACGTCTGGGGGAGGTACCCTAATAAAAATGTTTTTTTAAATTTTTATTTTTGCACTTTGTCGGCATGATTGATATACATATTGGTACCAAATTTCAGCTTTCTGGTGCTAACGGTCACTGAGATTATCCGCGGACAGACAGACAGACAGACAGACATGGCGAAACTATAAGGGTTCCGTTTATTGCCATTTGGCTACGGAACCCTAAAAATTGGCATGAAAGTAATTTAGAGTTAAAATGACGTTTGTGTGCTGTTTTTAAATAAAAGTAAACAATACTTCCCCTGAATTATCCGTACACATCCGTGGTTGAAACGTCAGCTGTTGTTTTTAGGTTACCGGTATCCTTGTATTACCGAAAACTTCATTAATTATCAGGATAACAGTTTTCCTGAGTATTTACGCATTTAAGATGCGTTTCACATATTAATTACACCTTAATTTAACTTATTTACTAATTAAATTTAATTTTAAAATACGGATCAAAAATTTTACATGTCACTCGGGCAGTGTTCCGTAAGTACCAAACATCAAAGTTCCTTTAATTTATACGTTGCCAAACAGATAATAAAAACACATACAGCAAACAGCCGCGTACCCATAATACATAGCTCCTTACTAGAATTTATAGAACCTTTTAAAAGCATTTTTTTTGTAGTTTTATTTCTTTAAAATAAATACAAAAATTTTGACCATCAAGAATTAAATAAATTAAATTAAATTAAAAATAAATTTTATTTTAAAGATTAAATTCTAAGTAACCCCTACATTTAATTACTAAGAAATTCCTGCTCTAATTCCAAAGCAGTTACCTAATATTTACTCAGAAACCGTTTTTAAAAGATATTAAAACCTCCGTGCTTTTAAGTGGGAGTGCTTCTAGAGTTTAATTGAATGGTTCCACGAAAGATGCTCACTCAGCGGTCCTACATGTCCTGACCTTAATACACTAATGTGCAAACCGAACGAAGAAACTCTTGCGTTTTGATGTTGTCATATTACTTCTGGTACTTTAATGTTTACATTTAAAGGAACATTCTTATTTAGTCTTAGAGATTTCTGATGAAAAACCCCAATAACATTCTAGACCTGGGATTTCAACCCTGGACTTGATAGGTAGGTTATCTGTAAAAACCAAACATTTCCTAAAATAACAGATCACACATTTTTTTTTTTGGATGGGAACTCATCAAATAACTTCTCCCACTCTGGACGGAGCGGGAGGGAGTGTCAGACTTTTACTGACTAAAACCCATCCATGTTCCTTTCTCGCCCTTTACGTTCCGGGGGCCGCGGTATCTCTTTCGAACAGTCCCGCAGCCCAACAGATCACACTACAGCTTAATTACACGTCATACAACCGAACGATTACAGATACTTACCGCCTTTTATCATAGGGAACTGAAAATCAATCGATTTAAAACGGCGCCATTCAGATTAATAACGCCGTTTATGATAAATAATTAATTTAAAATGATTGACGTACTTATAATTTACATTCTTAGTTCTTATTATTGAAATTATATTATCCTCATCCTTATTATTATAATATAACAATTACATTAATTCAATAATTGTATTCATATATTCCTAAAGGACATGGAAACGATTACATACATTCTTGGGCCTGGATGTAACGAGATGAAAATGATATGAATTAATA
Organism: Xestia ashworthii; assembly: GCA_950022955.1. NCBI lineage: Eukaryota > Metazoa > Arthropoda > Insecta > Lepidoptera > Noctuidae > Xestia > Xestia ashworthii. Next base: position 11,818,227 of record OX465559.1, on the reverse strand, counting down.
GATGCAGACTTATCGCTCCCTCGCTGAAAATTCTGTAAGTTTTGACCATCTGAGAACTGAGTTATTTGAGGAGATTTTTATTGAAAAGTGAGGTTAAGTTACAGTCTCTATAAAAGAGCTGATTACTTAGTTCTTTAAGCACTAATGTATGTTACATTTAGTGAAGAATTTTTGAAAAGTCAAATCATAAATAAGGACCTTTTTCGATTAATGGATTTATCGAAAAAGCGTCCAGAATAAATAAAAAAACACGTTTAAAAGTAGTAGGTACATGGTGTATTCATCTTATATTAAGTATTAAAATGTTGTCAAGAAATTGTGCAGGTGAAACAATAATTATGATCTTGGTACCTAGCCCAGCTGGGTTATGGGTATATTTACTTTCAGAGTTCAAGCCACTGCCGAATCACTGACGGATTTTAATCAGGTCCGAGGGTGATCAGCAGTTCTTAGTTGCAATTCCACAATTACTCACACAGCGATACATATTTTTATCAATATCCAATCGGCTTGTATTGGATGGGTGGCAAATCCAAAAAAACAAATCCAAGTCAAACGTGTGGGGCGATCTTCGGTGTGTCCAGTTTGGAAGCAAGTGTCGTACAAGGTAGGCAGGCTCGGAATCCATAATAAAAAAAGTATCGTCGTCAGCAGGTCGTTGAAATTATAGAATAATCGGGAAAGCACTCAAAACATAAGGGAAAACACGAATGGGCAAGTACCAATGTCGGTTCGCTGTCAATGCTGTCACCGATATAAATTGTAATTTTCTTTATTAATTAAATGCACTATATTGTAAACAAGTATTAAAAGTGCGTTTAAATACTTTGAGTCAATAAGAATAGAATAGAATAGAATAATCATTTATTCGTTAATGGACAGCACAACACATAACAACAAACAGCTTAACAAATAATTAAAACAGCTCAACTGCGCTGAGCATGCCCATAACGAAAGGGTAACCAACTCAGCATACCTGGGTGTAAAACACTCAGCGCTGGTTTTCAGTAGGCCCCCCGCAGTGACACACGGATGAGGATAGTAGATAGTAAATAAATAATGTTATTCTATTAAATGGGCATGTGTAATAAATAAAAAATATACAATACATATTTTTGTAAACAGAGGAAAACATAATTATATTAGTAATAATAGAACACGAGGATACCTGCTAAATAAATAAGTACTTATCCCGAAAACGAAACACAGTTTATTGACATTACGCACTTCGAGCCGGCCGATGCCGCATCGACCTACCGCAATGACATTTCAGTGAGAGTGAGACTGCCTAGCTAATATTATTTTTATTGAACTAAATAAAACAGAATAATTGCTTCCGAGAAAGTGTACAGTGTCCGTGGAGTAATATTGCTGAGCATTGAGTTAAAAAACAAAACTAGTTATTACAATGGAAATTGGAATTACGATGGAAGTCGGAGCAAAAGGATGACTGTACAAATACATAACAGTATGTTTGATTGTACACACACATGGATTCTGGCGATCGCAGACAACGGATTTACCACCGCCGCGCCTCTGATCTACCCACATTATTTGCCGGTGAGTTTCTATGAAATATATTCGAAATACAAATTAAAAGAATTCACAAACCTATACTTATATAGTATTTGGTGATTAGTGATTACTATGGTGATTAAATAATTCAAAATAAAAATTTAGAATGTAAAATAGCGTAAAATAGTAAATAATATGGTCAGTGGGTCGAATAGCTAGATAATAATTAGATTCTTAAATTAGATAAACGATTTGTCAATATTTATATCATTAAATTCAATTTGTGAACGAATTATAAATGTCTTAAGCCTTAACTTAAATGTATTTATGTTGTTTAGGTCCCTAATTGGTGGAGGAATATTCCAACATTTGGAGGCTGCATACCGGAAGCTTCCTCGAAAGGCTGCGGTTCTGTGATGTGGTGTAGCCAGCTGCTGAGCACAACGCCTGGCCTTGCGCTGCCGGTGGTTATTTATCCACGTAAGCTTTGAATACAGGTATGACGGACATTTATATTTGATTACTCCAAAAAGAAGACATGCTAAGTGCAGCTTACGACGGGATTTCATTTTTAAAATGTTGTGCTTGTTTAAAAATTGTGTCAATTGGCTCATTGGTGGTACGTCAAAGCAATACCGTGCGCAGGCATTTTGAACCCGCTGAATAAGTCTTTCGGTGCGTGCTAGTCGTGGACCTACGACGGTATCAGCATAATTTAGTTTGGATAAAACTAAGCTTTCAACGAGCTGTATACGCAGGTCCTCGTTTACATATGGGCGCATTTTATACAAGACTTTTAGGCGGTAAAAACAATTTCTCACGCAGCTTGTGATGTGAGTCTCGAAATTAAGGCCTTGGTCCATAATCAAACACAGATTTCTCGCTTCATACACACGATCAATGTGTTGGCCTATCACAATCACGTTTGCAAGGTTACTGTTTATTTTACCCAGTTGCCCCTTAGATCCGAAAAGCATAAATTTAGTTTTGGCCGGGTTAAGTAGAAGAGAGTTCTGTCTTGACCAATCCACAATCCTTGCCAGATCTTCGTTAACTAGTTTTACTGCGCTCTCATAATCTTCAGGTTTAGAGGCTGAATATCGTCTGCATAGATATGAAATATACAGTTTTTTTATACTATTAATAATATCGGCACTATATAGTACAGATGTAACGGATGTGATGATATCGGAACCGGAATCGGAATCGGAGGTTTTGGATTTGATATATCGGAATCGGAACAGGAATCGGAATCGGATTAGGATTCGGAATCGGAGGCGGATGCTGAAGAAGAGAATATGTGAGAAAGTAGGGTTAATTAATGAAATAAAATAATACATACATTGCTAATCAGCCTTTTTAATTTCAAATACAAGCAATAGAACGCCTGACGAGGCGTTGAAAACAAATCAATCATTAGTTATAAAATAATTAGGCATTGTATGCTATGTACTTGTAAACTTTATACGCGTTGACCGCGGCCGTATGTCGCCGCCCGCCGCAAGGCATCGACCTCCGATTACCTCCGATTGAAAAGTTTCGGAACAGGTATCGGAATCGGAGGTTCAAAAACAATCGGAAGTTCCGAATAATCGGAATCGGAATCGGAGCTCCGTAACATCCCTGTATATAGAACAAACAAAGGTGGACCCAGTATCGATCCCTGTGGAACCCCTTTTACCACTGGGCTCATATTAGAAGAAGCACTAGACCCATTTGCATCCCGGACTTCCACAAGCTGTTGACGAATACTCAGATAGCTTTCAAACCATTTAACGGTAGCAGCGTCGAATCCATAATAGGTCATCTTCGAGAGCAAGAGACTCAAATTAATAGCATCAAATGCTCTAGAAAAGTCCAGCAAAACTAACAGAGTACAACACCCTTCATCTTGAGCTGATGATATGTTGTCTGTAACATCTAACAGAGCCGTTGCAGTACTACGCCCCCCCCCCCCCCTAAAACCGGATTGAACCTCAGGGAGGATGTTATTTTGCTCAAGATATGCAGTTAGTTGGGCATTAACTACTTTTTCCAGTACTTTTGATAAAAAGGGTAAAATACTTATAGGCCTTAAGTCTTTTAAAGTAGTTGGGTTCGCGATTTTAGGAATCGGACGCACAACGGCTATTTTCCATAGATCAGGAAAGGTCGAGGTTGAGATGGAATGATTAATAATGGAAGTAAGGATATCCAAAGTCTGTGGAAGAGTCAGGAGAAACATGTCCAGTGTAATGTGGTCGAAACCCTCTGCATTTGATTTGAGTTTAGATAAAATCTTCAATATGTCTGATTGATCCACAGTTTCAATAGCGAATACGCCGTCATTAAATCTATGAGACTCATAGTAAGTTAGACATGTAGATGGTGCCATTATATCACCTGGGACATTCAAAAAGTGAGAATTAATTTTATCTGGGTCATTGAAAAAAATTAGTTTCACTTTTGAAAGGTAGCAAAGTGGTCTTTAGATTCCTCCACAAAGCTTTGGGTTGTTTCATTTTACTATTAATATTGAACTTGAAATAAGCAACCTTTTCGTAATATAGGGACTTGTTCACTAGACTTTTTAATACATGGTAATACAGGTATCAGATTGTTATGAATAAAATTCGATCAGTTAAAAATTTACTACCAAAATGTAAGGGGTATGAGGACAAAACTGAGTGACATTTACCAGAAAGTTGCATACTGTTCATACGATGTCATAATGTTTACTGAAACTTGGCTACTGGATGGTATCTTTGACTCAGAAATCATGGATGGGCGTTACGTTATCTATAGGCGGGATAGATCAAATATTATTTTGAATAGTAAGACCGACGGTGGTGGCGTTCTTATCGCTGTCTCCACAAAACTAGAATCACAGAGATTGATCAAATTTGAGAGTTCCTGCGATGATATCTGGGTCAAGTTGTCACTTAAAGGGGGTAAGAAAACTAAAGTAATTCTTATTTACACTGTATACTTACCGTCGCCGATACAGCCCAGAGTACTGGAGCACTTTGTTGATAATACAAACAATGTCTTAGAACATACCACTGAATGTTTGATTATTGGTGACTTTAATATGAAAACTATTAACTGGCTTGGAACAAGTGGCGATGTGCTAGGAGCTCCACAACATACTAACAGTGGTTTAGAACAGACTCTTTGTGATTTTCTTTTGCTTAACAACTTAAGACAATGTAATTATTTATGTAATCAAAATAACAGAATTCTTGACTTAGTCCTTACCAACTTAGATCTTGTAGTGGTTAGTGCACCAGTAGATGTACTTTCTAAAATTGATATGCACCATCCACCTATACTGTGTGAGCTCTCATTTACCCGTTTTAAAAAGCCACAAAATTGTAATAATAATAGAACAAGGTTAAATTATTTTAATGCAGATTACGTGGCAATGAATGCAGCACTAGAGCAGGTCAATTGGTCTTCTGAGCTTGATCCTTGCATGACTATCGATCAGATGGTAGACTTTTTTTATAATATATTGTATGGGTTAATTAAGCGCTACGTTCCCCAAGTACCAATAAAGGATACTAAATATCCGTACTGGTTCTCTAGACAGCTTATTAAAAGACTTAATGAAAAGAACCGCTTACGTCTTAGAGTTAAAAAGTACAATAATCCTTTAGACATTATTGCATTGGAGTTACTTAAGAAAAGATGTGACCGTATGGCTACAACTTGTTATAATGCTTACATTGCCGATATAGAGGAAAAGATTGCTTCGAACCCAAAATATTTCTGGAGTTACTTAAAATTGAAAAGAGGCGGTACCAGTAACTACCCTAGTTCCATGACAGATGGTATAAACACCTCTGATAACATAAATGATATATGTAACTATTTCGCTTCAAAATTTTCTAAGGTGTATACTAGTGACAGCAATGGTATGCATGCGAACGCATTCGACACGGATAGCTGCATGAGCAATACCATGTTAGGCCAAATATTTATTTCACGAGATCAGATCCGCAAAGAACTAAAAAAATTAGACGTCTACAAAGGAGCTGGCCCTGATAATGTACCTGCTTTGCTTTTAAATAGGCTGGCAGATGTTCTATCACTGCCATTAAGTATTATATTTAATAATTCTGTGCTGCGGGTAACTTTTCCAACCATCTGGAAGGAAACCAGAATTGTGCCTATTTTCAAAGCCGGGGATCAGGCCGATGTGAGCAATTACAGGCCCATCGCTATTCTATCAATACTTGCAAAGGTATTTGAAGCCCTCATATGCCCTGTGCTAGCTAGGCATTTATCACAGCTAATAATAGATTGCCAATATGGTTTTATGAAGGGGAAATCAACAGCTACCAATTTGGTGACCTATGTTGAAAGCATTGTTGAGGCGGTTGATGCCCGTGTCCAGGTTGATGCAGTCTATACCGACTTCAGTAAGGCTTTTGATACAGTAAACCATGACATACTCGTGAAAAAACTTAAAATGTATGGCGTTTCAAACCCTCTCTTAAGTTGGTTTCAATCATATTTGTCTGGTCGGATGCTCAAGGTTGTTGTGAATGGCTGCTCTTCTGATCCGTACATTGCAACGTCGGGAATCCCTCAGGGATCTCATTTAGGTCCACCTATGTTCACTCTTTTCATAAACGACATACACAATTGCTTCCCGAACTCAAATATATTATTATTCGCTGATGACCTCAAAGCCTTTAAGTCAATAAGAAATCCTGCGAACTCGGTACTATTCCAAAGTGACTTGGACCGGCTGACTAAGTGGTGTGAGCACAACAAAATGTCTCTAAACGTAAAAAAATGCCATCATATAAAATTCACAAAAAAGAAAAATATCATGCAGTCAGTTTACAAATTGAATGGTGAGCGGCTAGAGGAAGTCGAAACAATACGAGACCTAGGGGTTCAGTTCGACAAAAAGTTAAGTTTTGTCGAACATTTGACAAAATTATATTAAAATCGTCTAAGATGCTTGGCTTCGTTATGAGAGAGTGTAAAAACTTCAAGAAACCCAGCATTAAGAAGGTTATGTATAATTCGTTGGTCAGAAGCCACCTCGAGTATTGCAGTGTGGTCTGGTCTCCTGAGTAGGGTAAGTGCTCCAGTGAATGAACACACCCCAGTGAATGAACAAAACGGACTTTTTTCCAAAAAATAAGAAATAAGGATATTTCTACATAACCTAGTATTTTTTTTCATAATTGTAAATCCTTTTGCCATCATAGTGGCTACATTCATTTGTTATATCACTGTTCGTTTTAAAATGTCAAGCGTTTAAAGTTTGCAGTTTGTTGTAACAGTGTATTTGTTCGGGCAAGAATTTAGGACTCGGGTAAGGCGCAACTTCTTTGTTAACAGATTATAGCCGTAATTTAAGTATGTAACATAAGTTATTTATTAATTTGAGTAAAGAATAGTTAAGCTATTAGTCTTAAATCGATATTACTGCAATTTTAGCCAGTTTTAAGTAAATTATTAGGTGTCCCAGCATTGGAACTAAAAATCGTTTGAGATCCAGTAAATGAACGACCGTTCATTCACTGGACAAACGTCATTTTCATGTTTTTATTGAAATAAGTAATTTATTCTTATGCCATAAGATTCATGTATTGAGAGTAGTTTTCAAAATAGATTTCTGATCTTTAGGCCAGTATTGGGACAGGTATGTTCATTCATTGGTTCATAAAATCTAGTGAATGAACTAACATTTTTTATCATGTTCAAATATTAGCTTTCGTCAATAAGATGTAACCAATAAATGAACACAATATTTTGAGCTAGATTTCATGATTTTAAATCCTAGATTAGATTATTACAATGTTATTTTTTCTTTTTATCTATTATTGTCCCTTAAGATGGATCTCTAAATCCTTGAAGAACGACCTCCACCGCTTTAATATCGAGTACATTAAAGAGGCGAATAAACGGAATAAAGGGTCTAAGGTAAGGATTTACAAGAGATCTGGCTGGCTGTGCCCGATAGGGCAGAGCCAGCTCACTAAACTGAAGACCGACGATGGCTGGATCTTATCCGCCAAACCGAAGCTTGTGAGGGAGATCGAGAGCATCTATGGGTAGTTGTACACGTCAACCAGTAAACATTCTGTAGATCTAGCAAACGACCCAAGAGCTAGACTGACCCGACACTATACCGAATAACCGAAGACATCCCGGACGTCAGCCTGTACGAGAAAAAGATGGCTCTGAAACAGCTTAAAAACTACAAAGCACCGGGTGATGACGGAATTACGGCCGAATTCCTGAAGGCGGATGCAAAATCGGTACTTAAGACCCTTCGGAAGCTGTTTACCAGTCATACTCGAGGGGAAAACGCCACAGGCATTAGTCAGAGCGGATTTGGGCTGTGGTACTCTTCTTCAAGAAAAAAGTTAAAGAATTATAGGCTCATCTCACTTCCAAGCCAGGTTTGACCATTTTCAGTCTCTCGAACAAGCTGATTTCCGAAAAGGCTCTAGCACCGTGGACCACATACATACGGCGCGCCAGGTTATACAGAAGACCAAAGAGTATAACCGGCCTCTCTGTGTAGCGTTTGTGGACTACGAGAAAGCCTTCGATTCGATCGAGACTTGGGCTGTACTGCAATACTGCAATCTCTCCAACGGTACCAAATCGCCTACCGGTACTCATCGAGGTGTTGAAGTGCTTGTACAAAAACGCCAACATGTCAGTCCAACTTCAAGACCAAGCCTCGGAACCTATTCTTCTGCCGCGAAGTGTGAGACAGTGAGACGTCGGATCTCCGAAACTGTTCACCGCTGCACTCGAGGATGTCTATAAGTTTCTGGACTGGAGAAGGCTAGGCATCAACGTCAATGGCGAGTACATCACTCAGCTTCGGTTTGGCGACGATAGAGTGGTCATGGCTGAGACCATGGAGGATCTCAGTGCAACACTCGATGACCTCAGTAGAGCTTCCGAAAGAGTGGGTGATGATCAAAATGAACACGGACAAAACCATGTCATGTTCAATGCCCACGTAACACCTAGGAGACACTACACTCGAAGTTGTAGACGATTATGTGTACCCGGAACTAATTCTAACTTACTTCGAAAAAGAGGTCGATCGTCGAATACAACTTGGCTGGGCAGCGTTCGGGAGGTTGCGCGGTATCTTCTCGTCCAACTTACTATAGTGTCTCAGACCAAAGCTCTCCGGTGTGTGTTGCCAGTGATTACATACGGGACCGAAACATGGTCGCTCACAAAGGGCAATGGAGAGGGCTATCTCGAAGTTTCCTTGCGTTATCAAATCAGAAATGAAGACATCCGAGCAAGCAAGGGAACCAAGGTTATCGACGTAGCCCGAAGAATTGTCAAACTAAAGTGGCAGTGAGCAGGGCACATTTGCTCGCCGAACGGATGGCCGATAGGGCCGAAAAGTTCTGGAGTGGCGACCGCAAATCGGAAGACGTTGCGTTGGAAAACCTCCCACTAGGTGGATCGATAACCTGGTAAAGGTTGCGGGAATCCGCTGGGTGCGAGTCGCACGGGACAGGTCAATGTGGCGACACTTGGGGGAGGCTAATTTTAAAACTTTTACTTTGTAAAAAAATAAAAAAATATATGTTAAGACGCAGAGAATTATGCTCGTCTTATTTAGTTGATTATTGGACTGCATTTAGTGTAATAATTAGATTTTTTCTTATGATTAATTAAACAAAAATTGTGTTCATTTACTGGCTTTTTTTTAGTTCATTTACTAGAAATTTTCGTTCATTCACTGGGGTTTTAGGGTCTTTTTCATTTTATTGCTAAATATCTAAGAAAGTATACAGATTATTTCGTAAAATGAACTCAAAAAATGTTTTTGAATACATTCCTAATACCAAAATATAGCTTTGGACCGTATCCCTTATACGCAACACACTGAAATATTTTTTTGAAGTTGGAAGATTGCTTAAGTGTTCATTCACTGGAGCACTTACCCTATAAAGTCCACATCAAGCGCATTGAACGGCTGCAAAAACGGTTCTTGTGGCATCTTACCTATGCGAATAATATGGGGAAAAAGCTCAATTCGTACCAAGAGCGGCTGGAGTATTTTGGGATGGTGTCGCTAGAGAAACGCAGGATAATGCTGGATTTAGTTTTCCTGAAGAAGCTAGTAACGGGCTCTCTGAACTGTCCCGATTTGCTCAGTAGGGTATTATTCCACGTGCCACGTAATCTGCCAAGAAGTTCTAATAGGAGACTTTTCTGTATGCCCAGAAGTCATACCAACTTAAGGCAATTCTGTCCACTATCAAGGATGTATGCTGCATACAAAGAGTACGAAGGGGACATTGATCTATTTAACTCTTCGTTACGTGCTCTAAAAAAAGTCACCCTCGCCACTTAATGGATCTCTACTCTAGTCAAATATTTACATAATCTTATACAACATTTTTTTTTTTATCTATAATAAAATAATTCAAACAATAGTAAAATAATTTAACCTGTACTAAAATATTTCGGTCTATAATAATACAATTTAATCAATCCAAATTCAAATTTAATTTACTCTAATTTAATTTATTCTAATTTAGTTTATTCCAATTTTTTTTTTCTAATTTAATCGATTCTAATTTAATTTAATCCATGTTATTTATATTAATTTTAGTATTTAAGTGTAACTTGCATATTTTTCCAAACTATGTATTTATTGTTTTAATTAATGATTTAATTGTATATTTATCTCCGCATAATGTAGTGCATGCTGTGCTTTTCTATAAGTGATGAGGCGCTTAGACTTAAGTTTGTAATGTACAAATGATATTGTAACAGTGTACTCATTGTTGAGAAGCCATTTAATAAATAAATAAATAAATACCTTGTAATATTCAACTTTACACTCAGAATTTGAATTCCTACAACGTGCATGCGCTTGATTGCGCAAGTGCATAATAAACTTGATGTTGTCTGTTATCCATGGATATGACTTTTCTCTTATAATCTTGGGTCTTACGGGGAGCGTGTTTGTCAAAAAGGGTAGTAATACCAAAATTGAGGTGAGCCACCATAGCGTTGACGTCACCTAATATGGGTCGCGCAAGCCAATCTATACAGTTCAAGTCTTCCATATACTTCTCCATCTGTATATTTTTGAGGTTTCTACTTGTTACAAACCTGGGTAGTATTTTTTCTTTTTTCAAGTTAAAAACGGCTGAAACAAAAGAATGTGCGCCTAGCTCAAATATCCAGTCAACTTCAAAACAAAACTTTTCTTTTTGTAATTCTGTAATCGATTGATTCAATCTACCGATTGAAATCAATTATGTTTATGTTATGAAAACTATCGTTCTCATTTTTTTTCCAGATGGAGAATTGAACTGTTTTTTCATGAGTTCATCCGTGACCATGGCGCTTGTAACAGTGCCGAAATATCGGAAACTCAAAACAAACAATAAACATGGTAAATATCCCGTTCTTAATTCTAATGTTTGTGTTTTTTCATATTTTAAAACGGAAAAATATGACTAATTTTTAGACTATATCTCAATTTTTTACATTTTGGCCCACCATTTTCCGCCTGCTAGTTCAAGCGAATTGTGTGAGCAACTGTTTAAAAACTCGATCATCAATGTACTTACTAAAATTCTAGCAAATAAATATCATTTATTTTCATTTCATTATTTTTAGTACTGTTGCCTCATTTTGTGGTACTCCCACTCCTTTCATAAGCCTGATGACAATCAATGCTTTATTTGTCCACTTTATGCGGAACACAACACAGGGCTCCTCTAGTACTCGTACATGCCAATCCCCTGGGCCGGTTTTCGCTTGTCTGTTAAGCCCGTTTTTTCTATTAAGTGTTATTTTCGATTGTACGGGCCTTTTAATTCCTTGTGTCTTGCCTTGTGCCCCTGGTGTCTCTTTTCCCTGATGCCATTTGCCATTGGATTGCCACTGTCCAAATTTTAACCTAAACGACTCAAGTTGCTGCCACCATATCTCGTATTTTCCATTATTATTATTTATATTATGTTTAACGACTTTTTGGCTAACAAAAACGCAATCTATCTAAAAATAACCAGTTCTTTCATGATTTTGCTAGCAAATTGATTTTATCCTAAAAATACACGACAGAGCTTGAAAAATAATAACAAAATGTAAGTTAAGTCGCGAACGGCCAAATTCTTTCGGTCTGCCTATCTTGTTTACACATCAAATTGAGCGGTTGTACCCAAGGTATCGTTTTCTGATTTCTTTGATGCGAAATGGCGAATTTAATACAAAATAAACAAATTTATTATGTGTGCTGTAGCCGTAAGTAAATTTCAAAGTTAGGTTTAATTTTATGAACTGAAATGCGTATACGAATGAACTAGAGTTTAAATAGTTTAATTCCAGAATATGAAAGCACTCAACGGACCATTAATTTAGGACTTCAAACAGCTAGAAACATTTTCACTTTTCAGTCCTTGTCCAAAATTACTTGGAATTTACAATTGTTCATTGCAATATCCAGATTGTATTTAGCAATAGGTTCACTTATAAACAGAACTTTGGAAATCATGCTCGTAAACATTTTATTGGGCTTCATCGATGTAAATTTCCATTTGGTGTTTATTTAGGATCAATTCACGCGAACGACTTTTCGACGAAATGAGCTAACAAAGTGAATAAATCAGTGTTTATTTAGGTTTTTCCAGACGTGATAATGCATATCTACGGCTGCATTTGATTGGATTTGCCTTTACCAGCTTAATGCCTTCTTGCAAATTAACTTCAATGCATTGTTAATTAAGATCTTGTTTCTTCTTGTTCTTTCACGTTTTATTTTTCTGTATTGCCAACCTTATACTTACCTAACTCCCAAGTATGTAGTTAAACTTATATATATATTTTTTTTTTGTCGAAGGCAACATCCTCTGCCTAGCCTTTTCCCAACTATGTTTGGGGTCGGCTTCCAGTATAACCGCATGCAGCTGAATACCAGTATTTTATTTTACTGCTCATCTGACCTGCACAACCCAGTTAGTATTGGGTAACATGATACCCCTTGGTAAGACTGGTTGTCAGACTTTTTTTTGGTTCATCGAAGGCAACCAAGAAATTAGTAATAACTTACCATAAAGTGCGACTTTTCTTCCTCTCTCAGCATGGTTGTCTTCTTATAAACCACATACGGCACGTCTGCGAGTCAATGGTCGGCACTCTCTTGCATACCAACTAATCTGCACCAAATGTAGAACAATAGTATTCGGGGTTCTGTTAACTGGGACCACTACGTGTTTTTCCTTATAGACGTGTTATGGCGACCTAGTTTCCACTAAGTGCTAACCTTTTACTCGAAGAGTTTACCTGTCAGAATTTCGATGAAACGTTTAATAGTGGCTAAAGATAACGTTGATGTTTGACGATACAATTTTGTGAAATACTTTTTATTTTTTAAATTATTTCTTTCTTATAATTCATAAGCTCACTTGTTCACTATCTTCGAAGTTATATCGTGAATGCTTGCCATAAACCAATGAAATCTTCGCCTATTTCCTCAAAACTTAACGAATCCATGACTCTTTGAGTCTTTGCTAGTGAACCAACAACTACAGAAGTCTAATGATTCCTTATAAAGTTTCACAAACCCTGAGTAGAAAATAAGTAAGAAATCATTTATCGCTAAGCCAATTTCGTCATAAAGTGAACGCTCTATTAATATTTCTAATAATAGTCTGAATTCTATGCGATGCTAAGCCGTTAAGTATTGTTTATAAATTCCCATTGTCCGCTTTTCTGGATTGCTCTCAATCTGAAGTATGTACGCACAGCGACCAATTAAGCTATGGAACACCAGTTTATGCGGATCTCTTTTGTACTGGAAATTTACACAAACCGAGGCGATATTATACTGGAAATCAACAAAAAAAAATAAAAACAGAAAAATGTGTGTGTGTGTGTGTGTGTGTGTGTAACGTGTGTGTGTGTGTGGATTAATTTAATGACCAAATATTTAATCTTAGTTTAATTTAATTTGTTTATCTGTTATGTTGTTTTTATTATTAAAAATATACTCGTATTACGTTTAATTAAATTTGATCTCTAGATTTGTTTGTTAAGTTTCTAGATCTATTTTGTTTAACACTAATTTTATAATTATAAAATTATTCACAATTAATTTCAATAATATTAATGTTTAATGTAATTTGAATAAAATAGTGCATGTTAGCCTGTAAGTAATAGGCTTGTGTCCTAAAAAAATCTAATTAGTCCGTCAGTTAGATTATAAAAAAATATTTGACCCGTATTTTTTCTTTTCAAAAAATCAAAATCAAAATCAAAGCATTTATTTCAAGTAGGCCAGTTACAGGCACTTTTGAATTGTCGAAACAAAAATGAACATTTAATGTAGCTACAGTCCCAGTCACAAGACATAAAAACTGTGAAAGTACTGTAGTTGCCCATTCCCTAGCGTAGATCTCTATGGAGAAGAACGGGCAAGAAACTCCATGGACACTCTTTTAAATCAAAATATTGTTACAAAATCTTGGTTACATCAATCATGTTGAGGTGGTATATTATGTGAGAACAATGTAGCAAGATTTGCACGATAAAAGTGTCCATAGCAAAACAAAAACAAAAGACAACCCAAAAACAAAATAATTAATTCAAATAAACCATGGCGACTAAGACATGACCAGTCACAACTGACAGCGCCCGTTCACGAACATGACGCATGGATCAGCACCATTCAGCTCAACCATTTTGAAGGGAACTAAATGGTCCGACACACGCGCCACCATCAGCGAGACATTTGAGTGAGCATGACATACTCATAACCGCCAGGGCACATTCAAGTCAAAAAAATAAATAAAATAAAAACGTAGGTTTCCAGCGAATGATAGCATTCTAGTACATAGCACTCACACAATATGGAATATGAGGTTATATAATACTAAAGATATTGAATTTATACAATGCAAAGATAGTTGTACAATCTTCAGCAGCTCCAACAACACACATTAGCGCTATCCCTTTATGCGCCCCTGTCCTTGTGGAGCAGGACCGGCATTGACCCAAGCATTTTTATCAGCGATATAATCGTCCAATTTGTAATATGCTTGCTTACACAGTGTGCGTTTAATGCATGTTTTAAATTTGGTTTCATTTAGTTCAAGAATGCTTTGTGGAATTTTATTATAGCATTTCAAACAGTACCCCATGAAAGACGAGTCTACTTTAGCGAGTCTGAAGCCTGGCTGAACTAATTGGTCTCTATTTCTAGTACTGTAATTGTGTCTGTCACCTCTTTTACGAAAAAGATGCAGATTTTTCCTGACATACATTATGTTTTCATAGATGTATTGACAATATACAGTCATGATGTTAATTTCCTTAAACAGTTCCCTTAGAGAATCGCGCCTACGAAGATTGTATATGGCTCTGATGGCTCTTTTCTGCAGAATAAATATAGACTCAATATCAGCAGCCCGTCCCCACAGCAAAATGCCGTAAGACATTATGCTATGGAAGTAACTAAAATAGACTAGTCTAGCGGTATCTACATCAGTGAATTGACGGATTTTCCTAATGGCATATGCTGCTGAACTTAAGCGCCCCGCAAGAGATGTTAAATGAGAACCCCATTGAAGCCTTGAATCAAGCGTAAGCCCCAGGAAAACAGTTTTATCTACGAATTCGAGTTTCTCTTTATTCAATATTATCTCACAATCACTACTTTTAACATTCGGTAAAGCAAATCTTATGCATTTAGTTTTTTTTTCATTTAATGCCAAATTGTTTGCTGTGAACCAATTATGGACTTCAAGTAAGGCATTATTCACGTCATCTAGATTTTGGGCTCGTCTATTTATCTTAAAAATTAAGGAAGTGTCATCGGCAAATAATACCATATTTTGAGGTTGGTTTTTCAGTAAATAGGGTAGATCATTTATATATACTAAAAAGAGGAAAGGACCCAATATTGAGCCTTGCGGAACCCCCATTTTTACTTTCAAGCCCTGTGAATTAACACCATTTATTTGAACATATTGTTACATAAACCAAAATTGACGAAGATACGACGCTTTTAAAATTCGCAATACGTCACGCATGCTATAGTTTTTAGTGCGTTGTGACGTCACGAGCCCCCACTCCCGAGTTTTGATGCGTTTTATCTTTGTCAGTACTCAGTGATTTACAAAAACAAAAAATACGTGTCCATTATTTTACAATACTCTAACTGACGGACCAATTAGTTTTGTAATTTATTGATGGTGGAAACTAGCCTATTGTTGCATGTGTATACTTTTAAATGAAATGTAAAGTGTAAGCAATTGTAGGTTAACCTTAAATAAATAAATCTATGCTTTATGTGTCGCCGGGTGTACGAACGTTGTTCAAACCATGATAGCATCAAGCTGATTAGTCATTTTCATTATGGCTGCTGTCGTTTCACGATAATACCGTTAATGTAATACCGGTTAATGTATTCCCTCGTGAAATCACGATGCAACGCCACAGATCAAATTTTAATTTTAATAGAGAAATGGATTCGGGACATATTGATATTGCAATATTAAATCGGAATGCTATAAACATGCACCAAATTGAACACTCTGATTTAATAAAAATCTGTGCTGCGTGTGAGAAAGAACAAAAAAGCATAATAACAGGATTGAAAATGACCATAATTCATAAAGCAACAAGAGCGGGGAAAAATCCCACAAATTGTATTCCAGCTGCACACACCTGTTATTATATTTCTTTAGTTTCCCATCTCGTTTAACAACACTTCAGCAAAAAAACAGACAGAAAACTTCGAATTAGGCAGCTAAAAGTTAACCCAGCCCAAAAAAACTACAGCTTTTTGTTTTGTAATCGGTTTTCGCGACATCGCTCCAGACGGAGACAGACGGCATCGAGATAAAGTATGTCGTTTTGTGGAAAACCCGTCCTAAATATAGGCGCGGGATTATTTCTGAACCGTCGTGTCGCGTGCGCCGTGCGTGCGCCCGTCCAATACCAGTCTAAACACATTTACCGACACACCGCGCAAACTTTCAACGTTTATTACGACAATGTTTTAAAAAAGTGATTAACTGTACACTTTTAACAATTATAGTGTTAAGACGTGAACTGTAAACTCATTACTTTATATAAAGTAAACTTGGGAAACGCGGAAATGTGTGACAGTGTTGTGTTGTGATTTTTCGTTGACTGTGTTTAGTTACTTATGTCTGATGTGGTTGTGACTAGTGAAATATTTTTATAAATATGTATGTGGTGGTTCCGTTTGTGTTGTTGTTGTTTTCACAATGTGTTTTGGCACAGGAGGAAGCAAATGAACTTATAATCGGTTAGTTTCGACCTTATTGTTCTGTTTAATTGGTAACTTCGATAAGTTTGACATAACCTATTGTTTGGCTGAACTTGTGACACTTTAAAAGCTTCTATGTGTTTCCATTCTTTCTTTTTTGTCCTTTTTGTTGCACAATAGCCAACTAAAAATAATGGTAGTCCATTATTTTTATAGTGCACCTTAATGTTAATATTAAAAAGTCCTATTGCCATGCATATTTCCTTGCTAAAGTCAAATATTAAAATCTAGGTAATTTCTATGTTTCAGGTGGAATATTTTACAAAGACTCCGATGAATTCAAAGTGGCGCTGGATGTGAGCGCGAAAAGTTTTAATTTCAGAACCTCCATAAAGGAAGTATCCGCAAGAGGGGAAGTTCTGGAAATAAGCAAATATGTATGCGAACTAGCAGAGGTATGTACAATGTACTACATTTACGTACAGACTACGATGTATGTATTTGTTTTTCAGGGAAAAAGAAACCGTGGCGAATCTTTTTGTTATGAAACTATGTAATATACTAGCTCATGCTTACTAAGCTTACTAGGATATAGGCTGATCGTAAGATTACTTATATACGAGGCTTTTTCTATAAATTAAGTTCAGTTTTATTACTTTGATATGGAAAATAATATGTCAAACCAGTACCATAACTAAAATTTTTCTTATTATTATCAAAAAATCGGTCATTATTTAGAACAGAATAAATAATCAAACAGTTTAATTGGTGCTGTAAGCACATAAGATACCAGAGGTAGGTAAATTAAAATGAGTTGAAAAGCAAAGGAATTAATTGTTATTTGAATTCATTGAAATTACTTCATCTGCTCATTCAATTCGAATTTACTCGCGTGGAAGAATAATGTGATTCTGCGATTGATATGGATTCCTTTTTTAAATTTTCTTTTGTTCATTGATCTGACTGGTAGAACGCAACTTTTTTACGACTTTTTCCAATCGTTCTTTTCTTTTTCATTGCTCACCTATTTTACATAGTTTGGGACAATTCGAGTTTAGAACGTAGTTTATTTGTGTTCATTTTAGATTTAAATTGAATTTCGTCTTTTAGTGAAAAATGAATTTTGCAGTTCTACGATCACTTAAAGTTTCTTTAGAAGGATTTTTGTCTTATTTCAAACGACGCGGTATGAGTATCTATTTAAATCGACCATAAGTTAACTGTATAGATTACAAAGGTTAAATATTATGATAATGATGAAAACTATCACAAATCTTAGCGATAGGTATCCGCGAATTCCATCAATCCATAGATTTTTACATAATAATAAAAACAGAATTCTTCAGTACTTTCATCCCTGTATTTTGGAAGCTAAAATTGAAGATATCAAATGATGGTGCCACCCTTAGGCTATGATAATATTTATAGGAAAAAAAAACTGGAAACAGAAAAAGTTCTGCCATTTTCGGTATGTTATTGGTCTGTTTCATTTTGATTAGAAACCGAGGGTATGGTTCATCTGTTTAGGTACGAGTAGAGGTAACTAGTCTTTTCCGCGGTGGTAACAATTTGTCCTTGCACTTAGTATCTTAACTTAGCAAAGAGTTTCATACAAGAGGAGGCCCTGCACCACACTGTTTGCTGTACACTGTTTTGCTTTTCGTCATTAACGCAAGTAAACGCTACTTAATCTCGACCCAAAGTATAATTACATACTTTCACCCAAATTCCTTGTCTAAATTCCAGGAAGGCGTGATCGGCATCATAGATGGGACTGGTGGGAGAGCCAGCGAGAACATCCAGGCACTATGTGACATGTTAGAGCTACCCCATGTCAGTATACAGCACAACGACCTGTGTAATGACGACTGGTCGGTCCTCAACATGCACCCCAGTCCTTTAGCTTATAACATGGTGAGATTTATCTGCAACAACATGTATTTACTTATTAATATTTCTTACGAGGTCAGCAATTATTCAAAATTGTTAACGAATTATTTCAGAAATGTCTGTAGAGTAATTTTACAACTGCACTTTTAAAACCCTCAAACCACTTTTAGGATGTCATTATTTTAATTTAATCTTTTTACTTGGATTTTTGTGTAGTATCTATCAATCTGGCCATTTTTTCTTAAAAAAATCACGAGATGCCATAAAATATTTTCTCTTTTTATTTTTATTTCTTAAATGGCTTTTATTATCATTTTTATTGACGAAGTGGCCTGTATTTTGAATAAAATTGTAATGGAACCTTTTTTGACGACGTGTAATATTTGAAGAACTTTGTATAAAACCTGGCCATTTACTTAAAATAATAAGGGAAAGCCATTAGATGATTTATTTTTAATGCAGGTATTCTACGAAAAGAATAATTAAAGCATGTAGGTAGGTTAGTTAGACATAACATAAAAAATATAAATGGCTTTTTATAACCTTCAAAACATATCGTAATAACTCGCCAAACGGTAAAGTAACCTTTAAAATGAAATATATAGCCTAAAAGAGCATAAAAGTGAAACAAGCACAATTAAAATAAATGGGGGATAGCGCTGTGACATATAAGGAGTTTTTTTTCTGTAGGCGGGCTCTTAGCCTCAAAATAAATTGTTTAACATTATGTGCAAGTCCAAAGGCGTAGTTGATTGTGTCTTTTCCTAGGTAAGTGAAATTTTATTATGGTAATACTGACGTAAATTATTGTTAACAACTGAATGTAAACGGCTATACTTAAACCCCTCTCTCTGCATAACTTATACAGGGCAGATAGGTTACCAACACATGGAAATTAAAAAAAGACAGCTGTTTCCCACGAAAGTGCAATACACGGTCAAAATGTACAGAACAGCGGGTTTTTTATTGACCTTATTTACTGAATAAGTACGTGGTAAACGTTTTCGTGTCAGTATGTTCGGTTAACATAAACCTTCTGTCGCCTGCCTGAGCAATATTAGTACCGACGCCGCGCGCCGCTTTCTTGTATTTTAGCGTCAGTCCGAGACGCGCACAGAGCATCTATTATATATGTCACCGTAAAATTGTCAAACACGTTATATTGTAATCTCTCTAGCGATATTGTAAACTCTCGAAATATTGTCAAATGAACACACAGAAGTATCTCTGCCCCCATAATCGGGAGTTGGGGCACCCCCCGTTAGGTTAGTTAGGTTCCTTTTAAGAGAGCGACTCAAAATGTAACTTTGTTTACTACACGAAAAGGCACACCTTAGTCCCCTTACAAATATTCGCTGACAAACATGTACCTACGAACCGTAATTCAACCGCTAAAAGATCACTACAGCTACAGCGGTTACAAAAATAATATTTTTTGACACCGCACATTGTCTGAATAAACCGACGTGTGAAGAAAGCATTTCCTCATTCGTGTCACTTGATATTCGTAATAACTCCAGAGAGACCTTTTTATTCTTACTCTTTTTTTGGATGATACTTTTATTTCCTTTTCATTTTAATCATTTACATACAACATAATTAACAAGTATCACATGGGTGAACTGAAAATGTTTATAATAGGTATTCTCTTTGATAAATAACTGAATAATAATAAAAAATAATAATATAAAGCAAAACAATAGCATATTTATGTAACAGTTTTTCTATAATTACTTAATATTAATATTACAAAGAGGAAAAATTGTATTATTTTGTGTATGTTTGTAATGAATAAACTCATAAACTAGTGTGCCGATTTCAAAAATTCTTTCACCATTGGAAAGCTACTTTAACCCTGAGTAACATAGGCTACATTTTATTCCCGTACTCCCACGGGAACGGAAACTACGCGGGTGAAACCGTGTGACGTCCGCTAGCAATTGATAAACCACTGAACCGATCGTTATGAAGGCAGAAAAATCCAAAGGGAACTTTTCCTAGATGACAGACAAAATTATGGCAACAGCTGGTCATTGATATACCTACACTCTGCTATAGCGGTTGGTATAAAACTTTAGAGAGAATTGGAAACGAGCGTCTACCTAGACTACCTGGATAACTGTGTTGTTCTATAAAAGTTTCAAAGTAAATAAAAACGAATTGCACATATCCTAGTTTTAAGCAAAAATAGGAACAATTTTGTGAGCGGAAGAAGATATTTTATGCACAAACTTAGAGATGCAAAATAATACCCCCGAATGATCCCACTTATTTAAATATATATGCCCGTTTCCCCATAAGCACAGAAAATTTTATACTTCGCTTCCCATATGATAGGTCTGCAGTTCGGCAGAGGTTAATCAAGTATGCTTTACCTACATTAAACTAGCAAGGCAAAGCCTTTTTTGTGTGAAGTGTCACTAAACATGATAGCGCCAACTGTAACGCACACAAACATTGGATATGAAGGATGCATTGAATAAGACTCACGGAGGCATTTAAAGTCAAGTTATAATGTGTATTTTTTTAAATGTGTGAAAAAGTTAGATCTGTGTGTGTATGATTGATCGATCATTCATGGGAACCCCCCCAGGCATGATCGCAATGATGGAGAGAAGAAGTGTTTTATGGCCAGAACCTTTATAAATAATTTTACCAATATTATGTTTATATTCCAGGTATTGGAACAACTGATATTGCACAAGGACTGGCGGAACTTTACCTTACTGTACGTGAAGGGCCACAGTCTACTGCGTGTGAATGAGTTAATGGAGCTGGGCAATAATTCCTATCCGTACGTCGTCACTGTGAGGGAACTCAGTGGAGATGACTACAGGTAAAATAGCTATTTAAGTAGCTTAAAATAAGTAGAAATCCGCTCGTTTTGACTATGACCCAGCGTCATCTAAATTAATGCTCAAATAATATTT
Organism: Xestia ashworthii; assembly: GCA_950022955.1. Lineage (NCBI taxonomy): Eukaryota > Metazoa > Arthropoda > Insecta > Lepidoptera > Noctuidae > Xestia > Xestia ashworthii. The sequence continues at coordinate 11,796,651 of OX465559.1, read as the reverse complement.
TTTCTTGAAAAAATGAATTCTTGAAAAAATTCCAGTATAGTTGATCTCATCCAAGGAAGTTCCCACAGTCCACATTTGTATGGTTAATAAGTTTACGAGGTATTTTATCTCTGATTCTGGAATATACGTTTTCTGCCTCTGGAAATAAATATCTTAATCGTTAGTTACACAATTCAATACTGCATGCCTGTTTGCCATTTTAATTCCCTAAAGCACATTGGTACCTATCGCTTAGATTTTCTACAGAAACCAAAACGTTACTTAAATGAACCTATCGAAACACGTAGGTAACATTCTTAGACTCGTATGTATGTACGTGCATATATCTTTATGCGCGAATACAGACTCGGCTAGACAGTATCTCGCGTTTGATTTGAAAAACATAAAATAATCTCTCCCTCTTTGTATTCGTCAAGTGTGGGCGTCAGTCTGCAAGCTGCGGTGTGTTTCTGCGTTTATTTTTCTTAAATGGGTGTCGGTTTATACTCCCACTTGTAAAACTATAAAAAGACTCCCGAAAAAAAACAGTCTGTTTCGTCTAATACCGCGACAACTACGAGTGATTCGTAGTGGAAATTCCACAGAATTTGAATGAATTACTATTATGAAATTGTTGACGACGACGCCACATGCGGCGGCGACGTCTTACCATATTATTGTGATGTAGTAGATAAGTATATTATATTCTACCTGTGTGAGTACACTATAAAACCTATTTACACACCAAATATAATCAGTATTTACTCAGCATCCGAGATGTTTCATTCTCCTTAGTCCCGTCCTTATATGGCGACCCTGCCACTTGAGCCAACATTGCCAATCATGTGCGCATTATTTTAATCTAAATCGTTCTCTAAGCGAGTGTCATCGAGTTGGAAATTCATTGAAAGAAAGTGTCATCATGTGTCAATCAAAAGTACGGAATGGAAAGGTTTTCGTCAACCAGAACAGTGCCTTTGGGAGCCACAACTCAGCCATCATAGAGGAGTTCAAGTATCATTTATCCACAATAAGCGTTGTGGTTATAATCATATGTACGCTGTTACTTCTAGAAGTTGCCTTTATGTTATACAGACTGTACAAAAAGTGCCTTCAGTCTTGGATAAGGGAGCAATTAACACGACATATTTTGCGGCGATCATATAATCGTACCAGGAATTACCGAGATCCAAAGGTTGCATGTGAGGGGTGCAACTATCGGTCTGGCGACATCAGCAAGGACATTCCATGTCAGTAGAAAGTGCAGGAAATCTACGATTTACACATGAGTGTCAGTGAGTTTAAGTGAATTCGTGTGTGCGTGTAAGTGGCAATCAGTGAAAATTGTAATAATCCATCTAATGACTGTAATGAATAGTAACGTATGAACATTTATTCAATTTAAATAGTGAGCTAAATAAGATAAGAACATAGTTAGTGAAGTACGGCCCAGGTAGACGACAGGGCGAAGTAGTATTGAGAAAAATAAAAGAAGCTGATAATATAGTAAGTCTCTTTAATACTGATTAGGGCAAAATAGAACAATTGAGAGTAAACTTAAAAGAAGAAGAATGTATAAAATTTGAAAAATTGACAACGTCCTTTTTTTAAATAATATTATATTAGACTTATGTACTATTTCATCTAGAGAAAAGAGTCCTAATAAGGTAGAAATCATGGCAAAGTTTGAATTAAAAATCGCGTTGAGCTTATTACCAGTTATAACAGATGACGAAACAAATGTAAAGCAACTTATTGACGGAATAGAATATTATCAATCAGAGCTCGATCAAGAAGGTCAGACTAAATTAAACAACTTTGTTTTAAAAAGTCGACTTTCACGGGCGGCCAAGTTGAAGCTTAATAATACATATGATAGTGTGGACAGTCTGATTAAGGCAATTAAATCGCAATTGCTGCCTAAAAAGTCAGCAACGGCTTTGCAGCATAAATTACTTAACTTTAGACAAAATGATCTTTCAGTAAACGACTTCGGAAGGCAAATTACCGATTTGTTTGTAAACTTGACGATTACTCAATCCGAAGGGAATGAGACCAATTATAATGTATTAAGGCCTTTAAACGAAAAACAGGCTATAAAAAGCTTTGCTGATGGGTTGAGGAATCGTCGGTTGAGTACCATAATATCGGCAAGAAATTTCACAAGTTTGAGTGATGCCGTTCAGGCAGCTATAGACGAGGAGGTTTCATACCCGTCCACGTCAGCTGATATCTTGACTATGCGCCGTAATAACTCCTATCAATACAGGAATTATAGAGGTCAGTACAGAAATTTCAGAGGTGAATCATCAGGACGAGGACCAGCACGAGCGCAGTCTCAGGATGATTCACAACGCCATGACAACGATCAAAGCAGAGACCGTGATCGTGTGGTTCGATCGTCTCGAGGAACCAGAGGTAGGACATTTTATAACCATACAAAAAACTCTCCAGTGCAGCAGCAACAAATGCATATTTTGGCAAACTCGGATTCGCGAGAAAATCAGACACAGTCTGAAGATCCCGAAATACCCGACAAGTTTTTCGTGAATAATAATCTAATTATGTCATGTAATAGCATATGTCATATTAAATTAAACTTAAACAAGAACGGTTATGGGCACTCGTGGCTAATTGACACCGGTGCATCAATTTCAGCCATCAAAAAGGAATATGTACTCAAACTAAACATTCCAATCCAAAAGGGGAAAGTTGTTGTAAATGGTATTGGTGGCAAAGCTCAGACCATCGGATATGTCTATCTTAATCTATATATAGGTGATCAGATTTTAAATAATAAATTCTTTGTGTTCGAATCATTGCCATGTACGGCAAGCGGTATATTGGGCCAAGACTTTATGCATAAATATAAATCGGTATTGGATTTTGAAAACAATACAATAAAATTGCGGAATAAAAATATTACAATAGATTTACCAATTATTCAAGAACAAAACGCATTAACTATACCCGCGAGATCAGAATCACTACATTTCATTAAAACTGACATCTCACAAGAGTGTGTTGTCTGCGCATCCGAGATAAAAGAAGGGTTGTATTTAGCAAGTACACTAGGAAAGCCGATAAACGGGAGAATACCTGTGCGAGTTTTAAATACCACTGAAAATGATGTGTATTTAAAGCATCTGAAACCAACGATACTTTTAGCAAAAGACTATAATATTTGCACATTCGAAAAACCCATCCAGAACGCGGAAAGAGTAAAGGTGCTTTTTAAATTACTAAATTTAGATCATTTGAGTTCGGAGGAAGAACAAAGCATTAAAACCATATGTGCCAAGTACAATGACATATTTTACCTAGAAGGGGATAAACTAACAACGACAAAAATATACAAGCATTCGATAGCTTTAAAACCCAACACGGTACCCTTGTATTCAAAACCTTATAGACTACCACATTCCCAAAAAAGAGAAATAAAAGAACAAGTAGATAAAATGCTTGAACAAGGCATTATAGAACCATGCAACAGTGAGTGGTCGAGCCCTGTTCTCTTAGTGCCTAAAAGGTCAGATTCTAATGGGTTGAAAAAATGGCGACTAGTAATAGATTATCGTAAATTAAATAATAGCATACAGGACGACAAATTCCCGCTGCCAAACATAAGTGAAATATTAGACTCTTTGTCAGGTTGTATGTATTTTACACATTTAGATCTAAATCAGGGTTTTTACAATGTTGAACTTGATCCTGCCAGTAGAAAATATACAGCTTTTTGTTCGGGACAGTTTCAAATGACTAGAATGCCCATGGGACTAAAGACCAGCCCTAGTTCATTTTCGAGAATGATGACCATGGCCATGGCTGGTCTTTGTTACGAGAAGTGTTTATGTTATCAAGACGATCTTATTGTTTTAGGCCGGAATCTAACGGAACACAACAAAAACTTAATCGAAGTTTTAGAAAGACTACGTAATGTAAATTTAAAATTGAATCCTTCCAAGTGCGATTTCCTAAAAAAAGAGTTACTTTATTTGGGTCATATTGTATCAGACAACGGGGTACTTCCCGATCCGGAAAAAATAAAGGCAGTACAGAACTATCCCGTGCCTCAAAACACAGGAGAAGAGAAACGTTTTGTAGCTTTGGCGAATTATTATAGAAAATTCATACCCAAATTTGCCGAAATAGCTTATAGCATGAACTTATTATGTAGAAAGAATAAAGCATTTATTTGGGATGACAATTGTCAGAAATCGTTCGAAACCCTTAAAAAATGTATGACAACACCCCCCGTCCTACAATATCCTGACTTCTCGAACTCTAATCAGTTTATCGTACAGACTGATGCATCAGGTTATGCGATAGGGGCTATTTTATCTAATTCCGACGGCCGTCCAGTTGCTTACGCCAGTAGAAGCCTAAACAAGGCCGAACGGAATTATCCAACGATCGAAAAGGAACTCTTAGCCATCGTATGGAGTGTGAAACATTTTAGACCATACTTATATGGTCGTACTTTCAAAATAATTACAGATCATAAGCCGCTGGTATACTTGTTTAGTCAGAAGGGCCCCTCAAGTAGGCTACTTAAGTTTAGATTATGCTTAGAGGAGTATGACTATTTCATTGAATACATAAAAGGTAAAGAGAATGCGGCCGCAGACGCGCTATCTCGCGTTACAATGACTTCACAAGAATTAAAAGAAATTAGCGAGTGTACATGTGTTATGACACGAGCGCAAAGAAAAAGATTAGAACCTAATATTTCTGTTAGTGAAAACGATCTGGACAAGGACAACTTGCCAAATCAGCCGAAATTAGTCGAGTCCAATGTAAAACCAGAAAACGCCGTGGAATTACGGTTCATTGACAAAAAGTACTTGGCTATGTTACAAAAACAGGATAGAATAAGCTACTCGAATGAAATATTTCTATACGACAGTAATCAATTGATGCTATTTATAAATCCATCTGCTCAATCGCAATTGACGCCAGCCGCATTTTTGAGAGAGATGTGTAAAATTTGTGACCAACTCAATTTAAATCAAATATATTTCATGAAAAATAAAAACAATACAGTATTTGTAGAAAAAATCACAAAATGAGATTAAAAACTAATTGGAAAGGGCCTAATGTTACTATTTTAAAGGAGGTAGAGAGAGTTGAAAATAAGGATGACAGGCGAGTCATACTGAATGACTTCCATCTTTTGCCCACAAGTGGACATGCGGGCATTAGACGCATGTTAAATAATATCAAAAAGTATTATTTCTGGCCGGGACTAGAAAAGGATGTTATTAATTTTGTGGAAAAATGCTCTAAGTGTCAAAAGCAGAAGTATACAGTTAGTGTAAAAGAACCAATGGTTATCACCTCTACGGCTCATTCTACATTTGACAAAATTTATCTGGACTTAGTGGGTCCACTAGATAGGGATCACTATAATTATACTTATATTCTAACACTTCAATGCGAACTGTCAAAATATATATGTGCTATACCGCTGGTAACAAAAACATCAACAGAAACCGCACGTTTTTTTGTCAACAACTTTATTCTGCAATACGGTGTCCCGCGGGAGATAGCTACTGATCGAGGCGCCGAGTTTATGTCGGAGACTTTTAAGGACGTATGTAAGCTTCTTAACATTTCTAAATTAAATTCCACAGCATATCACCATCAAAGCATCGGGGCGCTAGAGAACTCTCACAAGAATTTAGGACATTTTTTAAGAATACACGTAGAAGAAAAACCAGAATCGTGGAGTACTTGGCTACCATTCTGGTGTTTTGCATACAACACTACAGTTCATACCTCGACTAAATTCACGCCATTCGAACTTGTTTTTGGGAAAACATGCAATCTGCCAAGCAACCTTGCCAAAACTATAGAACCCTTGTATAATTATGATAATTATCCCCTAGAGCTCAAATACCGGTTACAGGTTTCGCTATCAGAGGCACGGAAAAACTTAATCAAAAGTAAATTGGAAAGGAAACTTAAATATGATGAGCACATAAGGCCCACAAAATACAAAAAGGGCGATAGTATACTGATCAAAAGTGAAACTGGTAATAAACTCACAAACCTTTATACTGGACCATACAAGGTCATTCAAGACTTGTCGCCTAACGTTGAGGTAAATATAAACGGGAAATCAGATATAATTCATAAGAATCGAACGAAGTTGTATCATATAAATATGATTAATTGCTAATTATAACGAAGGTACCAAAACAGGTAACTGACTATTGCAAATTAAACAGATGTTCTGAATTGTAGCGAACATAATAATGTGTTAACTAACTTATGATGCACTGGATAGTTATAAGTAGGTACTTATTCGTATTACAGCCAATGTTATTGTTATAATTATGCTCGCATGAATGAGTTGATAAGACAATACAAATGACGTAAGCTTGTAATTAGGTTTATAGATTACGCACTATGTACTAAAATGTATTTTCAAAACGTATCCTTTGTAATGCTAATGTCTAACTAAATGCAATGCAAAAAAAAAAAAAACTTATAATTGTTATCTTTTCTTTTTTTTTTAAATACCGTGGGAGGTGTGATGTAGTAGATAAGTATATTATATTCTACCTGTGTGAGTACACTATAAAACCTATTTACACACCAAATATAATCAGTATTTACTCAGCATCCGAGATGTTTCATTCTCCTTAGTCCCGTCCTTATATTATCGCCGCGTCTGATATTAGCCTTCTGTTCCTGGTCCATACGTGCTTAATTTTTATTTTACTAATGGTAATATTTAGAAGTACGAAAACATTTTAAATAATCGTTTTCGATTTCTTCATATCTTTCTTCAACTTCTCGTGCCATATTGACAGGGAATGGGCCAGATTATTTTTATACTTAGCATACAACACCAGCCCGGTTTCCGTATCAAGAAAATCTTATCTTGTTCTACTCCAGTAAAGGACGTAAGAGTGATTATTTTTTCTCGTTAAAGGGAAGTCCTCATAGACGCCAAGCATAACGGCTACACAAACTTCGTTGTGGACTGTCCATCACGAAACTTGGAACAGGTGCTGCTGCACGCACAACAAGTGGGCATGATGGCCGAAGAGTATTCGTACATCTTCGTGTCACCTGATCTCTTTACCTTGGACATGAGTCGGTACCGATACGGGGGGGTTAATATGACCGGTGAGTTCTTTTGCGTCAGTAAAAAGTTAAATTAATAATAACACTTAAGCCTTTATATTAAACTATGAAACTGATCAACTTTTGTTCTGCGATTTCTTGAAATTAAAAATAATTAAATTTCTTTGGAATTGATGCGATCATTATTAGCATGATTGTAGGTATGGTAAAATTAAAAACAATGTTACGAGTTTTAAAAAGTCACAGAATAAAAGTATGTAGTTCAGTAACATAAACTCAAACGAAACGCAGCCAAAGGACACATTTAATGATTTTATTAAATATCTTTAGTAGTTCTTAGAAACTTAAAATTAACCGCGAATTAATGTCTATGCGCTACATTTAGGTCGTAAGCAGTTAATTTTAAGTTTCCTAATGAAAAAACCTTCTAAAGCGGTAGTCTTTTGCAGGATTTCGTATAGTAGATCTAGAAAAAATAAATAATGACAAACTGTGGAACTTCACGGCAACATATAACCAAGAAACAGGTAAAACCTTAGAACCAGAGCAGCTTAAAACAGAAGTACTCCTCATACATGATGCTGTTGAAGTATTTGCTGCAGCCATCAAGATAGTAGATGTGGAAGCTGAACCACTGAGCTGCGAAAACTATAGAGCTTGGAATTATGGATCGACCCTGTTGAATTTTATGAAGACCGTAAGTTTTTAACATAAAGACCAAAGGGTGTAAAAAACCTCTTATCGAAGCCGAAAGGCACTTGTTATCCCTGTTACTGCGATCACTTTTTTTTGTTTTACGCCATACTTTGAACCTTCTAGGTACGGAGAATTGGGGGTCAAAGTTCCAACTTTTTGACAAGTTTTTATTAAATACAAGTTTTAATGAAGATTTTTACTTTAAACACCTCCACGACCCCCGTACTATTCAATCCATCCATCAGCACAATGTTTTGAGTGCATTACATTGAGTTCTGCCACAAAACATGATTTTACACCCCAAAAAAATGAAGTCTATTTCCAGCAATAATTTTTGCGTAAAGTTACTTATTTTAATGAACAGACACACAATGCTTGGTTGACGGCTTCGTGATGAGCATAGATCGGAGTAGGTAGAGCTATTTAGGTTCATTGACCGCAAACATTGATGTTAATATGGATATTCCACGGGATTTCGACTGATACTACGGGATTTTATTATTATATTATTTGTTTAAATAAGTGAATTATTGTTGAAGCGTATTGATTATTTTAATTAAGATTTTATTGTAAATACAAATTATTAGGTATATTTGATAATGTTTTGATTTTCTGAGGAACAAATAATTTGGATGGTAATATGTTTTTGTACCTACAACTTCAGAAAAAAAACGTTTACATGATTGTTGATTCTTGAATAAGAAATTGTTACGTAAAAAAAATTTTTTTGTGGTTTAACGAATCAAGTTTATCTTTTTATTATACTATCATTAATCCCGTCTATTTACCCGTCAGAAAGGAAGTGTAATCTTTCATTAGTCCCGAATAGTTTTTTTGTGATTTTACTACCTACTTAAAAACTAAATCCCGGGACTCGGGGAGTATCCAGATTATTCTAACCTGTTGCAAGTACATGAAACAGCTCTACCTATTCCGATCTATGGTGATGAGTCTGTATACACCATGTATTCAGTCACTATCAAAGTTTATTATTTCATTTGTCAAATCACAATCCACGTTGAGGAATTAATATGATTGTACAGCCTATAAAAATATGCGGTAAGTGTGAAAGAAAGATACAACCGGTAAAATTACCGGTAACTTTGTTCAGCGTTTGTACAGGATGTAAAAGTACAAATCAACTCCAAGCCGTTCGTCTAAGCATTGCTTACATCAAACCTACATCTACAAAAATGATTGGTAGGAAACGACCTTTATTTTTGAGGTCTCTTGCACAAAATATTATAATAATATAAAATAGTAAGTAAACCATTTTTTCACCGGCAGCTTGGACACTGTTCCCAGCGCTATTTTTAATGCTTTTCATATAGTTTTATTTTAGAATATTGAAAAATGTAAATTGATATGTAAAAATTGAATAAACGAAAGTAGAATACGTAAATGGACATGGGCCGTGGCGGTTACTAAACTTAAGTGATAACAATTAAAACTTGTCCTTCAATATATCCGAAACTGGAAGGTTCCCAGGTATGGTCCGGGTGATCTCTCTGACCAATTCTGAAAGACTTGTATGTGAGCTTATCAGACATTTTTGACTTCTTACAGAACAAGGTTTACGGAATTACAAGATCATTGATATTCAATGGACTAGGACACCGAACGGATGTCACTTTTGATCTACTAGAATTAACTTCTGCTGGCAATCAAACAGTAAGTACATTGTCAGTTACTGCTGATATTTGATGCTTTTAAGCGTTCACCAAATACCTAAACCTTATCAAAAATATCTACGTGCGAGTACTGAAGTAGTTCCCGCCATCTCCAAATCAATAACATACAAAATTAATAATGGTTTTCATTCAGGTAGGAAAATGGGAAGACAATCAATTAATAATAGACAGGCCAATACTCGCTGATGCAGAAATCACTCAAGAATCGGCACTCAGGAACAAAACGTTGAGAGTACTCATTGCAGTGGTAAGCTAAACGTTATGAAACACAACACAGAACACACCACACCACACCGCACCATATCACATCAAACCACATTACCTACATCTTACATTCAAGCTAAACACACACCACACCACGCTTCTTACCATAATTATGATACACACCCAAGATGTTAAAATATCGAAAAAAAATAAGAATACTTTGGAATATATGTAACGTAATATCTAAGAAAAGTAAGAGCGGAGTCTCTTAACACTCTCAATGGTTGCCTAAAACGAGGCAACAGCATTCATTGTTTAAGATGCGCCTTTTGTGAAAATGAAGATATTTTTAATTTAATTGTATTACAATATTGCGTAGGTATTGTCCGGTTTCTAAGAAACGGTTTATCAGAATTTACCTAGTACCTGACTCGATTGCTACACACATCATACATTGTCTCCGAAAATACGACCAAGAAAAATATTTAAAATTTTTCATTAATAGGTAATTTATTCATTATTTCGAGCTATAATAAAGTTGCTCACTGCACTGTTATTAGTTCATATTTTAACCTGTTTTCGTAATTTCAACATATTTTCATAATTATTTGCAAATAATTATAAACTTTAACTCATTTTTCAGACATCTCCACCATACGGTTACACTGTTCAATCTCCCCGACACCTAGAAGGTAACGATAGATATGAAGGATTCACTATAGATATAATTATTAGACTGAGTGAAATCTTAGGATTTAATTACGAGTTTGCTGTCGAGGGTGATTACGGTAATCTAGCCAAAGATGGGAAAACATGGACTGGAATGGCCAAACAACTGATTGAAGAGGTAAGGCATAATCTGCGTAGCTGTTCCCAACTAATATTGAGGTAGCGAACGTCAGATCGGCAGTCGCTCCGTGTAAAAAATACTAGTATTTATAGTTGGTACCAGTTAAGAACGCAATAGCGGCCATTGACCCACCTACTTTTTATTACAGTTCTTAACTTTGAAATTCGAAAATAAGCCTGTTCAAGTCTTGCATCGTCATCTATCGTGATCTTCAAAATTTTTCCTAATGAAGAACGATACATAGTTCATTTGTTTTGGTTCGTACGAAGAGATATTAGGGAAAGGGCAATGACCGCTATTGCGATTTTAACTGGCACCAACTATAAATACTAGTATTTTTTACACGGAGCGACTGCCGATCTGACGTCCGCTACCCAGTCAGTACTGGGTAATACTATCGTATTACCTCTAAGCATAAGACTTGCGACTTAGAATTACGAAATATTAGATATACTTGTATTACAACAATTGTATTAATCGTTTTTTTTTTTTAATCTTACTAAAATGTTGTAGACAGCAGATCTAGCCATCTGCGACTTGACGATGACCGCAGAACGCCAGAAAGGTATCGACTTCTCCACGCCGTTCATGACGCTTGGTATTGGTATCCTGTACAAGCAGCCCAGTAAGCAGCCACCCAAGATGTTCTCTTTCATGGCTGTATTCTCCAAGGAGGTATATTATGTATTATAAACTATTTTTACACAAGGTAAGTATTATAATATCTGTGCCCGAGTTGAGCGGATATTATTTTGCCAATCTAACACACGACACTGTTTTCAAAAAGATTTTTTGATTTATGAAATTGTGCTTTATTTCAAAACGTTTAACCTTGATCTTCTCCGCCTTACTTTTTCCCTAATCTTTTAAGATCCCTCTTTGGGTGAAGGCATTCTTCATTTCTTGCCAGTCTCCTGCTACGTAGGTAGGCCTGTTTTGGCCGGCCATTTTATTCAACCAGTCTCTCTTGGGGTGGACCATGTCTTCTTTATGCTTTAGGTTCAAAGTCAAACCATATAGTTGTTCTCTTGGCCTTACCATAATTACTATTAACATTACCAGGTGTGGTATTACATGATGCTGATCCAAGTGGCTCTGGGTGTGACGATGATTTTCGTTGGTCGCATCTCATACAAGGAGTGGCAGAACCCAGTGCCTTGCATAGAGTCTCCTGAAGAACTTAACAATCAGTTTAGCTTCGCCAACTCTGTGTGGCTGATTATTGGTTCTGTAATGCAGCAAGGTTCTGAAATTGCTCCAATGTAAGTATTCCGAATAGCAATCAGGTTATATTAAAAATTGCTAACTTTAAAAAAAACGTATTAGTATGTAGTATTTATCTATTTATTTTATTTTTTGCATTGAATATTGGTTTTCTCTTGTTTGTTCCACATCGTGAAAGGCGCGATATTAGAATTTTCTCCCATTGTTTACAAAATATTTTGCGGTAGCTAGAAATCTGATATCTTTTGGAAAAAAATAGGTACATGTACTTCACATAATTATGTTAGTGGCCCTCTATATTTTTATGCTGAAGAAAATTGTATCAAAGTTATTATTTTTCAAAGATGGAAAATAGATGGAATTTCTTCGTCTTGAACGTTCAAGACGAAGAAAATCGTAAAGAACTACTTTGTCAAGTCAGTTTAGTGTGATAAAGCCCCTTGTCAGGTCGTATACGATGATGACAATATTCCCAATAGCCGCTCTATACTTAGTTCTTTTAAATTGCTTTGTTATTTTCAGTGCACTAGCCCCACGTATGATCACCAGCGTGTGGTGGTTCTTCACAATGGTGATGGTAGCCTCGTATGTCGGTACACTGGTCGCCTTCCTCACGGTTGAGAAAAACGTCTTGCCTTTCAATACGGTCGAAGAACTCTACAAAAAATCAAGTACCATTGCCTACGGAGCCAAGAGCAAGGGATCCACCAGAAATTTCTTTGAGGTTTACATTTTTATTTTAATGTCGTCAATTTTTCAGCAGATATTTGAGAAAATCTAAATTATATGTACAATTCTTGTAGACATCTAAAAATCCAATTTATCAAGAAATGTTCAAGAAAATGGTGCAAAACAATTGGCTCAAGAAACAGAACGACGACGGAGTCACAGCGTGAGTATAAAATGACTTTGAATTAATCACAACACTCAATGAAAAATCTATTTACTTACTTCATGTCTGCCAAATCCACTTCGTCTTCAAGGACCCACCAAGCAGACCCACCGGTGGGTCTCCGAATACTGATGTGTCTCCCAAGACCTACTCACTGGTGGGACCTATGTGACTATTTAGTTTTATATCCCCTGAGACCCACCAGGAACTTAAATGTACGAAAGAAAACAATTACCGTGTTGTTTTAAGGGGCCGGCGGAGCATGCGTTTTTCATACAAACGTAATACCAAAATAATATGAAAATCAAACATATTCTTAAAGTAGTGTGTATATATTTCGATTGTGTTATAGAATATCTATGTTCCCAAATAAATATTTTTAAAGGATAATGATATAAAGACGAGATATGAGGAATTTAAAATTTCTATAGAAAAGTTATTTTTCTCATAACTCTTGTTTAAATCGGTGTACATTCAAAATATATGTTTGGGAACTTATATATTCTGTAATCCAATCAAAATAAATACACACTACCTTAAGAAAATGTTTGATTTACAAATTATTTTGGTATTACGTTTGTATGAAAATCGCATGCTCCGCAGGCCTCTTAATGCAAAATATCTACTAAAAGTCAGCCCGTCTGCCAAATAAAATCAGTCGCTCGGGTCGATCTTTAGGTTAAGCCATGCTTGCTCAGGTTGGTCTGTGGACCACCCTAACCACCCTTACATACGCCCCAATTCTGCTATTACAATAGTGCCACAATGTTCTATCATTGATTTCATAAGTGTTGATGAATGACAATCTCCACTGTCATTTTGCTAAAAGTTCATAATCTGCTAAATTCATCATAGTGGTTCGATCAATGGTCTCGCAATTGTGTTAGAATGACATTGTTGTATTGCCATTATTATAAAACCTGTTAACAGAAATGATTTTCGAAAATATACTATTGAATTTAAACGCGTAAAAATATATTAGAAAATATAGCGAAAATATGCTATTAAAGTTATTCATGCCAGATTTCAATTAAATATATTTTCACACATTATTTTATTTGTGATAAAAGCAATTTGAAGTAGTAAGAAGTTCGTTATTTACGAACTTCTTACTACTTCAAATTGCTTTTAACATTGCTAATAACATTAAGTTATGTGTAACGCGGATAAATGTGAAACTATACAACTCAATACTATTTTATCTGTTTAGCTGTCAAAGTCAAATATGTCATTACTATTTACTGACGTTTTGTTTGTTTTGATTTCAAGCGGCCGGTGTTTTGATTTATTTTCTTACAAGTGTTTTATTATTATCTTTACTAAAGAAGCCTATATTTATTGCAATACAAAATGGTGCTAATTGAGCAAATTTCGGCTCTAATTCTCAAAGAAACTGTCAAAATGTTGGCAGATTACCGCGTAAGTCAGTCATTCATTTGTCATTATGTACGAGATTATATACTATTTTAAGCCATTTCTTTCAATTGAGTGTCAGTGGTTGACCATTGGTAAGTCATAATTGTTGAAATAATAAACATCAAATCTGTATGTAATTCCTAAATGTAATTTTTAGTGTTACTCGCTTACGTGTGGCACTTGTGTGCTCTCTGTTCTGTCACTTACTTTACCGAATAAACCGTTGTTAAACTTTATCTCGCGTTATTTATTTCCAACAATAATGACGCCTTTATATTAGTAGATCACCAAACTTGTCAAAATGAACAATTATGAGATCAATGAAAGACTATTGTGACACTATTGCAATAGCAGAATTGGGGCCCACGTTCATTCAGCTGCATCCGGTTAGACTGGAAGCCGACCCCAACATAGTTGGGAAAAGGCTAGGCTGATGATGATCAACTAAAAGTGAGCATTTATTTTCAGGGCTGAAAAATCGCAGTATGCATTTTTCATGGAATCAAGCTCCTTAGAATATTATATGGAAAGACATTGCGACTTACTCCAAGTCGGTGGGTTGCTGGACTCAAAGAGTTATGGCATCGGAATGAAGAAGAGTATGGATCTTATTCGTTTTTATTTTAAGGGCCTATCTACGCAGCGTTGTTTTACGTTATCGACGCGCATACGCGCTGTAATTGCTACTGTCAGTTGTCCAGGCAGAAAACCAGCCCTCGATGCGCAGACGATGTGCGTTACTTGGAAAGCGCGTAGAAAAATGCTGTGTGCATAGCCCAATTTATTTATCACATTTTAGCAGCAAGATTAATTACTGTATATTCGTATTTGTGTTTATAGAATCACCGTACAAAAAATATATAGATGACGCATTACTGCACATGAAGGAAAATGGTGAAATTGAAAAAATGAAAAATGTGTGGTGGAAGGAGAAAAGGGGCGGTGGAAAGTGCGGGGTAACTATGTTTTAATAATTATCTTGTGTGTCAGATAGTAGGTATACAATATACAATTTATAATTAAAATAAACCCCGTCCATAGAGGTATGATTAGGTATCGAGATTAGATTCTATTGATGTAATCATTTATGGATAATTTATGTAAAAAATCCCAGTGAAAATTAAATAAAATGCAGTAAAATAATAAAACTTATTTGGCAACAAGTCGGCGCATGTGGCGATACACCGGTCACTTCTCGGGTATTGACGTCATAAAAAAAAACCATTACCGACCCAACATACTTATGCCGAAGATGGTTCTCGTTTTAAAAGTTTGTTGGAATATAGGGACTTAGGACAATTATTTTTTAAATTCATTAATATTTTTACTTTCATGAATATTTTATTTATTTTATTTATTTATTTATCGTATCTATCCATATTTACTTGAGAGGCGCATCATGTGTTCTTCTTATATGCACTTGATTAAACGTCATCTCAATAGTCGCCTTCAGCTGTATAGCCATCCATCGCAAAATCCATACAAGCTCAAAAATTTCTACGTGTAGCTCAAAAAACACTTCCCATAAAAACATTCTGAGAAACATCGTCTAATTATTTTGCGATAGTAATAAGTGGCGAAAGACAAACTTCAGGCCGATCTCTAAATAATGGATAATACAGCAATACAGTAAGAAAAATGATATGAGTTAAAAACAAACAATTATTATTGGTTATGTTTGTGTGATGAGCATGGACATATTTGTTTCCGAGTCATGGATGTTTATACAGAATAATAAGTATATGTTTACAAGCGAAAAGTATCTGACACACGCCTCGTTACTTAGTGTGGCACCAGATGGTGCTGTGTAATGTCCAGCGATATTTATTTATTTATTTTTACATTACATTAGGAGAAAAGCGACGAGGACCCAAAACAGTTGGGTATGAAGAACATGCTGGGCGCGTTCGTAGTTCTTGGCATTGGATGCCTCATAGGACTCTTGATGTCCATCGTAGACATGATGTGGGGCGTGTTCAAAAGATCCGTCAAATATAGCGTGAGTACCTAATGATGATTATACCACAAAACTACACAGACGCTGAAGTCAAAAATTGAAAAGAATGAAAATGACCATTGTGTTGAAGTAGAACAATTGAAACTGCCTTTGGCTTGGCCATCTGGCTAATTTAATATCCAGGCAATAAGACGTTAACTAAACAATAAATGTACTAAAAACTTTGTACATGGTAACATAGACTACATTCTGCCTGTGATACAGTATTATCCTAGTACAAGTATCTAACTTTCAGTTTTCTATTATACGTCATTTTGGAAGCAGTTCATTTGAGAATATTTCATTTCATTTGACAATTTCGTAGATAGATTACAATCTATCGGTTTTTACCATGTGACGCTGACATATGCATGTCACCGTAAAATTGTCAAACACGTTAGATTGTAATCTCTCTAGCAAGATTGTAAAGTCTCAAAATATTGTCAACTGAACATACTGCTTACAATATAACGCTTTATTTTTCGGTAGATTGTAATCTATCGAAGTGAAACCCTAATATTGTGAAATGCATGCGACTGAAGTATCTCTGCCGCCATAATTGGGGCACCCCCACGTTAGGTTAGTTAGGTTCCTATAAACCAGGGGTTCCCAAACTTATTTTGTCTACTGCCTATTTTGAGAAAAAAAATATTTTTTAGCGCCCACATATTTTTTTCACCTACTTAAAAACTAATTATTACTGTAACTTCAAATTAAACTAATTATTTTTAGCTATATTAGCGAAGATTAAACATTCACTCTTAACGAGACTTTTACTATAACCCGCAAGAGTTAACTTGAGCGCAGTAGGAAGTACCTACACAACGGCGCTCAGGTATCAAGTTAACTATTTGCTGTGCCCTGACAGGGTCTACAACGACTCTTAGCTCTAAGCCTTTTTTGTTAACACCATGTTTTACCTTGTGGAACGCAAATAAATGAATATGAATATGAATAACTCTTACGGGCTACACCTGCCAATGAGAATGATTATTGAATCGCAACTTTATGGAATTCAGACAGAGAAAAGTTTATAATATTATGCTACTAATATTAATATTAGTTGATGTTCACAAGTTGTAGTCGAGAGTCGAGAGCTCAGTCGGTGTCTAAGAGTCCTCCTAGATGAAATTACAAGTCGCCCCCTAAGCCTCTACACAACGCCCCCATTTTTTTTTCCGGGACTCTCACTGCCTGCAGCGCCCACAGGGGGACGTTATCGCCCACTTTGGGAAAGGCTGCTTCAAACCCTGCAGACAGATATAGGTACTCCGTCGACTACGCTTTCTAGGGGAATATACCTAAAGTGTTTTGAGGTTAGGGTATATAAATCGATATTTCTCAGGAATGATACATTATCTTTTTATGAGAGTGGTACCATGGGGTAAGGGGGACCCCTCCTTCCCTCCCCCTCCTACACACCGCGCGAGTTGACTTCCATCTCATACATTTCACAATATTACGGTTTCACTTCGATACTGAAAAATAATGCGTTAGCAGTAAGTATGTTCGTTTGACAATCTTTCGAGAGTTAACAATCTCTCTAGTTGTATTACAATCGCAATCTCTCTCTCTCTCCCTCAACCTCTCTGTATTAATTATCAAATAAATCATTTCATCGTATTTGTAGTACTATTTGACGAAACTAGAGTGTCTCCGACAAAACATAAATACCTACTCTTGACACGTTGTTAATTGTTGTGTTCTCGCAAATTGCTGCAACACGGTTTCATGTTTCAACAGCTTGACTAGTACCACCCAATAGTTTCATAGATATAATCTAGTTCTTCATCGAATTGCTCCTGACCAACAAACACTGTGTCCAATAATCTCAACAGTGGTAGGTACTGGTGCTTTCCGGGCAAGTTGAAACCAGGGGCGTAGCTACCGCTGTATAAATGGTACGGGGCCCTCAAATATTCTTCATGATAAAAGATAAAATGTCCGTTATCATCCTTGGGAAAATTAGTATCAGTTATACAGTAAAAGCAAAAAAAGTTGGCAATGACCAACTTCCACAAAGTCCAAACTCCAACCTAATGTCTAGCTTTCATTTCTTACAGACCACCTTCAGATACGAATTAGTAGAAGAACTTAAGTTTGCGTTAAAGTTCAGTGGCAATATAAAGCCAGTGAGGCGTTCACAGAAGAAATCCGAGGATGGGAGCTTCGAAGCATTAGCCGACACCGAAGGGAAGGACGACGTGCGATCTCTACACTCGATCCGTTCTACTGAAACACATCGGACTCATCATTCGAGGCACTCTAGACACTCGTCACGCAGTCTCAGTGTGGCGTTTGCTAAACGAAGATCTTACAGCTAAATATAGACGAAAAAAAAGTCTAATTAGTCCGTCAGTTAGATTATTATTAAATATTTGACCCATATTTGTTCTTTTGTTACGTAAACCAAAATTTACAAAGATACGACACTTTTAAAATTCTCAATACGATATAATTTTTAGTGGATACTGACGTCACGAGCCCCCACTCCCAAGTTTAAATGCGTTTTATCTTTGTCAATATTCATTGATTTACGAAAAAAAAATACGTGTATATTTTCCAATACTAACTGACGGACTAAATAAGTTTTGCAGTTTTTTGAAACCGTCGTCATGCTACTGACGTAGGCTCTACACTCCTCCCGATCTGAACATGAGGTTCCACGTGATGCTTTTTCAGAGGTGAAAGATTTCCCCAGGAGCTACGTAAGTATTCAAGGTTTATGATGGCAGAATGGCACTTATGCAATAAAAATGTAGGTACGTGGAAAGAAAACTTTAAGAAAAGCTGTAGTCCCTAATCTACAATAAAGAATACTGGGCTAGTACTCATGCTTGAGGAGCTCGTGCCAAAATAATAAAAGCCGCTCGGGCCGATCTTTAGGTTAAGCCGTGCTTGCCTAGGTTGGTCTGTGGATGGGTGACCAACCCATACATACCGAGTTTCCTCCGTGTCTCGGAAAGCACGTTAAGCAGTTGGTCCCGGCTGTCATTTGTCCATCTATGGCAGTCGTTACAGGTAGTCAGTGGCCCAAAAAAGTCTGACAACCAGTCTTACCAAGTGGTATCGTATTACCCAGTATTAACTGGGTTGTGGAAGTCAGATAGGCAGTAGCTTCATGTAAAACACTGGTATTCAGCTGCATCCGGTTGGACTGGAAGCCGACCCCAACATAGCTGGGAAAAGGCTTGGCAGATGATGAGTACTCGCCATGCACATTTTTAATTTGAAAGGACTGTAGAGCTCGTGGTGGGTGTCTCGAGTAGGTACATAGTTGAATTTTTAACACAATGTAGCTAAAATCTTTGTTTGTTTATAATTTCATTATTAACTATTTACTTGTTAAAATAATTGTAATAAATGTTTATTTTAAATCCTTTACTTCCTTTTGTTCTTGGCATTTCTAAAAGTGGTATATAACCAGGAATCTCTTCCGGCAGCTACATAACGACTTGTTTTCCCCACATTTGTCATCGCCTTATGTATTTATGATTATTGTCAAGTGGGATAAAAAATGGGCCTCGCGTAATGCGTCCATTATGTCTAAGGGCGACATTCAGTAACCTCGACCTAATGACAACTCTTTACGAATGAGCTTAATGACCAAGTTAATATTAATGCCATTGTTATTTTCATGATAAGCGCATTTTCTTAGCCAAATTAGTGAACGGAAAGTTTTAGTCTGGTTTCGTAAGTTTTTAGTTATCACTTATCAGTTTAATTTTTCATCGTATTTTTTTATTTTTTCATCGTAAAGCTACGTTTCCAATAATAAACTGCTAATCAAGCATTAGCTCCAATCGATGTGCCTATTGACAGTCTTGAAGAAGTAAAGAACCCGAAAACAAAAGAACTCTTCAAAACTTGTTCAATCAAGTGCAACTAACGACACATTTTCCCGAAATAATCCAACAGTTGAGACTCGGGTGAATTGCTTTAAGTGTTTCCTTAAAATAAAATGTTATTTGTTTCAGATCCGGTGATAGACTTTTACTAGTACATTCTTATTCTTTATAGTGTGTTTAGTGCTTAACCTGGTGTCATATAGTTTTTCCACCGCCCAAGCTAAGTCAGAGGCCCATCCTCTGACTTGGCTTTACACCGCGTCGTCAAGAAATATCTCTAAGGCATCCTGGTTTTCTCAAGATGTTTTCCTTCACCAAAGCAAGTGATAATTATACAATACGCACATCTTCATCATCAACTCGCCAACTGATGGGTATAGGCCTCTCTTTTCTTGTATCAATCTCCATAGTCTCGTGCCAGGCAATACGCACATGCATCGAAAAAGTAGACGTGCGTGCCTTGCATTCGAAGTCGAGATCGAGACCAATGACTTAGTAGGCTGACTGTCACATTGCAAGAACTGCACTGCTATTAGAACATTTATCCGTTAGTTTATAGAAGTTTCCTGCCCGTCATCGGCACGGTGCAGTGGCGTCCTGTCCTTGTAAACTACATATTAATGAAGAGTTTATAAGGGGCGAAACTGCAAGACCAACATTACACTGTGGTTGGTAGAAGGATTGATAATACCAGAACACTATCCGCAATTTTCCACAAGGAAAAAATATCGATTAGTCGCATTTAGAATTGGTCTATTAAAAGCCTTCACCAGCCAATATAAGTACGCCTAGCTAATCTTTTTGGCAAGCTCTTGTTCTCAAGTGCCACCACGAGAGAATAGCCGGGATAGTTGACCAGAATTTTCAAAAATAAAGGTTTTATGAACTTCTTATCGAAGCCGAAAGGTACTTACTATCCCCGTCATTGCAATTATTTTTTTGTTCTCCACCATGCCTTCCACTTAAGGAGATATTGGGGGTCAAAGTTCCAACTTTTTGTTACTTAGTTTTTATTTTTTTTATACACACCTTTACGACCCCCTTACTATTCAACCCATCCATCAGCACAATGTTTTATGTGCGTTACATTGAGTTCTCATCATCACCATCATCATCAGCCTATAATGTTCCCACTGCTGGGACACGGCCTCCTCTCAATGAGAGGGAATGGGCTATAATCTACCACGCGGGCACAGTGCGGATTGGTAGATGTCACATGTCTTCGAATTTTTTGGTTCTAGGACATGCCGGTTTCCTCACGATGTTTTCCTTCACCGAATTGAGTTCTACCACAAATAAAAAAATGTACCCCAAAAAAACGGCGTTTCCCAGCAAAATTTTTTTACGTTAAGGCAAACGTTACTTAGTTTGATGTACAGAATGTTTGGTGGTCGGTTTCGTGATGAGGTTGTTTACATCCTATAATTACTTCGTAGCAGCACATTTTCTAAGTACATAGTTTTGATACATCAAGCCATTATTTCAGTGTCCGGCGCGAAATGGAGACCGACCTCTGTGACCACTATCTTTCACTGCGGTTCCATTAGCCTAACAAATTGCTCGACACCAACTTATAAGTTTACACGTCGTTGTGGTGTGAGTAAATAAATTACTATGGAGAAATTATGATCATGGGTCTAATTAACAATTTGTACAGTGGATCTTTATAAATTACTTCGGAGTAAACCTTTGCCTACCGGTCATTAATTAAATTAACAAGTTACATACAAGTCTCTCTCTGTGACGATGACAGTTCAATATTACTTCTTCAATCTAAAATTACACATTTTAAAAGCATACCAAGTATTTCTTTAAGTATTTTTTCTGTTTATTGTTTATGATTGCTCATAATTTAAACAAGTTCTCTATACAGTTTTCAATGAGAAATCAAATCGACATGTACAAACGCCAAGCACATCAAGCAACTAGAATCTGTCAAAATTCTTCAATAGATTTTCAACTTTATTTGTAAAGCATTAGGTTCAAGGTTTGACTGGCAAAATTTGTCAGTTTCGGATAGCTTGATTTGTGGCGACTGTACCTACATTTCCAGCCTCTATACAGGGTGTAAACCGGCTCATCACGAAGCCGTTAACCAAGCATTCTGTACATCAAACTAAGTAAACCTACGCAAAAATTATTGCTGGGAAATTACTTTTTTTCGGGGTGCAAAATCACGTTTTACGGTAAAACTCAGTGTAACCCACTCAAAACACTGTGCCTGGCTGTGGATGGATTGGATAGATTGGGATCGTATAGTTGTTTTAAGTAAAGTTCTTACATTATAAACATGTGTTAAAAAAAAAACACTTGTAAAAACGTTGGGACTTTGACCCTCAACATCTTCGTAACTAAAAGGTTTCTCTAGGTATGGTGTGGAACAAAAAATATTGCAATGATGGGGAGAACCTTTCGGCTTCGCTAAGAGTATTTTTACACCCTATATACAATACAAAAACACATGAGAACAACTTGTATGGGGGAATAAAAGTTCAGAAATAAATACCAAACAAGAAGTAAGTATTTAATTTCGGCCTTCTTTCTCTGTGGCCAGTTGTCAACAGCCCTGAAATATAAGGAATGACCCCAAGGAGTGGCGGGTCCTCAATCAAGGTCTTTCATTACCGTACCCTCTTCACGCTCGACACATTACAAGGACGGACAGTCCCGCATTTCTCAAACCATGTACTAATTAACAACTTGACGTAAGTACTATAAACTAGGTTGTGGACAAGGAATTCGAGACCATTTGGAAACAAAAAAGGAGAATAAGGCCTGTATTATTAGAATATCACGCGTCAAAAGAAGTCTTCTTCAGGCTATAGGTACAAACTCGCCCGTTGTCTGATATGTATACTTTAGAAAACTCTTTAGAGGTTTTGATTAACATAGAAACAGTATATTTTAATTATTTTGAACGAAGATACCAAGTTTTTTAACGCTAAGATCTTTAAATTCAAGACATAAGTTGGTATTCCTATTGTTCTAGACAAAAACACCACCTCCCTTTGTGATGTCGCATTTATTTTGGTGTGAAATTATACGATTTAGCCGATGCAGAACAAATACAGATATTAGCAAATAATTATCTATTCGAGCTTGGCCGTAGCGAGATATTAGGTTGCGGTGTAATTATTATCCACAGCCGTTAGTCCACAGCCACACTGAATCTATATGGAAAGCCAATATACACGGATATTGAATCTATTCTATTTTCACAAAGGTATTTTCACCATAACTATAACAAAGAGTTAATGAAGAAAAATATCATTGAATATCTTTTGTACATTTTATACACGCTACAGTTCATTCTATATTGCGCTTTTCAAGCTATATTTCCTCATTTTAGCCATCTGCACCGCATTACTTTGCCTCCTGCTCAATTGCAAAGTATGACGAGAATGGTTCGACCTCTCCGAGCGTGGGGTCGGTGATGGGTCAGGCCGATCATCATCATCATCAGGACGTTCTGGATCTCCTTCGTTCTTCTCATCACCTCCTTTCGATCCGCCTGAACCACTGCCTGTGGATTCTCTGTGACGAACCGGTTTCGTATCTCCGCTGAAGCTTAGTATGAATTTCAATTCAGCTATCAATTCTTCTCTGAATGATACCTGTAATTTGTTTAATCTTACAATTCAGGATCAGAAGAGGTTACGACAGGATAGAAGAAAAAACAGAATACAAAACTTATGAATTGGATAGGAGAAGGGTTAAAAAGTATTCATTTTAACTATGAAATGATAATAAGACTACTGGATGCCAAATTAGAAGAAAGGTGTATAGGACTATGGGTACACTTACCAACATTAACAATAAGAACTACGGAGAATGACACGAAGCGACTATATTTTGGTGAAGGGTCACACTGGATCATGCAATTCTGGTAAAACGAAAAAAACGCAATGTCAAAAGAAAAAACACTCCATATTTACAAATTAATGATAGGGGTTGACGTAATCGTACAAAAAGCGGCCAAGTGCGAGTCGGACTCGCCCATGAAGGGTTCCGTAGTAAAAGTTCTTGTAGTTCGTTGTAACTTTGATCGATGTTTTAATAATAGTGTTTTTTTTTTAAACTACTTACTAGATCTCGTTCAAACCAATTTTTAGTGGAAGTTTACATGGTAATGTACATCATACATTTTTTTAGTTTTATCATGCTCATAATTTAGAAGTTGAAGGGGGGGGGGGGGGGGGGGGGGGGGGGTAAAAGATCATGTTAAAAACTCAATATAATTTTTGAAGACCTATCCATAGATACCCACACGTATGGGTTTGATGAAAAAACATTTTGAGTTTCAGTTCTAAGTATGGGGAACCCCCAAAATTTATTGTTTTAGGTAGTTTTCCTTTTTTTGAAAAAAAAAAAATCTACCTATTGGTCTCTCACCTACGGGGATATCTATGAATACGTAGGTTTATGGGTGACAAGCAAAATTTAGCCACACTCTACAGGTCGCAATTATGAACCGATTGCTTTCAAACTTGGCCAAAAAATCAAAACGGTCAAAACTTAGGCTAAGTTTGTGAATGGGCGGAATTCGTCCATGGGGGGCGGCGGGGGGGCGGTTTTTCTAAAATCAGTTTTTTGGCCATAACTTTTTTCCTATGGAAAATTTTTGAACCGTTTCTCATTTTTATCATTCTGAGTACGAATACGGACATCGTCATATTAAAACTTTTTTGATGCAACCCCTAAATTGGGGAGGGGGTTGAAAATTCCAAATTTTTTGCGAAAAAAAATCATATCTCCGAAACAGTAAACATTTTGAGCGTCGCAAATATTTTTTTTTGAAAGCAAATTGTTTACTTTACAATTGTTACCTTCAAAGTTTAGCGATAAAACTTATAGTTTTCGAAATAAAAAAATATAACTAAACATTTGAGGGCGTTTCCATGCTAAACTCTTATGATAGAATTTAAAAAGGGTAAACTTTCCATTACCGGACAACGATTTTGAAATCATATTTTTTTTTGTAGATTGTACACATAAGTACAACTCTTTATACAAATTTTCAATAGTCGGACGCTCCAGCACCTTCTTCGAAATCTACCTCCTCCTGCGGCTTGCCGGAGGGATTTTTTTTTTTCTATTTTGGTGTGAAAATCTTAATGCGGTTTACAGAATACATCTACTTACCAAGTTTCAACAGCATAGTTCTTATAGTTTCGGAAAAAAGTGGCTGTGACATACGGACGGACAGACAGACAGACATGACGAAGGGTTCCGTTTTTCGCCATTTAGCTACGGAACCCTAAAAAGGATCACTTTTTCAGGGAACAGGTGCAGAAGCTAACAGTAGTGGAATAAAACAAACTGCATGATCCACCGCTATAGTGGTTAACCTCTTGTATGCCGTAATTGTAGACACAATTAAAAAGCCATTGTGTCTTATATAGATCTACGTTCCGAAGGGTTAATCATGTTCGTCAAAGGTAATAAGACAGCCTAACTACTGAGAAGCTAATATTTTCCAAGGGTAATAAAAACATGCCACCAAATCCATAAACGTATTCACCCACACCATTCTAAACGCTCATCTATCTCAATGACGTGTAAAGAGCAAGCTGAGGTAGGTAAAACCATTAAAGAGTCACAAAGTAATGAATATTAATGGTATTTAGTACCTTCATCTTGCGGGATATCATCCATACATCGAACACCATTTCAAAAAAGGCACAGACGACGGCCATACCCGAGCCGGCCGCGAGCACAATGAACACTCCTCCTACGTTCGCGAGAACTAAGGGCTGAGCCTCACCGCCGCCTGCATCGTCATCCTGATCGATAGAGCTTTGTTAATGGTTCAGGGGATTGCCAGCGATAACATCTTTCATGTTAAAGGATTTAACATGTTTATTATTTTGAGAATTAGATTTATAATAAGTTATGTTATGTCCTAGAACCAAACATTGGAAGACATGTGACATCTACCAATTAGCACTGGGCCCGATTATAGTCCAATACCTCTCAATATATTTAAATGACTAGCTTCTGCCCGCGACTTCGTACGCGGATCCTATTGCTTTTGCCAGCGACACCGGGTTCGTCAAAGTCGAAGATCTGAAACGTCTAATTCTAAGAGCCCGGGGACGGGAAAATAATGGATCTTTATCTTTCCCACATGAGCAACACATACCGTTTGTTTCTTTTTGCCATTTAACAGCTTCACAAAAAGTAAAATTTTGAACCATACCTCCGATGGCGGAATATGTGGCGTATTCAATCATAGGAGTATACGTAAATGAACTCCGTTTCTTATCAACCCAAGGAAGGTCATCATGCCCTACGGCTATATCTTGAGACACCCGATTCTTCAGATGTTATCGACATTCTGTTCAGAGAATGTCGAAGTCTTCGCGCTCTTCTTCTGTCTCTTCATGCCGTACTCCAGCAATTCTTTCTCTCTCACTTTCTAACAGATTATGAATATTTTGTTGTGCGCGTGTTCGGCGCTCTTCTTCTGTCTCTTCATGCCAAAAACACTCAAATAACATAAGCTCGAAGACATATTTATTCGATAAAATAAAATAATAAATGGGAGTTTTGGCCAGTAGAGTCAAATTTTCAATGATATACCATCGTCATCGAAAATCGAAAATCGGTCCTAAACTGTTACTTCCTTAACCGCGTGGAGGTACTCCCAGTTTTTGTCATTTTATAATTATACAGTGAAATTAGTGATAGCTTTGCAATAATTATCACATCAGATGTTTCTGATCTTGTATTTTCTATAAGTCAACAGGAAATGCCCATCAGACCGAACAACTTTTGCTAAGACGTCATTCCTATATGCGTTATGGTGTAGCTGGGCTATTGGAGTTCCACGACAGGTGTCCCAGATCTTCGATTTTTATAAGTCAACAGAGAGGGCTTATCAGATTGAACAACTTTTGCTAAGACGTCATTCCTATATGTGTTATGGTGTAGCTGGGCTATTGGAGTTCCACGACAGGTGTCCCAGATCTTCGATTTTTTTAAGTCAACAGAGAGTGCTCATCAGATTGAACAACTTTTGCTAAGACGTCATTCCTATATTTGTTATGGTGTAGCTCATCACGTGAAACAATTTTTGATATGGTGTCATATTTGTATCTCTTATAGTTTAGCTGGTCTATTGCGGTTCTACATCAGGTGTTCAGGTTTCCAAGATAAATTATAGCCTATATGTTGCCCAGACATAATACCTATACAACAAAAAAAAATCATTCAAATCCGTCCAGTACTTCCGAAGATTAGCGTGTACAAACAAACAGACAAACAGACAAACAGACAAACAGATAAACAGACAAACAGACAGAATTTTTTTTTTGGATTCGTGCTCTATTACTGTTTCTAAACCCGCTTCAATTATTATTTTTTAAATATATTCAATGTACAGACACAGCTTTTTTACTCTTTTATTATATGTATAGATAGATAGATGAATGAGTTCTGCTATGTTTGTAGTATTCGAGATTTTATTTTAAAACACACGGAATTTGATAAACTAATCAGGACAAAAAGTCATCATTAAAAAGATATCAAACCAGTGGAGCTTTGAGTACAGCTTGTAACTTCTGAGTAAATAAACAATATTCGCATAAAATTAAGTTGGAGCATACCGCACAAGCACCGCCTCCTCTTTTTTCTTTCCACCACTTATCTTTCATCCTCGTTAGTTTGCCTTCTTCTTGTAGCTGTAGAATAGACTCACTCATAGGTTGTCGATACGGTGAATCTGAAAACAGTATAACATAACATCACGCCTGTAATCCCTGAAAGGTTAGGCAGAGGTGGGTACGTAGTACGACCCACTTTCGCCCGTTACCTTTGTTTTTAAGTCTCATACTCTCATGTACTCCCCCGATTACAAGTCCAGACCCTGTGGCTGCTACTGAGAAATTCTCGATAGAAAATCCCTAAAACACTGCCCGAGCTGAGAATCGAACCTAGGGCCTCAAAAAAATTGATTTGAGATCATTTAAACAAATTCCTCAAAAAGATTGAATTAGTATCAACTTAAATTGTTAAGGCAACTTTTACGTAAAACCTTGACTGTAAGATCAATGGAAAAATAATAGAATATCTTACTTTTCTTCATAGCGATTCCATATCCCTTGCTATCCAATAGCCCGCCGACTTGTGCCACATCACAGTTTCTTTCAACCATGTACTCGATTGAAGTTGACTCCATTAGAAATGCATAGTTTTCAGTGTCGGATTTCACTCTAAAGAAAATCAAAAGATTTCGTTTCGTAAAGTGTATTAAAAAGTTCAGGTTTTGATAAGTCGGCAAGGTTTATTATATAGTATCCAAAAACGGACGCAACAACAGCCGAACTCCCATACAAAATTAGGCGTTGTCCTTTATAGCAATGTCTATGTAAACTTACCTTTCTAATCCTTCATTATTGGAAGCCGTTAGATACTTAGGATGATCATCCATGTAATGATACATTTTCTGGTAAAGTAAATTATCTGACTCCTAAACACAAAATAAAAGTAAAGTTAATTTGATTTTTATAAGTAGAAATTTCTATCGTTCAAGGATACTTCCCTCGATAGGTAGGTACTTAATTTGTTATTCATAGAGCATTTCCATTACCTTAAAGAACATAAAGGTAGCACCTTCATTCTTAGCTCCGTAAGTTAATCCGTACGGGTTATTTGCAAGATCAGTTACACTTTTAATAGCATAAAACTTGGATTCAACAGTAAGGAAGGCAGCAAGATTCGCAGTGTAAGATGAAACCATGATTAAGGTGAAGAACCACCACATACTTCCAGCCATTCGAGTTGATACAGCACTAAAACACGAATATAATTATAACAAATACATATTGCTTTTAAACTGCATTTTAAAATTATGACAATGAAACTAACATGGGTGCTATCTCCGATCCCTGAGTGAGCACACTTCCTAAAGTAAACCAAAACGAGTTTGCTAAAGTAAACTGATTATCCAACGTTTCAGGTTCTTCAATACACGGGTAAGGGTTTTGCCATTCTTCTGGTGCCAGTCGTCCTAATATAAATAATAGACCAGACACACTAACAAACGCTCCCGCTAGCCAACCCCAGACCTATAATGGTAAAAAGAGTTTAAGTTTACTTTAGTATAGAGAAACACAATTTTCAACAATACATGGGTGTAAACGGACCCTTCACGAAGTCGTCAAACAAGCATTTTGTACATTAAACTATAGGCCCAGTCCCCGCCACGAGAAGCTATACATTTTGTGAACACACGTTCTGGTTCGCAACCTTTGGATCAGATTCAAAAAAGACAGCGTGAACATACTTCAAAATGCCGGCCGGCCCAATGTTTACGTTCCATGATGTCAGATGTGTTCCAGTACCACAAAACATTAGACGACAGAGCTCTATTTCGCCAAAATATAACCCAACCAAGTGAAATTGTTCGTTAGTTTCGTATTACATGTATGATAATTTGAGTTGACTTAATTTGGGAGTATTTGTGTTGATTGAATTGTCACTACTTATCTTGGTAGTAATTCTTTATTTATAAAAATTATAGCTCGCGTGGTGCAGACTATAAGAAATTTTACGCAAAAATATTACAGGAAAACGACTTTTCTTTTGAGGTGAAAAATTATTTTTCACGGTAGAACTCAAAACATTGGTCTGATGGATGCATAGAATAGTATGGATCGTGGATTAAAGTTATAAGTTACACTAAAATCTTATAATTAAAAACTTGAGAAAAAGTTGACCTTTGAAACTTTTACCCCCAATATCTCCGTAACTAGAAGGTCCCCAGGCATGGTCAAGAACAAGTGTCATAGGGCTTTGTGAAGGGTAATTTTACACCCTTTATACTTACTCCCATTGAAAATGGTGATATGAACGAGAAGAGATTTGGTGGTTCTTTTGTTGGTTTCTTATACAATATAGTTATACCTAAGTTCATAAATGGGCTGGTAAAGTCAACTGCTTTTTGTCGAGCTGCTGTTATAGTCAAGTCCGTTATAGCGAAATCTGCTCTCTGTAACATAGAAACATTTTGACAACACACTTTAACAATGTAAACAATTACTTAGAATTTCATGAGTCTTATCTTAATACCGGATAAGAATTTGTCACATATTTCGTAAAATTGGGCCAAAATAAGGCAAATGATAGTTACACCGTCCATTATCTTCTCCATCATGCCATTCCATGTCTTTGTATGCTTATTGTATGCGCCATATACACCATCCTCTTGTATTTCGAAAGTGTAGTTAAATTCATTAATTTTGGCTAACTCGTCAATAAGCTCAATACCGAAGCCTTCGTATCGATTGTTACCTTCGAGTTTTTTTGCGGATTCTTTGAGCATACCGTAGGGAGCACTCTACAAAAAGAAACATAACCTTAGTTTTATAACATCATCTTAATATACCTATTTATTCGCTGAAGGGTCGTGATTCCTTACCAAAGCCGTAAGAACAATGAAATGTTTGCCTTTCATTGATTCTGATCCTTCTTGCTCTGCTGGTGAAACTTCATCCTTGGTTTCAACAAACCCGTCTTCTAATGTCCATGTTCCGACCTAATTTGGAAACAAAAAAAAATTGAAAACACATTTTGTGTTACAATGGTAATTGAATATACAATTGACTTTCATTCTATACCTTATCCAAACCATAGGTCATGATTTCCAGGACGTCTACTTCAAATTCCGAACGGAAACCATCTTCATCAAATTTTATCATTCCTGTCAAACCGTCAACTTCCATCTGAAATTAAGTACTAACTTGCAGTAGTAGAAAACAAAAACAATTTAAGTTTGTGCATAAATATTGCCCAAAATTACTCACTGTTCTAACGTAATTCACAATGCTAGAACCTAAAGCCCAACTTTCTTCGCCATCACAAGTTATATTAGATCCCTCTTCTAGTTCCATAGTATTTAAAGTTGCAACAAATAAAGTAACAGCATCATATACCAACGCTAAATCTAGAGTCAGACCATTTTCTGCTATCGCATTTTCTATTTTGTTGTCAGATAGTTCAGCTACTTTCTCATTTAAAGATGTGATAAACTTTTGAATGGGCTCTAAGGTTGGATCGAACATGCGAATTCCTGAACATGAAAAACAATGTCATTTTCGTTAGAAGTCAACATGTTTACGTCTCCCAAACTTATGATATGACTAAGAGAATGAGACTTCATTAACTTGAAATTTTAAATGCAATGGTAAGTTTACCTACCTGTTATACTAGATCCACCATGTTTGTATGGATCTATATCTATAGTTTGGAAATCAGGATTCATGATCAAGTAGCTATGGTCGTCAGACATAATTCCCAATTGTTGTGCTTGTTCTAATACTTTTGGCAACGTTTCTCTGCCACAGTTAATTATGTAGTTCACCGACCCCGACTTTTTTACAAATTTTAGTTGAGACCTATGGTTTAAAACAAATAAATGCATTAATTAAATCACACATATCCCTGCATCCTATTATAGAATAAAATGAAATTAAATATGAAGTTGAACCTGCCTGTAGTCGTCACCATCAGGCAATTGAACAATGTTGATGAGAATTTTTTCACCCGTGTCTAAGTCTTGCATGGATAAGATATTGTCAAAAAATGGTAAGAGTTCGGCACCTTCATATATTATAGTAAAATCCGTCCATCCTTTCATTTCTATGAGATCGGCAAACATCTGCAAAAAATTAACACAGTTTCGTTTTTTTTTGTTAGCCTATTTGAGTATCCCACTGCTGGGCAAAGAAAGGCCTTCCCTTTCTCCTTCCGAACCTTTTTGTCCTGTACGATATCTGGCCATGTCTTGCAAACGAAATCAGATCGTCACACCACCTTCGCCAATATTTAATACTTATATTAATTCACACAATATTGTTAGAATTTGTAAAATTCAATTAAAACCAAAACTTAAATTAGGCAGAGAATCAACAGTTTTTTAATAAAACAGTTCCCAAAACGACCGCCCCCACCTTCTAATGTGCTATTTGAGGAGAGGAAGTGGCGGAACAAAATTCACAAAGAAATGAATAAAAAATAATAAATAAATCAAGCTAAATACCTGCGAATAAGTCAAATGATGTGGATACAGATTAACAACAGACCAGTTACGATTTTGTGTTTCTATCGGGTCTATAAGAATGTGAGGTATCTCAAAGAAATCTGCTATAGATTGAATATGCTGTAGTGTGCTTTTTTTAGTCGGACCAAATATTCCGAATACGTTACTCTGAAAACAGAAAGCTGATAGAACTTGCTTTTAAAATAAAGTATAAGTATTTCATGTTTTGAAACATAAAAGTTACCTCTAAAAGCGTGCACATAGCTTCTTCTGCTTCTACGATATCCCCAGGAGATGTTTTTATGACACTTGATTCAATTTCATTTTCTTGCATTGCAATGCTGAATGCGGCTTCTAATAAAAAAGTGCCGTCATCGAAAATAGCACCTTAGAAAAAATTGCAGACATTAGAAAAGTGCAGGCAAAATAAAACTGCAATACGGTACAAAATATACTGATTTGTTACAAAGGTTCTACAATAAAATCGATACAAAACACAACAGGTTATACAACGAACATGAAGGAACAAGTTAATAATTAAGTTAGTAATTTACGTACCGAAAGTTTTATCTCCAAGAGCGTAGAAAAAACAAAATGTTGTTGTGAGCCATCCCAGCCACAACTTTGACATTTGCATGATTAATCACAAACCAGCACAACATCTAGGTACACTTCCTGTTATTGACTTGGTAGAACTTCACGGCAAGATCTAGTGAATCTTCCCAAGAAACTAAGCCATTTAACCTGAATGTCTCTGCGGGAACGGATGCCCTAACTATAATTGTTTCGAATGCTATTCTACGAGTACTGGCTCTAATACCTAACTCCAACGCTAAAATTAGGCTGCTCCCGATTTGAATGTATAACGCGTTATAATCAAGTGGTTTGAATGTATTTAAACTGCAAGACAGTCTGTACCACTGCATTGTTGATATCCTATAATGTTACATTTCCTATATTTCAAGCACTGCACATCAAGCTACTATACTATAACTTGAAGCAAAAATTATTGGGGAAACGACTTTTTTTTGGGTTGAAAAATCATGTGGTAGAACTCAACGTAACGCACTCAAAACTTTGTGCTGTAATAGATGGATTTAATAGTACGGGGTTCGTGGAGGCGTTAAAAATGTGACAAAAAAAACTTGTATTAAAAAAACTTGTCAAGAAGTTGGAACTTTGACCCCCAATAGAGGTATGGTGTAGAACAAAAAACTGAGAAAACAAGTGCCTTTCGTATTCGTTAATAGGTCTTTTACACCCTTTATTTTAAAGTTGATGAAATCCAACTTATATTACCATCAGAGTGTTTTCTGTTTGAATCTCGGTTAATCAAAGAGACGAATACCAAAGTATACAATTACATATGTACATCTGAACCATCTCGCGAATAATGTATTTATCTTTTGATGGCGACCTCTTTCCTCAGTATCATACTCTGCAGAACAGTCCTTTACTGTACTACAGTACTTCAGGGTTTGGTCGGTGTCGTTGAAATATTCCTGAAGCTACACCATACACAGGACCGTTCATCGTTAATGTGTTTAAACACAGATGGCGCTGGTTCAGAGTCATTAGTACATGAAAGGGTTTCTCTTCGCATTCATAATACTAGCGCTTTCCCTATGAAAACCTTTGCAATTTCCACTTCTAGATGGCGCTTTGTGCTCGCTGGTATTTGGCGTGGGTTGGTAAAAAGTTTACCTAGGTACTATTGAAAACTCAATATTGATAGACAAAGCATATTCAATAACTAGTTTATACCTGCTTACCTATTTATCTAGTTGTTAGTATTACTCATTTCTCGTATTGAGTTGGTTTGTTTTGAAGGACCTTATCATGGGGAAAGACCTCCTTTGGCTTTTTCCACTTAAATCGGTCAAAGACAATGAAAATACCGATTGGGCAATATCGTCGATCCATCATTTTGAAAAGTTTTTAACCGACTTCAAAAAGGAGGAAGTTCTCTATTTGTCGGAATCTTTTTTTTTATGTATATTCCCCGATTACTCGAAGATGGCTGAACGGTGATACTTCCCAGGTGGTCCCATATTCACCAAGTCAGGATCTGATGATGGGATCCTGGAGAAACAGAGAGAACACTTCAAATTTCATAGACACACTCGAAGCGATTTGAGTAGTTTTTGGAAGAGTAGGTACTTTAACGGAGTAGTCTCATATCAATTTGGTAAAGATCTGATGAAGAACTTCGCAGATAGGCCACGGAACTCCTCGATAAATGATAGCAAATGGACTGGGTTTGCTGAAATCTCATGTCTGTCTATCGTTTACACCAGTTCATTACATAACATCACGCTAGTACATTGTGAAGGGGTAATCACATGTGAACCACTAAAAAGTCAAAAATAAAGACTTTTTTGCAAAAAATAAAACCGACTTCAAAAAACACAATAAAAGTGAAAAATAACTTTAGCTTCAGAAGCCGGTGACAAAAATCTAAACCAATCAAACAAAGGTCACCGACTTCTGAAGCTAAAGTTATTTTTCACGTTTTTTTTTGTCTTTTTTGAAGTCGGTTTTATTTTTTGTTGATCAGGTCTACAAACTCCTTCTACCACTTCCCTTCTAGTTCTTCTGCATTTTGTGTTTTTATGGTCTATCTATTGTCTGTAAGACGGGTAATATGCGCAGCCCATAGACATATTATATTTTGCTTTTAATTTAATAGAGCTTTCTTATTTTAAAATAATTGTCTCCATATCCTTTTATTCACCTATCCACAGTTTATTAATAAAAAAAAAAAAAAACATTGATTGAACACCTACATCGCAACCATTACCCGCAGACGTATACATATACTACCCAATAATTAGGAAAGTGTCACAGTATTTCAGGGGAACCGAAAGCGGTTCTGGCTCCAGCGGATTGGGATCGCATCGTAAACTTGGAGATTGGGCGGTCTTTGTCGCTAACCGCCTAACCGCTTCCGCGCTAAGCCTAAAATTGACAAATACAGGATGAATTAATTCCAGTTATTCGTTTTTTTATTACTACTTTTTGATAACAGACTTTACACTTTTAGTTTTGAAGTCTCTAATGAAATCTCCATTTTATGAACACAAAGTAAAACCTGAGATTTGATTTTGCCAACAACTAGTTTTCACAACCTTAATATTATTATTGAGGTTCGAACGGGAAGATCCAGCTAGATATTAGGTTATAAAAGAGCTGTTTTCCAAAACCCATTGAGAATCTTTCTAATCGAATAACGACACAGGCAGCAGGCTGTATTCAAGTCAGCTACAGCATTAAGCTCCCTTTTGCCTCGGAACCTACACTCTGTGATTCTATTGTAGAAACATGTTCCATCTGTATGCCATTAAAAATGCAGCCTCCGATTCTTCCATTAGAAGTTTTATAATTTACCTGCAATTTAAGAAAGAAACATAATCCCTGTAATCCTGGATTTAAGGATTGTTTTAAATTCAGAAGAAACTTGAAATTCTGGAAGAAAGGAGAGAATTTTAAATTAGTTTTATTTTTGTAGGTAGAACATTTACAAATTACTTTACTGTTATAGGTACCAGCGTTTGTTATGCTGAATTCTGGGATAAACCTATTTGATTAACAAATTACAAACTTTTCACTCCTGGCGTTCTGGTCCATTCAGATTAGAAGTTTTGGTTCATTCAGGTCATGTAAATTTTAAACAAAATGTTTACTTTTGGAGCTAGTTGCTGTGGCAAATCTAGAAGCTGCCGGCTAGCCAAGTAAGGTTTGAGGTATTTGGACTGAATTAATGATGATGGATGACATTTCAAACAATGATATTATATTATTTGCATAGTCTACCATTTTCAACAACAATGTTTGGAGAATACCTTCTAAATTCACGATGTGTAATACACTCGGGCAATTCTACGACTAGCCAGGTGGGATATTTTATTTCAATATTGGAATTCCAGGTTGCACAGCCCACAGAATATATAATCACTACGTTTAGCACAGCCAACCAGCCAACCATGTTACACGATTGCCAGATTTTAGGCACTTCTATCTCGTTTCTACCAGATCTACAGTCTCTAGGCACTATTCAAATAATTTACAGAATTAAGTTATTGTAGGTTCATACCTCTTTTCAACCGACTTCCAAAAAGAGGAGGTTATCAATTCGTCTGTATGTTTTTTTTTTTTTTTTTTTTTTTTTTTGTGTTTGTTACCTCATAACTTTCGACTGCGTGAACCGATTTTGATGATTCTTTTTTTATTTGGAAGCTGGTGCTTCCCATGTGGTCCCATTTTAATTTGCTGAAGATCTGATGCTGGTCTTAGGAGATATACAATGGAACTCTTCAAAAATGTACGGCAAATCTGCAGTGATTGCTGTTATCGCTTGTAGGTTTATTGTTTATACAACATCATGACGTAATATCACGCCTGTATGCTCTGAGGGGGTACGCAGATGTGTACAATACACCCAGATTTCGACAGTGTTTGTTACCTCAGTACTTTCGACTGGGTGAACCGATTTTGATGATTCTTTTTTAATTTGAAAGCTGGTGCTTCCCGTGTGGTTACATTTTAATTTGCTGAAGATCTGATCCGGACCTTCGGAGATATACAATGGAACTCTTCAAATATACACGGCAAATCTGCAGTAACTGCTGCAATCGCTTGAATGTTTATTGTTTATACAACATCATAACGTAACATCACGCCTGTATGCTCTGAGAGGGTACGCAGATGTGTACAATATTCCCAGATTTCGACAGTTAGGTGTATTAAGTTCCATTTATTGGGGATAAGCCTATTACCTTGACATGTATTGTTTTTTTTTTTTATTTTATTGGCAAGAGTACTTCAAGGGTAGTTTGATGAGAATTTGGTTAGGTTCTGATTATGGGATCCATGACAAAGGAACGGAACTCTTCAATTCTTAGAAGCAAATTAACGATACTCAGCCAAATCTTTTAAAGGCTATCCGGATATTTGAGTCACGTACCATAACGTCGTTACTAACCGACTTCAAAAAGGAGGTTCTCAATTCAATGTTCCCCGATTACTCGAAGATGACTGGACCGAATTTGTTTTTTAATTGTTTGAAAGGGATACTTCCCAGAAGGTCCCATAATCATCAAGTCAGGATCCTGATAATGGGATCCTGGAGAAATAGAGAGAATTCTTCAAATTTAATAGGCACACCAGAAGCGATTTGGGTAGTTTTTGAAAGAGTACTTTCTCAGAGTGATCCCATTTAAATTTGGTAAAGATCTGATGAAGAACTTCGGAGAAAGGCAACGGAACTCCTCATTAAATGTAGCAAATGTGTGTCTCTTACTGGGATTGCTGAAATCTCATGTCTGTCTATTGTTTACACCAGTTCATAACAAAAAATCACGCTGGTTCGCTGTGAAAGGGTATGCACATATTGTGAACCACTAAAAAGTGAAAAATAAAAACTTTTTTGCAAAAAATAAAACCGACTTCACACAAAAAAGTGAAAAATAACTTTAGCTTCTGAAGTCGGTGACAAAAAAATTAAATCAATCAAACAAAGGTCACCGATTTCAGAAGCTAAAGTTATTTTTCACTTTTTTGTGTGAAGTCGGTTTTATTTTTTGCAAAAAAGTTTTTTGAATTTATATGGTGGATGTCAAAGGGAATTTTCGTTGCTTGTAACTTTACTAGATAATGCTTTGCGTATAACAACATTCGTAGATCCAAGGCCTTGTAAAAGGTTATTACAGACATTAATTAACCGAGATTTTCTAATAAATCTGTCTAGCGTAGCCACTTAACATTTTTTGGGTTTAAGATATTTTATAAATCTTTTCTACTAAGTTAAAGTTATAGTCATTATCTCACACAATGTAGGTATTGGTAAACTGCAAATTACTTAGCAAAGCTTTGTTATTACAAAGTTGCACCTTCACCTAAAGTTGTTTTAATACCCAGCATATAGTTCAAAATTAATTTTGCGTAGCTCAAGAGCGCCCAAAGTGTTACAATATTGCTCTTTATAAAGTAGGATCAAGGAAATGGCGTGAAATACTTGCTTACATGCATGAAATATACTTCGAGGTGAACGTGGCACATGTGTTGAAATTTTCGCACGTACCTACTGATCAAAGAAATATTTTCCACCAAATGATCATTTAAGAGCTCTAGAGATTTGCTTGAGAGAATTTCTTCAGCGTTTGGTAAATGCACAAATATTTGGGAAGCGAATTTCACAGGACCGACATAGGTGAACCTAACATAAGTTTTCGCCTTTCTAAATGAAACCAGGAAACTAATACGAAACATTTATGTATAAATCAAAAGGGTAAGGTCAACTGAAAGTCACGACAGATGTTGTCCTGGTTTACATACAAATGCCTCCGGGCGGATCGTTTGAACCCAAATATATCAGATGTTTAGCATAAATTGTGATGAAAATAAAAACAAGAGGCTTCAACAGATGCGTACCAGCCACATGTCAAGTGATTCCGTTTCGACCCGGTGAAACTGTTCGCAATATCCATTTAGGTTGTACAGACACAAAATAGTGTACAATAAGTTCCCACATTTGTTTTGGAGCCTACATTTATCTTGTAGACACCGAACCACTCAGGCTCAATACCAGCGCTTCGTTTGGCGATGCTTATTCGTTCAACTGTAGAAATAGT
The DNA here is from genome assembly GCA_950022955.1 of Xestia ashworthii. Classification (NCBI taxonomy): domain Eukaryota; kingdom Metazoa; phylum Arthropoda; class Insecta; order Lepidoptera; family Noctuidae; genus Xestia; species Xestia ashworthii. The sequence continues at coordinate 11,758,091 of OX465559.1, read as the reverse complement.
GCCGCCTCATGACGTGCCAACTTGGGTTGGTCTATTAATTCGTTTAGAATGGTAACCTACGTGTCGGTATTATGCCTACGTTAGTGTGATTATTTTTGTATTAATAGATGTGATAAAAGAGTAATCATACCTGCCTAGCCTTTTGACTACAATGTGGGGTCGGCTTCCAGTCTTACCGGATGCAGCTGAATACTTAGGGTGTAATTTACCTATATCCTAGTGCTAAAAAAATTCGTCGGTAGTTAACCAAAAACTTTAGGTGTATTTTTGTTTGAGACGGATGTCATTTCAACAATAATCGACGAGAAATATCTACGCTGGGGGTTCAGAATCATGGGCCGAATAATAGTAACAGTTCATACATCGATGTTTCTTACACCTTATACAGTAGTTTCTAGAACACACCTAGCCACCTTTGTATACTGCTAAACATATGTTTTCACATTCAAACTCACCTAAAGGTAATCCAACTCGAACCATTTAGTTCCAAACAACACACGCTAGTTTAGTATCCCTCCGATAGAAAGCAAATAAGGCCTCTAGGCAGAACCACACTGGTATACCACCCTTAATCGATATTCCAATCAACGAGGCTGTATCGGTAGCCGTAAAGCCGCTGGTCAACATACTATGACCACGACACTGTTGTCGCCCTCGTAACTCCCGATCAACAAGCAGATTACTCAGAACACCGTGTACACGATTAGAGCTTTGATTTACTGTTCAGATACTTGTTCAACTAGTCGCAAACAATGTCAAAGCTGTTGGTTCGTATTTTGTGGATGTGGAATCAGTATTGTACAATCTTGATCGTTTTAAGTTAACACTGGGGTGCATTAGAGAGACATTATTTTTTATTAACACCGTAGTCGGTGGTCTGATTATCTAGAGAGTAATAGACAAACTGATACTTTAACAGTGTTATTTCATCATGAGGAAACCAGCATGCCTAAGAGATATTTCTCGACGGCAAGTCAGAGGCCCACGGGCAGCATAAACACTCTGATACCAGGTTAGGCAACTAACCACACGAAAAAGAAGAAAGTGTTATTAGTGATGAAAAAATACAAAATTTACTGGATTTACAATTGCTACCGAATAATTAATGTGAACCTAATGAAATTTCTTTATAGTGACACGGAAATTTGACTCGTCAAGGCCCTCAGAGGACGTCCAACGTTCATCAGTATCCTCACACGTGGGGAATTTATAGTATCCTAGCTTCTGCCAGCGGCTTCGCCCGCGTGAAGTTTGATTATTGTCCCATGGGATCTTACTACCGGGATAAAAAGTATCCTATGTTTTAATCCAGGTTATAAACTATCTGTGTGCAAAAGTTCATCCAAATCCGTTCAGTAGTTTTCGCGTGAAAGCGTAACAAACAAACTTACATTCACATTTATAATATTAGTAGGGATACTCGAACTAAATTAGAATAAAATAATAATTTTGGAATATTTCACATAGAGCAATTTCTTTACCAGCTAATATGTAGTTGTTTATACTTACAAATATTTCTATTTGCTCCATCCATTCTCAAAAGTATTTCGCCATGTTGTACTTATGGCGAAACAAAAGTATCTGAATACATAAAGGATAAAATATTTAATACTAAGACGACGTATATCTCTTCCACTATCCTCGAGGTGGCCATTAAAATGAATTATTCGAATACGTGTCTGAGTTAGACCTATGTAACTTGTTCAAAAGTACAAAGTACAGTGCACCAGAATACAGCTTAGTAAGTACTGTTCTTATCATCGTTGTGAGTAGTAGTTCTAACGCATTCGATTTGGGATGTTTGAAAAACAGTTTTATTTTTCATCCTTAACATCTATGATCTATGAGCCCGTGGCTAAATAATAACAGCCACTCGGATCGATCTTTAGGTTAAGCTGTACTTGCCTTGGTTGGTCTGTGGATGGGTGACCACCCTTATATAGCGAGATTCCTCCGTACCTCGGAAAGTAGGTTAACCTGTTGTTACCGGCTGTCATTTATCCATCTTTGATAGTCATTACAAGTAGACAATGGCCCAAAAAGTCTTGACAACCAGTCTTACCAAATGGTATCGTATTACCCAGTGTAAAATGGGTTCTGGAGGTCAGATAGGCAGTCGCTCCGTGTAAAATACTGAACAAAGGCTAGGCAGATGGTAAACCTCTGATAAAAACATCTTTCGTCCACAACCCTCTGTGCTTGTCTTGGTTCTCTATGACTTTGACAGTCTCCACTCTTCAGGCACCTGTGCCCGACTTATCCAAGCCAATAAATACACTTGTACTTGTTACCTAACATATCATCACGCCTGTTATCCCCGCAGGGTTAGGCAAAGGTGTACAGTACACCTACAATTCCCATGTCATAAAGGGCGAACTTAAAGCCATCAACTGGGCACAAATCACTACTTACACTGCCCTTATGTTCTGCAGACGACCACCAGTAATTATACAGTATTGGTTTTGTATATTACATTGCATTGTATTGCATTATTACAGTATTTGCAACCAGGCGGATCCCCGCCAATTCACAAGGTCATCGGTCCACCTGTCTGTACCAGAACTTTTTGCACGGGAGGCCTATGTCCAGCTGTGGACGTCTTTAGGCTGAAATGATGACGATGATGATGCTCGTGATTACAGTATTTAGTACACGTACAAGAGATGACAAACCAAAAATCTAATTAGTCCATGTATATTTTCTTTTGTTACGTTAACCATAATTGGCCGAAATTGATCGCCATGGTATAATTTTTTGTGCGTCCTGACCCCCACTCCCGAGTTTTGTTGCGTTTTATCTTTGTTAATATTCATTGATTTACAAAAACAAAAAATACGTGTCTATTATTTTCCAATACTCTAACTGACGGACTAAATAGATTTGCAATTTACTGATGGTGCAAACTAGCCTATTTATCAAAGATTTTGATTAAGGATACTATGCTGATTCATCTATCTACATTCCCTCATGATAAAATATTGAGAACAACAAAGCAATCAAAGTAATTTATTTATTTATGGTCTAGATCTTCGATCAATAATTTTTCTTTACTCTTCTATCTGATGAGTTTACAAACTATTTTGTAATAACCTTCTTGTTTTTAATTGTGTTCTTCATCTTAGCACGGTCTGCCTCACAATTATGTAACTAACTTCATTGGACACTAATGTTGAAATTATGGATGCCTCTGGTTCTGTTTTGATTTCTTACAAAGGATTTCATTCCTAACTATTTTACTAAAGAAGATTGTGAATTCTGAATTCAAAATTATGAAATTGTGGTTTCTACATATTAACTAAACTCTATCGGTCAATTATATTCTCGTAATTAGAACTTACCCGCAATATGTAATTATTAACCTTTTCCTTGCTTGTTGTACAAAGAGATAAAGGTTTTCATTCCTTTAAGAAAATTCCAAGCATTAGGTAGATATGTGGTATATAAGAAGGTGCAGCGAAATTAAGGTACCTTCGTGAAACTCCCACAACGAAGTAATTATGCTTATACTTATTTCTTTGTGTGCCGTGAAACTTAAAGAAACAAAGTTCAAAGATACGAGTATGTTACAAGTTTTATAATTATAGGAAATTAATTTTGGTTTGTTCTATCTATAGAGACTCTAAAAGCCAATTAGTTTTGTTTACAGACACATTATTTAACATAATTTCAGCGTTAAGTCTTTAAATGTCAATGCCTACTTAGGAGAAAAAACTAACATACAAGTAACATTTGTAGAGATCCAATTCCAAGCACAATTTAAGACTAAAAATTAAACATTACCAGCAAGCAATAAATTAAAAGTCTTTTGTTTCCATTTGTGTTAAGAATTCTTCCAGTTATTCTAGTTAAAAGTATTTAAATTTCCTGGAGAGTTCCTGGGGGAACCATTGCACAAACATCCGGGAGCCAGCTGCTCCGAAGCTCCTACAAGTACAATTGCAAGTTCCGTTGCTTGCAGGGACGTGACTTGGGGGTTGTAGCCGCTAACTGAACCACTGTTTCTTGCTCCCAAGAAATAAAAACAACAGTTTACATAACGTTTATTTAACGTTAACAGAGCTTCTAATTATGGCTCTCAAACAATTTGTTCATTCATTTATTCTTGGAAAGTACTTCTGCAAAATTATTACAACAATCCAGCTGAATCAATCGAGGAATTTCTTCAATTTATTTAATGAAAGTTAATGTTAGCATCAACGGTCCGTTTTCATTTTGAGCTCAAAATAAATTTTATCAGACACAAACTTTTATCTCCTGAAGAAGGTCGGACTCACTGATGGCTTTTCGCCGGACAAGCAAAAACGAGTTCGGAAAATCAGTAAAGGAGTAACGAGAAAACTTTGCCATTATTAATCAGGTTGAAACACGTAACAAAGTAATTCTTGTAGCTGAGTACCTATCTCGCAGCTTTAAAACATTGAAAGACCATTAAAAAGGCAAGTCATAAAACGTCCGTTTCATCTTACTTTGTACGCGATAATGGATTGTTAAAAGGCAAAGTTCTTTTTTATCTTTTAAACACAATTAAGACACTATCTACCAGCTTACCATTGGATGGAAGTAATTCTTGGCGTGCAGAGCTGGCCACGGTAAATTAAAAGGCTTTGGCTTTCAAATTAACGTTGCCAATCGACTAAATGGTGCTTAAGTGATTTGTTTTTATTCTGGAGAGGACCTGTGGATCCACACAGAGTTTAGCTGAAACTTGTTAAAGCCTTAGCTTTTATCCTTTATTTTGCAGTAGTATAGGTACATTTTGTTGTTTGTGTTTGTTGGCCCGCTTCGACCGGAAGCCGCCCCGACATTGTTGGGAAAAGGTTAGGTGGGTGTTGATTTTACAGTTTTTTTGTGGGTACTTATAGTTACACCACTGCCAGAGATTAATTTAAGTCTTTTATTCATTCTAAAATGCATGGTAAAAAAAGTCGTAAGAAAGCATTGTTGTTCTTCTACCATAAAATTTTTAAGAGCAGACAAAGAAGACCAAACGAAGCAGGAAGGAAATCTAAATTCTTCCATGACAAAGGTGGTTTCTAAACACCATCATTTGCCACAGTCATTGTCATAAAAATAATGCAGTCGTTATTCGTAAAATTAAAAATAGCTTGGAGCCGTAAACGTGACGTGAATGGCTCTCGCCGGTGACGGCCGCGGACGGTGCGGCGGCGGCGCCTCGGGCAAATTGACACGAGCGCCGCCATCGAGTGTCACACTTATTGAAACAGCTCGATACGTGATACACCGCGCATAACCGCCCACAAATTTAATTATCCTTTTACTCTGTCACCACTTCCGATTTCCCACATTTATACCGCCAACCAATAATAGCATTACCGAATGGGACATTGTACGAGTATGGAGCTCGGTACTTGATGCCAATTAAATAACAGAGAAACGTTGTGGTTAGTAAAACATATTTTTGAAGTGAAAACTTCTTCAGGCACGTTGTACACTTTTTGGGTGAACAAAAATCATGGAACTCGAGTCAGTCACCTTACGCTTCGTAGCACTCGTAGCCGATCTGCTACGGCGTAGCACTGCTAGGCGAGCGCAGGGCACAACCCGTAGCAGGTATAGATTTCTTAGTTTTTATTTTTATCGACAGATCTAAAAGACTGCCCTGCATTTTTTTTTAATTACCGCAATACATGGACGAATGTATAACATACCGTGTACTTTTAATTTACATTTGTAAAATTAAAAGAGAAAAAGGCTATTTATGCAGGCTCGTGGGAGATCGAGCCGTGTAGACATACAAGCGTGTTATTTATTCATTAGCACGGAGCTCGACGCGCCGTTGTTTCCGCCGTACGATATGAAATCTCATATTAACTTGTCTACTTTCAGAGACTCGACGAATTTATGTAGCGAGGGAAATTGTCGCGGCGCTGTCTTGACGTACGAGTACGACTTTACGACGTTTCGTATGCATAAACTTTGTTTACAGTTACTGAGCGCGGCTCATCAGCTCATATGCTTTTACATAAATATTCATAATCTAGTTGCTTGCTATTTAAAGTCTCGTAAACATAATATACTGAAGTTAATAATGAATTGAAGCATGCAGGCTTAGGGGATTACTAGGTACTTTGATTTTACTTCTGATCAAGACTTACTTTCATATGTGTTAGGTTGAGCTTGGTTTTACTGAATATATTGTATATTACTCAACACAAAGGATGGATTCGCTTCCTCTCTCAATGAAAATATTTTAATTGTCATCATCATATCAGCCTAGAATCAGCCACTGCTGTTTATAGGGGCCTAAGGATTCAAGGAATATCTTATAGTGATCTTTAAACGTTGAATTTGTTGCTATATCCGCATTAAGATACTGAATAGCTTCTCATACGTCGAGCTTTAAATAGAATGTAACCCCAGTGCTAAGTTACTGCTAACTGACATAAAAACACAATGAAACTATTTCATCCCTGCGTACATAACGGTCTCTTAAATACAGGCAGCGAAAGTTAGACGGGGGTCAAGCCTCCATTAATTAAACAGAAGGGCGGATGCCTAATACCCTCATCTTGCAAACCACCGGGGCGACCTCACCGGAACTTTCAAAAGGTCAACACTTCGCTCGCCGCCATCGAACATTATACATTATTGATCTTGTTGCGCACGTAATAACCCCAACGTGCCTTCAAAGTAGGATTCCAGGGTTCTAGGCCGTCTTAGATCAGACCTTCTGCCGGTTGATGTCTTCATTGTAAGCGGTTTATATATTCCCGAGCCAATGTTATTCATATCGGGACCCTAAAGTTAGCCAAGCGATATTTTACAAAGTTGCCAATTTTTGGGGCGAATACATTTATGTAGGACACGTCACGTTGGTTTTATATTATGTATGATACTTAAATCTTTTAAATGTGGAAGCCAGGGTCTTAAATGCGCATCGCCGGGATGTACCTGCTTTATATTCAGTTCCCCCTGCAACTGCTTGGCAAAATAAATTAGGTCATTATTTCACTGACATTGCTCCTTCTTTTAGAAGCAGGCTTCTTTTATGCTTTGAATATATTTCGCTGTTATATGATTCGTTAAGAATATTATTTTAGTCAAAGGACATAAGTTTTGTGACATCAAAATGATGAAAATGGATTTTTATATCATTAACGTGCAAATTATGATCACATAACAATGTGATCGTAATTTGCTAACCCGGAAAATGGTTTGAAAAGTGTGCAGTTTATATACATAGCTGTTTGTTACAAGAAAATAAATAAATAATTTAAGACAGATTTAGTAACCTTTAAAATAAGCGAACAGACACGGCAATCAAATGCAATTACAATAGGAACGTACTCTGAGCGGAGAGGTTTCTGATTAAATATTGAGCTATCAGTTAATGGCGGTAGAAATTGCGGGAATTATTGAAAGCACTTAAAAGCTTGTACTAACAGCTGAGGAGATTCTACTGATAGGCTTTCCAATTTAGATGATTATTGAATAAGGAAATTGAAGATCCCACTCACCTACAATTTGTGAGGCAAAGATTTTAAGTAACATGGTTAAAACGTGCGTTTCATCATTATTAACAAAAAAAAAAAAAAAAATATTTCAGACAAAAAAGTCCATAGGCAAGGCAAGGTTATTAGTCCAAGAAATTTGCTTATATCTATCTAGAATTTTGCTTATATTAATTTTGCTTATATTATTAATAGCGAAATTGTTATTTGAAAAACTACTGGGAAAAGCCAATAACATTGTCACACCTGGGTATCGATTCCTCAGACCACATTAACAGTAGAGCGCTGACGTACGTTAGAGCAACGAGACATTTAAGATATTTTTAATAAAAGAAAAACTTGCAAAGTATATGCTAACCAGTAAGACTTGTGCTGAACTTTTTCCCAGACGTATGCATGCATCATTGCAACATGCGACCACGGCAGTCGTACCCGCACCTGTCAGGGCTGGGTCAAAATCACCATATTCATGAACCAGCTACCTTGGGCACCCGTTTACCCTTGCACAACCTCTGGTAAGGTAAGGATTTCATCAGCACATTTCTTCCCCTTTTTGTGTTATAGATGTCATGTTTTGTTACAAATTGACGTCGCATCGAAAAATTTTTGGAGGACCAGAAGTCATGGACCAAATTAGCTCCAATGAAATTTAATTACTTGAGAAAACTATATCCTGAAAACTATTGATGCTGGAATAAGAATATGTTGGTATCTTATTCAGCATTTCAATTACCACTGGACGTATTTCCAGCCTAAAATTACCCTATATCCCATGATCTATCCTTGTGCCAAATTCCATCCTGATGAAATCAGTGAAGGCGTGGCAAACTAATCTACTTTCACATTAAAATTTACAATTTAAAATAAGCCGATAATACCTTAACCGAATCCGAATCTGTTGGATGCGAAGGATGAAAAGATGCAAGGGAATGGAAGGATGCAAGGGACCGGTCAATGTGGAGACACTTGGGGGAGGCCTATGTCCAGCAGTGGACGTCTTTCGGCTGAGATGATGATGATGATGAACCAATACCTACCTTATTTGTTTTGTTTTAAGAACAGATAATGGTTCGTTATGTTCTTAGTGGTTTTTTCTCATCAGGAATTTCCCAATAGCAGCCAAGAACTCTGGAACTAGTGTCCAGTTGAGGGCAATAGCGTCGCTCCCTGTTACATGAGACCTAAACATAAGTGGCAAAATTTTGGTGTACTATGGACACATCTTTGCCTAACCCTTCGTGGATTACAGGCGTGATGCTATGGTAGGTAATTGTGGTTCATAAATATACTGCCTTTCTAATAATACGTAAACATATTTAACAAGCAAGATCTTTTTGAAATACATACAGCGGCGTGGTATTTGACCGAATGAATGCCATCTACTTACGGAACAGAGGTTTTATACACATAGGTAAGTTCTAGGTATTTTGTGTTTCGTTTAATTCATCCAAAGGTATTTTTGGGCCGGCAGTCTCGATACGGATAACAACAAAATTCGGTTGCAATAACGTCTCTCCAAGATGCCTTTCTCGCAAGCATCGTTATTGCAAACGATTTTTTTCACTATTTTGCCGATCGGAAAGTAATGATAGTGCCGTTATGTTGAGACTGAGAACTCTACACTACCTTGGAAGATAGATGTGTCTCTGTTATATTTCTATCCATTGTATTCTATGTTGAGCAATTTAAAAGCTAATCATTACAAGGATAGCTTAGAATCTAAGACTTAACATTGAAGCTACCTCTATCCATCCAATAATGTCGATATCATGGAGATGTATCCACATAACCATTACGTAATTGAATTCCTGACCGAGAAGCAGCATCCCTCCTAATGGTTCATTTCAATTTTAGATGCCAATAACAGTTCTCACGAATGCCTCCCAACGCTACGGCGCTTAACACATCGGGGAAACTAGGGTAGTTCTACTATCTTTTATGGAGAGACAATGTGCTTTGTTCGAAACGAAAATAACGATACTATTTTTTTATCTTCATGAAAACACATTATAATTATTATCTCATCACCTCCTTACACAATAGAGACTTTTTACCCTACTATGGAAAGGAAGTCCTAAAGGAAGGGTTAAGTATGCTTTTAGTGGGTCTATGTATGTTTGTATTAACGTGTGTTCCTCCGTAACGATTAAGCTATTCATCCGATTTTGATGAATTAGGTGTCAATCGATTCAATTTTATGACCCAGTAATATAGGCTACATTTTAACCGATTTCAAACGTCGGGTTTTTAGTTGTAGTATTCCACACAAATTCTTGTTGTACCCATCCGTCTATGTTAATCATTTTTCGTTTAATTTTCTTCCTAATAATTTAGTATGTAAGGAAAACATTGTTGGAAACCTAGCAGAAAATTTAATATTAACACTAATACAGCTTAGACATAGGAATTCGCCCTAAAACAGAAAAGCCGGAAAGCATCAAATTCCTGCCGGAAGGAAAACTCTTCCACCACAATGTGTGGGGGTCATAAATAAACTATCCGTGAGCCGGGTTCAACCTAGATTAAGTATTGTATGGCCACTAATCTTGCCCACCATGAGGTAAAAATAAAAGCAAGTGGGAACAAAGGGAGGCGCATTGCGCGATCGTAACTTTGGCTACGGAGACAATGCAAACCACAGTGCAGTGTTCCTGTTTACGAGTTAGCACATTATTAGAAATGCTCCACTGAGATAATCTCTGGAAATTAACTATATGTGCTGTTCTCCACACATTCGCATACAGCATTAAATTAATTTGAAGCCAAGTGCATGCAATTATAACTTTAGCGGGATATGTATAACCTTTCTGTATAAGTAGTTACACATGATAGGAAAGTTTATAAAAGTGTTTGCAGAAAATGTCCCCGGCGAGTTTGGAAACTGACTTAAAAACGGAACCTCGGCTACAGTTTTATTATGAACTTGTCTTGGTGCATAAATAGATACACTGAAAATAAACTGTATCTACTTACCTAGTATAATTTTCACACACTAGTCGTGTTACCTACTAACCACTAACTTTACGTTATGTGCCATAGAAAGAAAGAAAGAAAGAAAAAACATTTATTTGGCTCACGCCACAAGTGCACACAGTATAAAAAAAATAACAATATAGAGAAAAAAAAAAGAAAACTAAATTGTTATAGAAACCTTACTTGTAAAAAAAATAACTATGCAAGTTGCCTAATGGTAACTAAGTTTATAAGTCTATTTATTACACCAGACAAAAAGCTCCCCACAAGAAGTAACCTGTTATATTTTTATCTGACTTATCATTGACATCACTCTAAAATAGACATCCGGTTTTTATATCCAAATATAAAAGATAAATCGTCATTATACAACGAGACCAAAGGATATCGATATAAAAGCCTTCGAGATCTTTGCCGATTACAAAATATAAATATCAATAGACCCTTATGTAGCAATAAACATCAAATAATGCTGAGAAACTAGCCATTTTCTGAATCGTAACATAAAAGTAGAAAACGCAACATTCACGTATCTTTCACGGCTGCTCCCTTTGAAATACAGTCACTGCTTGTTAGTGTGCCTCTCGAAATATAACTCCTACATTTTCCTGCTCCCTTTGTACTGTTTAAAGGCTCGAAACTTTTGCTACCTATTCAAACTTCAGTTATATGAAAGAATAATAAACAAATCTAGAAGTTTCGCAGCGTAGGACAAAGTTGCAGAACGATTTGAATTGTTATTTATGCACAGAACCTACCTTCGGCGACGGGTTTGGACCAACTCGATCCAAATAACATTGTATTTCAACTGTAAAACTACCTTAAGTCCATTCTGTACCAACCCTTAGCTGTAGTGCCTACATATCGGAAAAGCTCAGCTTGGTATTATAGTGTAGGAAAAATAAGGAATTGGAAACGAATTATGTTCAGCCACAGAGTAGGTAATCTCGCACGGATGATTAATATCAAACGTGGGCAGGAAATTGATAAAACGCTATGCTGTGTACGTTTGCCGCGGTTGACTTGACTTTTATCTCTTGGACAAGAGCCAGAGTCGGATTGGTACTCAAGTTGTCGGGCCAGTTTAGTACGTAACCTCGCGGTGCTATTGAAAACTCCCACTAAAAGCATACTTTTACGGCTGCTTACCGAATAGATATACATATTAGATGACCTTTTTAGGACAAATCAAATTGGGAACGCAAACATTTTGAAGGATTAATAAGATACTCAAAAATACTCACCTATTACAGCTCCCTAACAAGATTTCCTTGTAAGTGAGTTGTTTGTGTTGTAGATTTATCTTGGATAAATATCAGATTTTAACATTTTGATCTCAGACAAAAGGAATTAAGAAAAAAGATTATCAAAAGTGTGGAGGGCAACCCTCGCACTCGATTATTTTCTGCCCTCGCAACTTATCGCCGTTTTCTTTAAAAAATCCAACACGAGAGCACCGTCAAGTTTTCGGCTTTATCAGGAAATCTAATAATAAAACCTTTATAAATTCGTCACGTCGTAACGGTGTAATGTAATTTTGTCTCCTAATAATATCTGAACTTTGGGAGCTTCGTCCACTTTTGGAATATTTTTTTTTATGTGTTTTAGTGCAAACGTCGCTAGGTATTGGTATCGGCGTTGGCGGGAGTCCAACATGGAAATGACAGCAACACGACCTGCGTCCATCGCTTTTTGTAAAACCTAGAAGCTTTTGCCTTCCTCATAAATCTAACTCTAAAAGTCCAATGATTGAGAGGAAAAAAACCCATTTATTTTCTCGCTGACGTAGAGATTGACTCCTCACAAACAACTAGTTACTTACAATCTCAGCACTTTATCAAAGTTGGTTCTAGGAAATTGGCTGTAAGGAAGATCTCAACAAGCGAAGCTCGAGTAGCTGATACGTCAACGGCTAACAACACTTACAATCTTCCCCATTTCAGTATAAGTTATTGACAAGGGACAAAGGGGGCAAAGACTTATTGAAATGAAAAATTTAATCGAGCAATCTAATTGGATTTTCGCACCGAGAATTAACTTGAAAGAAAATTGAGAGCGCTTAATGACATTCAGATCACTTAAATCTCTATTCATCATGTTTTATTTACCTACCTATAATATAAGTTTATTAATTTCGAGTAAGAGCAAGATTTAAGTCTTTGTTCATAAAATTACTTTAAACCTCGACTTAAGAGCTACCAGGTTATTTATAGTGAACCTTAAAAAATTCTAAAAAATCGTATTTGGATTATTGATTTATTAGTGGCGTGCGGAAGCTTTCCATAGCAAGTATTCTGCAAAACCATGGTATTAAAAATGAAATGAAACGAACAAATCGTATTTATCTATATCTCACTCAGTTCTATGCAGAGAGATTTTTGAGGTCTCCACGATAGAGCATCTTTTGTTCTTGTGCACAAACAAATTGTCTACTGTCAAAGGGCGAAATAATCGCGGTGTGAATAATGAAAAGACAATTTGCGTTGACGATGCGAATCCTCGACGCAAGTTCAACGGACATTGGCGGGATGCGTGCGAGGCAGGCAGACGGACTAGGCGGCCCAGAACTTCCATCTAGTATTTGATTTACTTAAATCTAGATTCTCTGAATCTAAACCAAGAAATATTTTTTCTCTTTTTTTTTAGTTTTGTCTTCAGCATCGTAGGTAAGTAAAGTTACCTACTCAAATTTATTAAAACAAAAGAAAAATTTCCAAATTCCGTATTTTTTACGAATAAGCACAAAATGCCTGCCTACCTTCTTCCGAAAAATTATGACGATCAAAATCCGTAATGACATCATTGACCATTCACATGTCATGCATTTCAAATGATTTTGATTTAGTATACAATCTGAGTGGATGGGCGACCGTCAGCGGGGTGTCGGCACGCAGGCGCGATGGGGCTGCTGCGCCCCGCGGCCGGCAGCTCCACGACGCCACGGGCGCGGGCGGACGCCGCACGCTCATCGGCTTCACACACATGACTCGATTCTCTCTCGAATACAAATCGATACGTATCCGATTAATCAAAACTCTAAAGTGCCAAACGAGTCCAATGCTTAAAACGCAACAATTGACAGTTTTCGAGCACATTTACCCACTGCGGCGCTAACTACAATGTAGAAATGTTATCTGTGATTGGTGTTAGTGAATGTTTTTTGTGTATTCGTGTAAATTAGTAGTAAATTAATTGGTGACGATGTGTACATAACACAGGTGATTCGTGTGTGAGTGACACTAAGTAGATTTACAGGTACGTACTGTAGTATTATTGCCATTAACATAAAACAGGACAAAATGAAAAACAACAGATCTGAATTGCTAATAAGAAACGTCATTATCCTACGCGTTTCATTGAGCAAAACTATTATGTTGGTGCTGAAGAAATCTTGTTATTTCTGAGGTTATACATTAATAATAATAGAACCTTTTCCTTACCTCGTTACACAACAACAGCAGGTCTAAAAATAGAAGCGATTCTCTTTTATTTATAGCAAAACCGGGAAATTCAGATACGTACATTTTGACTAAATGTAAAACAAACCTTCCTTTGTATGTAACATAATAATATTAAATACGGTGCTTCTTTTTCTCGTCTGAAACTGACAATCGTATATTATTATGATGTCAGAAACATACGAAAACATTACACTGTACCCAAAATAGCCTGAAACCTGATAAAGCCTGTTTTCATGTTATGATGTGACACGTCTGACAACTAGCATTAGCAAATCATACCGTAAGAAGAAATTGAAGACAAAATATACAAACGTTCCTTTGTGTCTGAGTTTTCTTTATGTAATACATTGTCTCATAAAACCTTTTCATTCATAGGACCTTACATGGTATAGAATAGCTACTATCTACATTTACATACTTTATTAGATTCTAATTTTATTCTGTTATTATTTCACCCCAGCTCGTTTTATAGAGATTTTTCCTTGTGTTGTAATTGGAAATTAAATATTACCGCTTCCCTTGCAGGGTAATTTCATTATGAGGTCAGTTTAATGTTGTGTAAGAGGATAAATTACTATATCAGTAAAGGCCATTTTCGGCATGATTATTATAATTAGCCTTTGAGTCAAAATATACAGAATCTGGTCCCGGAAACGAAAAGTTTATTTCCCTTTGAAGCGAATGGGGGCTTCGTCAAAGGACTGGCGACTTCATCCCTCAGCCGATTGCTGATTGTAGTCACAGTCCTATCGATGACTGATGGTAATGATGATTGTCCACTTTGGAGGTCGTAAACCCATCGTCCTTCCTTCCTCGGTCGGCAGCATTAACGGGTACCGGACAGGTACCGTAACTTCTTCTTCACTATTATTGTCATTATGCCGCCTGTTCACCGAATCACTCTAGCTTTCCAGCTTTAACTATAACAGGCTGCATGGTGTATTGCAGCTTACGGATCTAATTTCTGCACTACTATTAGCACTACGAAATTGAGATCAACGATCTACCTACCAAGGACGGTGACGGATTGATTTCGAAGAGTTAAGATGTATCTAGCTAGTATAATGAGAATTACGGGGCGACATCGTCATTGTTGACCGAGTCCCCATAAATAAAGAAATAAAAACACAATCAGCTCATCCAGATTTTGATAGAATGAGGTTTAATACCACTACTTTAACGTCACGTCACATGCTACTATAGACAGTATCTTACAATAACAATAGCTTGTTGAAACCTTCCAACCAAGCTTGGTGGTTAAAACATCACGGGGGTTATGACAACTCGAGAACCCTGCGCTCATTAGTGAAAATTCCAGGGTTCTTTAACAAAAGCAAGATACAGACTGACGTCATAATATTATTACTCATTTAGTTCGGGAATCTCCAAGACAGCTAAGAGCTCTTAGTCAAGTGTTAATTTGCGCATCAAAAAGGACAATTCCTCCGTTGTTACAATATCGCGGTGTCTTATGACGCCGTCTAACGTGTCTCATAAGCGGTCTGAAGGGTGAAGATTATGAGCACTAAGGGCTAAGGGTGAGGTTTTTGTAAAAGTAATTTGGTTGCGTATACAAACATAGTAAAATTAAGGACACGTAGCCTTGTCAATAGGTGACCGTAGCCATCATGTCATAGGCTCTGAGAGCACGATTTCACCGTTCCGGCCGGCAGCGTATAAAAGATTCGCGAGTCCGAATCTGCGTTTAACGCTCAACTCCGGTTTCGGACCGCCTTCAAAGTCCGCCTTCCTCCAAAGTCCGCCTTCAAAGGGCCGACAGTCTCGACTATCGGCCCAGGACGGTATTCGGTTGCAATAATGATGCTTGCGAATAATGAAAGTCTCTACATCCTAGACGCATTTCGCGTAAGCATAATTATTGCAACAAACTTTATTCGTTAGTAATCAGCGCTCGAAAGTTAGCGATTTTGTCGTTATCTCTGTCGAGACTGCCGGCACTGGTCCTAGACGTGAATTCTCGTAGGGTGAGTAAACAGTCACACGTTTGGTTTATTTGGAAAGAATTGATAAACTATTCCATCTCCATCAGCTGCCCCAGTGGCGTCCTCGTTCTCTGTAATCTGTATAGATGTATAGACAATGTGTGCTTGACACAAGAAAACATAATCCACGTAAGCTGGAATTGCGAGCTAGATAAGAAAAGTCTGTTTGCTCATCACGCAGACTTTACCTAAGCTGGGGAAAAGACAATATTTCAATTTCTAGGAAGGCAATAAAAAAGATGAAACTAGCAGTTCCTTCACACAAATCTATCATAAGTAGTGTTTTACATCCGTTAATACTAAAAATATTAGGATGACTAGCTTCTGCCCGCGACTTCGTACGCGGATCCTGTTGCTTATGCCAGCGACAACGGGGTCGTCGAAGATCTGAAACGTCTGATGTCGAATTCTAAGAACCCGGGGACGGGAAAATAACGGATCTTTCCCACCTGAGCAACACACCATTTGTTTCTTTTTGCCATTTAACAGCTTCACAAAAAGTACAATTTTTAGCCATACCTCCGATGGCGGAATATGTGGCGTATTCAATCATAGGGGACGTAAAATGCACTCCGTGCCTTATCAACCCAAGGAAGGTCGCCATGCCCTTTTTTTTCGGTTGGGAAATAATCAAATAACTTCTCCAACTCTGGGCGGAGCGGGAGGGAGTGTCAGATTTTTACTGACTAAAACCCATCCATGTTCCTTCCTCGCCCTTTACGTTCCAGGGCCACGGTATCTCTTTCGAACAGTCCGGCAGCCCCGGCAGGCTTCGACCTTTGCGGGCCCCTCCTTTTATGCTGACATCTCTTTGAGGCGCACGTGGAACACGAACGCGCCGTCGACACGGCAGGTCGCCATGCCCTACGGCTATATCTTGATACACATCCGGTTTTTCAGATGATATCGACATTCTGTTCAGAGAATGTCGACGTCGATTAGAATTCAAACGTTCGTTCAATGAACGTGCATCGCGCTTCACGCATCACGTTCATCACTCGTTTCAAAAGACCTGTTAGTAGATGTGCGAATACGCTGAAAACTCAAGCCTGATTCTGTATCGGTAAAAATTTCGGATTCGCTCACGATCAGCGGACAGTCGCGCATCACGTTCCGCACTTGTCTCTAAAGACCTAGGAGAAGCTATGCGTAGATACGCTGAGAACTCAAGCGCAATTCTCTATCCGTGAACGTCTCCGACTCGCGAGACAATGCGTGACGGTCACGATCAGCGTTCAGTCGCGCATCACGTTCCCTACTTGTCTCTAGAGATCTAGTAGTCGATGCGTAGATACGCTTGAAACTCAAGC
Source organism: Xestia ashworthii (assembly GCA_950022955.1). Taxonomy (NCBI): domain Eukaryota; kingdom Metazoa; phylum Arthropoda; class Insecta; order Lepidoptera; family Noctuidae; genus Xestia; species Xestia ashworthii. The sequence goes on along the minus strand of OX465559.1, from coordinate 11,740,872 downwards.
GCAATTCTCTATCCGTGAACGGCTCCGACTCGCAAGACAATGCATGACGTTCACGATTAGCGGTCAGTCGCGCATCTATTCTTCACTGGTCTCTAGAGACCTGGATGTAGAAATACGCTGAGAACGCAGGCGTGCTTCGCGATCCGAAGAGGTTACCACGGAGCAAGTTGCAGCCTGATGTTCTCGAACAGCATCAAGTCTCTCCTGACGCTCTTTGATAGATTCTTGGGATCTTATGATCCTAAATCTTTTAGCTCCTTTGGAACATTGGGAAAGATTTGACGTCTTTCTAGGCATGGTTATAGTTTCGTTGTGAAGATACCTGATCAATTGAAATCTAAGTAACTGCTCCCCTGCGTTACCGGGTAGGCTACCGAGTCACGAATATAACTGGAAAAGGAAATTAATTCTACAACAGGTGTCCGAGATCTTCGATTTTTATAAGTCAACAGAGAGTGCTCATCAGATTGAACAACTTTTGCTAAGACGTCATTCCTATATGTGTTATGGTGTAGCTGGGCTCTTGGAGTTCCACAACAGGTGTTCCAGATCTTCGATTTTTATAAACCAACAGAGAGTGCTTATAAAATTGAACAACTTTTGCTAAGACGTCATTCCTATATGTGTTATGGTGTAGCTGGGCTCTTGGAGTTCCACATCAGATGTTCCAGATCTTCAAACTTATACTCTCAGCAGAAAATGCTCATCATGTAGAACAATTTTTGCTATGGTGGCATTTTTGTATCTCTTATAGTTTAGCTGGTCTGTTGCGGTTATGCATCAGGTGTTCAAGTTTCCAAGATAAATTATAGCCTCATAGCTTCTGCCCGCGACTTCGTTCGCGTGAAGTTTTGATATCGCAACGCATCGCCTACTCAACGAAAGTTTAAACTGCTTTGTTCCCGCTTGCAACATTTCTTATTGCTGCTCCGCTCCTATTGGTCATAGCGTGATGTTATATAGCCTATAGCCTTCCTCGATACATGGACTATCCAACGCAAAAAGAATTTTTAGAATTTGTAGTTCCGGAGATTAGCGCGTTCAACCAAACAAACAAACAAACAAACTCTTCTGCTTTATAATATTAGTATAGATAATTTAGGATGTAATGTAAATGCACATACGTAAGTCCCCTTGTAAGTCATCCTCTTTTGCAACACTCGCTTTCAAAATTAGGTTTGCTGTAAGAAAACCCAACTCTGGGTTAAGCTCGCCTTTGTACATAAGCTATATTATTGCAGTTACTCGTATTATGTATTTTTGATGATGAGAGATCTAGCTGTTCTCCCGCTACGCAAGGTATTCATAGAGAGGTTTGCAACGGCTCATTTTATTTGCCAGTATTTTTTTCGGTCGTTGCATGGCCGTCGTCGCAGTGGATATAGTCCCGCCTTCAAATTTTAACAAAGCGAAGCTTAATACACGTGCGTTGCTTAGTCATAGTAGCTACTGTGGAGCGGTGCTTACAAGGAAATTGGCCATCAAAAACACGACAACTAAGATTGATTGATGTCAATTTTCTCATTAACCGCTCATTGTGTCTGAATTGGGGAAGCTCAATTTAAATTCATTACTAGCGACCCACCGTGGCTTTACACGTGCAAGTTATTATAAGGTATTATAAGTTACTAAAAGGAAAATGAAAACTACGCTTTGTCCTGTCTTATCGAAGACAACAAAAAAAATGTGTGAAAGCGGTCCTCAAATTAGTGATGCTCCGTCATAAATGTGTTAATTGATTTTATTCAGATGGATTTTGTAAGTAAAATTAATCGGCCCCTTGCATGCGAGTAGAGTTAGTATTTCTAAAATAAACGGAAGTGCTAACCCGGTCCAAAGCTAAATCGAAACCGAAAGAGATGTAGTAAATAGGAAACTACACAAAATGGTCCCAGCTGTATTGCGAATATCTGTGACAGTCGGCGAGCGCGACGCTCCAAATCTGACAACTGTCTTACAGTATCAGTAGTTGGTACAGCTCCTTCACTGGGCGAAATGCGACATTCAAATAGCTTAGCTACATTTTCATAAGATTTATTCGTTTTTGCCCGCGGTTCTGCCCGCTTGGATACAGCAATCGTGATAAAAGTATCCTACAATACAAGCTCACCACAAGCATGGTCTTACTTGTCATCATCAATCAACCAATCAATCTTGTAATCATTTCAGATTCATCATCAGCCTATTAATGTTCCCACTGCTGATACACAGGCCTCCTCTCTATGAAAAGGAATGGGCTATAATCCACAACGCGGGCCCAGTGCGTATTGGTAGATGTCACGTGTCTTGGATTTTTTTCATGCCGATTTCCTCACGATGTTTTTCTTCACCGTTGTGAGAGCAGTGGTGATGAAATAAATTACACAAAGTAATGCGCCTGTCTGGGTTTGAACCCACGACTTATTTATTGTTCGTAAGTCGGGGCCGCCACCACTGGGCCACCGCTGCTGCCTCCTGAACAGATTTTAGCTTCACGTTTATATGTTATTTAGTATGGATTTAACTAAAAACCAGTCAATATTACAGGTCTGCTTGAGAAGAGTTTTGGGCGATAATCACGGATTGTTAAACATTAAGTCGATAAACATTGTCGAAGTTTCTCGGTCCGTTTGATGTCAATGTAACTTTTGTCTCTCGGATTACAAACAGAAGTTCTGAGGTGTCACTCGAGCCTTGGACTAAACTATAAACAATGACTACCGTGTTTGAACCAAGTCATTGGTTTTAATTACTGTAGTTGTCGATCAAAGGTTAAGTTTCCGCTGCGTTTTTAGATCTTTGACAGTTGTTACGGGACATCAAAAGCTGCGCCGGCCGCAAATAAACTGGGATTAGGGCAGGAGAATGAAGACCCCAAAGTCTGACAACCAGTCGTACCAAGGCGTATCGTGTTAGTAATAATAGCTGAGTTGATAAGTTAGTCGCTAGGTTAGAGTGGAAGTTGAGAACATAGTTTATAAAAGGCTATGCAGAGAAGATGATGAAGTAACCTCGGATTTCTACAAAATTTTGAAATACAGACCGGCGCGGCGCGGCGTGCGTGACTTTAATGGTTAAATTATAAAGGGTGTAAAGAAGCTAATATCGAAGCCGAAAGGCACTTGTTCTCCTGGTCTTTGTGACCATTTTTTTGTTCTAGACCATACCTGGAATCCTTCTAGTTACGGAGATATTGGGGGTCAAAGTTCCAATTACCACAATTTTTTTTTACTAATGCATGTATTCATTGTAAGATTTTTACTTTCAACACCTGCATGACCCACGCCCCGTTCAAAACATCGACCAGCAGAATGTTTAGAGTTTTCACCCCAAAAAAAAGTATTTTCCCAGCAATGTTTTTTGCGTAAAGTTACGTTGCGTGCTTGGTTGACGGCTTCGTAATGAGTCTGTTTACACCCTGTATGCAAAGGTGACTCCTTTTCAAGTTAATACCTAACCACTTGACCGCACAAAGCGGTTGTAGCTTGATAAAATTCCGGCGTACGGTCGAGCACTTTCAAGATATGAACTAACTGCTCTCTAACTGCTCTCTTGAATCAGTCCGAATATCAGTCAGTCAGTGAATATCTGTCTATGTCACAAAATATCACGGTGTGAGTAAAAACGGAATTTGGAAAAAAAGGACTCGTTTTTCCCCGAATGTGTAGAAGGCGCAATAAAATTGTGGTTATTGAGTGGATAGAAGTCCATGCAGTGAATAATTATTCAAATAATATTTGGCTGAACATTCAGAGCCACTGCAGATTTTGGCTTTGTAAAAACATTACCCCAACTAACAATTTTTTTTGTAAGTACAAACAAAATACAATAAAATGTAGTTTTAGTTAACATCTAGAATGTAAACAAAATATTCAATAGCACAAAATAATTACACTCTGCTATAACACACCTATCTATATTCCCATCAGCAAGACTAATTAAAATAACGCTGGGCTAAAATACCTGTAATGTAGTTAGCAGTTTGTTCAGCTGCAGCGTGCATGTATGAAGTTAGCTACAACAACAATTTCGCTACATTCCGAGACGTGACTCCACTTACACCTATTACTAACTTCGCAAACTGCCATGACCTTTGTACGGTAACGTAGTAATTACTTTTAAGGTTGTATTATGTAGCGACCGACAGGCAGATGGCCTTTTATTATTAGCTCTATTTTTGTTCCCTGGAACTGTCATGTTTATTGTATATTTTAAGTCTTCTCTTGAACGGCTCCGCTGTGGGCGGTAGATATATGGATGAGATATAATGTAGAGATACCAACATTTAGAAAGGTTATCTTTAGAACGTTTCTGTTCACTTTATGTGAAAACGTCGACCTTTAGGTACACTTTATTGGTTTAGGTACTTAACTAAATGTAAACTAGCTATCAATTTGGATCCTTTGTTAAAAGCTGATAGTGACCAAAATAATTGCTAATTGAAAACTGGATAGCACTTTGTTTACATTTAATTTTAATAAATATATCTTGGAACAGAAGCCAGTAATAATTACTATCCTAGGCCGTGGGTTATCAAACTTTAAGTCAGTTATTATCTTAGTTCTTCTTATTATTTGGGGTAGGCATCGTATTACTTTTTCTTCTATATGTACATAACAGCCCCCATATCAGTGGTAACTTCTTTTCTGGCCGTTATTTCGCGTTGTGTCGGTGATTCTCTTTTTTGTAATCAAACTAGTGTTGACCAGAACATTGCCACTCCCGGCGTTAGTGGTGGCTTCGGTCAGGATACTCAAAGTGCAGGTGAAATTACACATAGAGCATGATAATCAAATACTCATAATTCTAGATTCTCACACAAAATTGCTTCGTTTTTTCGACACTCATATTGGCAACATTCGAATCCAAAGCATTCCCTCAATTCTCCCTGTTCTCCATCACATGTTATTTATTTTAAGGAAATGAAAATAATTTCGAAACAAAAGAAAATAATTTGATTGTGTTTCTTGTTCAAATAGCGGGATCAATGGGAAAAACAAAGTAACATTACGCTGCCATAATTTATTATTATGTTTATCAAACAATACCTATTTACCGTTACAATAATATTTTTTACGGGATGTATTTTCCAAAGCTTTTTATGTAGTGTTTAGGATAGTGATGTTATTGGCACAGCAAGACTGACACGATGCTTATGAACAGTAACATTTTTGTAATTCAAATACCTGTTCTCGCAAAGACTAGGCGATACCTAAAGGAGTGCCTAATTAAAAGGGCACTGTTGAATTTTTAAAGCTCGGCTATTTGTACTAGTCTTATTGTCTGTATAAGACTGACAGAGGGAAAGTACTCTAAATACTGGAGATAGCAAATGTTACTCAAAGGACACATTTATTTTTAAAACGAAACAAATCTGCATTCACAGATTTTAGAAAATTGGCTTGCCACATTCGGGCATCGAACCCGGGATGGATCGATTACCTAGAGATCGAAAAAATAACATTTTCACTTCTCATGCTCTAAAAGTACGCCAATATAGCCCTACAAAGCGGGATTAAAGTGACCATTTATTGCCTAGGGAGTAAAAAGTAATTTAAAATGGAACGATCATTTATTTACTCTAAAACATGGTAACAAAAGAGTAACTTATCAAAGGTTTTATTTAAATTTCGAATTGGCTTGCAAATAGAAAGCGGTTTATTGAAAAAAAAAAACATTTATTGAAAAATTATTATTGTTTGTGTGCATCGTTGATTTTGAAAAGTATGTGCAATGCCTTTTTTTTTTTTTTTTAAAGCATTTATTTCAAGTAGGCCAGTTACAGGCACTTTTGAATTGTCGAAACAAAAATGAACATTTAATGTAGCTACAGTCCCAGTCACAAGACATAAAAACTGTGAAAGTACTGTAGTTGCCCATTCCCTAGCGTAGATCTCTATGGAGAAGAACGGGCAAGAAACTCCATGGACACTCTTTTAAATCAAAATATTGTTACAAAATCTTGGTTACATCATTCATGTTGAGATGGTATATTATGTGAGAACAATGTAGCAAGATGTGCACGTTAAAAGTGTCCATAGCAAAACCAAAACAAAATATAACTCAAAAACAAAATAATTAATTCAAATAAACCATGGCGACTAAGAGATGACCAGTCACAACTGACAGCGCCCATTCACGCACATGACGCATGGATCAGCACCATTCAGCTCAACCATTTTGAAGGGAACTAAATGGTCCGACACACGCGCCACCATCAGCGAGACATTTGAGTGAGCATGACATACTCTCAACCTCCAGGGCACATTCAAGTCAAGAACTGCCGTAGGTTTCCAGTGAATGATAGCTTACTAGCACATAGTACTCACACAATATGGGCTATGCGATTATATAATACTAACATTGAATCTATACAATGCAAAGATAGTTAAGTACAATCTTCAGCAGCTCCAACTATACCATTTAATGCTATAAATTTTTGCGCCCCTGTCCATGTGGAGCAGGACCAGCATTAAGCCAAGCATTTTTATCAGCGATATAATCGCTCAACTTGTAATATGCTTGTTTACATAGTGTGCGTTTAATGCATGTTTTAAATTTCGTCTCATTCAGTTCAAGAATACTTTGTGGAATTTTATTATAGCATCTCAAACAGTACCCCATGAAAGATGAGTCTACTTTAGCGAGTCTAAAGCCTGGCTGAACTAATTGGTCCCTATTTCTAGTACTGTAATTATGTCTGTCACCTCTTTTACCAAAAAGATGCAAATTTTTTCTAACGTACATTATGTTTTCGTAAATGTATTGACAATGTACCGTCATAATGCCAATATCCTTAAACAGTTCCCTTAGAGAATCGCGCCTACGAAGATTATATATAGCTCTGATGGCTCTTTTATGCAGAATAAATATAGACTCAATATCTGCAGCCCGTCCCCATAGCAAAATACCGTAAGACATTATACTATGGAAGTAACTAAAATAGACCAGTCTAGCGGTATCTACATCAGTAAATTGACGGATTTTTCTAATGGCATATGCTGCTGAACTTAGCCGCCCCGCAAGAGATGTTAAATGAGAACCCCATTGTAGCCTTGAATCAAGCGTAAGCCCCAGGAAAACCGTTTTATCTACGAATTCAAGTTTCTCATTATTCAATAATATATCACAATCACTACCCTTAACATTCGGTAAAGCAAATCTTATGCATTTGGTTTTTTTTTCATTTAATACCAAATTGTTTGCTGTGAACCAATTTTGGACCTGAAGTAGGGCATTATTCACGTCATCTAAATTTTGAGCCCGTCTGTTTATCTTAAAAATTAAGGAAGTGTCATCAGCAAATAACACCATATTTTGTGGTTGGTTTTTCAATAAATAGGGTACATCATTTATATATACTAGAAAGAGGAAAGGACCCAATGGCCTCTGTTGCTAGCCGCTCCAGTAGTGTAGGTACATACTAATTATCTGTGGAGTGTGGATCATCTTCGTTGCGAAAATGTTGAGAGTTTGTGTTGTAATTAAAATTGTTAATTTGTGTCTGACCTGATTGAAGAAAAAACTGACCGCTCATTTCAGAATTTTAGTCGAGTGCAAATTTGTTCGGTTTTAAATGACTATTTTTCTCGCACTCGAGGTGAAAAGTACAGTTTGCACCTCGAGACTAAACGGCAATTTAATATAACCTCGCTTTCATTGACTCCCTCGCAAGCTCGGGAGTCAAACCACCTCGGGTATATTATGGCTTCGTTTAGTCCCTCGTTATATAATAAGTATACTATTTTTACCTTTTTGACATCAATCGATAGAGGTAATCATATGGATCAAATCTTCCAACAAACATGATAAATTAAATTAAGGCGCTACCCCAGGCAAAATTAGCAACTCTATTTGTGGTGATTCAAACTTCGTTTGAAATACTATTAGAATAAAGTTCTAATCAGCTTGCACTACAAAGTGGTTTTTACGTCAGTCACTGCGGGTCGAATAGTGCGAAATTAGTGATTTTTATTCTTTATAAAATCAAATTTCCGTCTTTTGAAAAAAAAAACTAGCATTATGTTCATTATTAAATTGTCTATCCATTAGTAAAGAAGCAAATCAAAATAATGTTAACTTTACGAGAAGAAGCATGTTATAAATATTTTTTTCTCATTTTTGTTTTGCTTGGGGTAGCGCCTTAAAGGAAAACCATGAATAAAAGTGCTTTATTTTATTGAATGTATCCTATTGAATTTAAAACTGTTCTGTAGATTTCATGGTTTTCCCTTCATTTAACATGCTTGTTAGGGAGATTTGATCAATATGATTGCCCCTATCGCTTGATGTAAAAAAATTACAGGATGTTATTTTTTCGAACTTTAGTCGGTTCGATTCTCGAGTGTGGCAAGCGAATTTTAGAAAATCTGTGAATGCACATTAGTTTTTTTAGGGTTCCGTAGCCAAATGGCAAAAAACGGAACCCTTATAGTTTCGCCATGTCTGTCTGTCTGTCTGTCTGTCTGTCTGTCTGTCTGTCCGCGGATAATCTCAGTGACCGTTAGCACCAGAAAGCTGAAATTTGGTACCAATATGTATATCAATCATGCCGACAAAGTGCAAAAATAAAAATTTAAAAAAACATTTTTATTAGGGTACCTCCCCCAGACGTAAAGTGGGGAGCGATTTTTTTTTTAATTTTGACCCTGACGTGTGATATATTGTTGGATAGGTATTTAAAAATGAATAGGGGTTTTCTAAAATCATTTTTTGATAATATTAATATTTTAGGAAATAATCGCTCCGAAAGTCAAAAACAATGTGTCCCCCCCCCCTCTAACTTTTGAACCATAAGTTTAAAAAATATGAAAAAAATCACAGAAGTAGACCTTTATATGAACTTTCTAGGAAAATTATTTTCAACTTGATGAGTTGAATAGTTTTTGAGTTATATAGCACTTTTTCAAAAAAACGCAAATGATAACTTTGTTTTTCATACAAATACTATGAAAAACAAAGTTATTTTTGCTGACGAAAAATGTTGGTATTTTTAATGGTCTGGGAAGCTACGGAACCCTACAGTGAGCGTGGCCCGACACGCTCTTGGCCGGTTTTCTTAAAAATAAAGGAAGGTTTCCTTTGAGTAAAATTTGCTATCTCCAGTATTTCGTGTACTTTCCCTGCAGATGGCATTGAAAAATTCCAGCCTGTATTAATCTGTGGTGCGCCAAGAGTTGAAATAAGAACACCATTTAGTTAGACATTGGTTTAGGTGTTACTTAGTGGTGATAAAAACGCAAAGACGAATCTTTGCTTAGAAACAATCAGGAAACTTTTCACCATTTTATAATTTTACTAGCCGATGCCCGCGGCTTCGCTCGCGTAAAATTATATACAAAAACCTTCCTCTTGAATCACTGTATCTATTAAAAAAACCCGCATCAAAATCCGTTGCGTAGTTTTAAAGATCTAAGCATACATAGGTACAGAATTTACCAGACAGACGTGGCGGGAGACTTTGTTTTATTTTATAATACGTAGTGATGCAACTGAAATTAAGTGTTCTTAAACCAGACGCTGCAGTGTCAAAGAACGCGTAAGTAAAATTCTGGCTTATAAAGCAATGCCTCTCCAGCAAACTTTGCTATTCCTTATCTGTATTAAGGAATAGCAAGGTTTGCTGGAAACGGTAAACGGGGTAGTAAGAGAAACTACCTTATTTTGGTATAACGTTTGTATGAACTACGCATGCTCCGCGGGCCTCTTAATTACAGTTAGCAAGAAAATGGCCATTTTACACAAAATATTTTTTGATGCCCATCGATCCTGTTCTAATACTGATCAGTACTAAAAAAGCCAGAAATTGAAAATCTTTTCCCATAAGTACACTTTGTTTTTTTTTGGGACAAGCCCGCCACTGTTCCCAAACCACTGTAATTCCTGAAAGCCAGAATCAACAGTGGCGACCATCAGAAAAGCGCCGAGACAAAAACGTGTAAATCTAGGTCATAAACTACCTTTGTGCCAAAGGAGATGTTTCAGAAATGTATGGAGCCTGGGCCAGCACTATGTACACTATATAGGTAAATATCGCTGTTTATTACAGTAACCGTTTTTATTGTTAATTTTCTTTAATTTCACTTCGTTTCAATGTATTTTCAAATTAACTTGGTCAAGGAGAGCAACACAACATAAAATTAAACATGGTGGATCAGAGCAGCATAAACCAACAATGTCATTTTGACAATGACATTTGATTCAACACATCCAATCCAAAATAAAAGCAAAGACAGACAAAGACGTCACTTCTTAAAACTGTCAAAGTCGTCAAACGTCATGTCACACAACTGTCATGGCTGCCTTCAAAATAGGGTTATCTTATTTAAAAAACTTAATTTATGTACGCCTGTACTCTTTAAATTATTTATTGGTATTTTTATTAAATTCCTCTATTTTTTTCCTATTTCTCAATGTAGTGTACATAGTGGTGGCCCTTAATCAAACATCTCCTTTCATTCAAGTCCGGTCAGTAGTTTTGCGTGAATGAGTAACAAACATCCAAACATCCATCCATCATAAATACGAAAGTTTGTAATGTTAGTAGGATAATCGATTAGGGTTCATGCCAAAAAAATTAATGAAAACCATGAAAAGCCATGAAATTGTTAACAAAATCCAAATTCAAATATCATCTGCTTGGCCTTTTCCCAACTACATATGTTGGGGTCGGCTTCCAGTCTAACCGGATGCAGCTGAATACCAGTGTTTTACATGGGGCGACTCTCTGACCTCATCAACCCAATTAGTACCGGGTAATACGATACCATTTGGTAAGACTGTTTGGATTACCAGCAACGACTGTCAAAGATCCATGAGAAGATGAGATGAAGAGTATGACAGCCGGGACCAACAGCTTAATAACGTGCTTTCCAAGGCACGGAGGAAACTCGGTATGTAATGGTGGTTACCCATCCACAGACCAACCTAGGCAAACACGGCTTAACCTAAAGATCGACCTAAGCGGAAATTATTATTAGCCACGAGCTGCTCCAAAAATCCAATTCAAATAGTGAAGTAATATTAATAGTGTCGCGGGCACAGCTATAGGTAATACATAAAGCAGGTGTATCATTTACAAAACAATAAGCACCAGTTCAAAAGTTCACGCAAAATTAAATGCTAAAAAATTCATTCTACAATAAAATCACACATGTTTTCGCTTGACATTTCCTGTTAAGGAAAAACCTTCCCCCATTGTTCCGATTACGAACATAGTACCGTTGAAGTACACACCCCTGGGATTTCTTCAGGAACACGTGTAAAATCTATATACATAATTATGCTAGTCCACTCACTGACTGACTGACCACTCATCACGAAATCTCGGAAACTACTGGGCCGTGAGGACTAAAATTTTGCACAAGCACTCTCTAGGGGGTGCAGGCGCGCACTTAAAAAGGATTTTTTTTTTAATTCGCACCCCAAGGGGTTGAAAACGGGTGTCAAAGTTTGTATGAAAGTCCTACTTATGTTTTTAAAGTTAGAGACATGAATGTGGGCCTGAATGTTCCTTTTGACGACCCGATTGGCGTAGTGGTAGTGACACTGCCTTACGTTCTTAGGGTCCTGGGTTCGAATCCCGGTAGGAGCAAATGTTTATGTGATGAGCACGGACATTTGTTTCCGAGTCATGGATGTTTATATGTATAATAAGTATGTATTTACAAACAAAAAAGTATATATGTAGTATATCAACTATCTAGTGTCCACGACACAAGCTTTGCTTAGCGTGGCACTAGGTGGCGCTGTGTGTTAATGTCCAGCGATATTTATTTATTTTATTATTTATTTTGGCTTCTAGGTGCTTATTAAGAAAAGGTTTTACGAAACTCAGCCCATAAGGGCATATTTTTTTTTTTTTTTTGGGCTAGCTAGCCGTCTGTCCGTCTAGTGACGACAGGCCGTGTCGACGGCGCGTTCGTGTTCCACGCGCGCCTCAAAGAGATGTCAGCAGAAGAGAGGGGCCCGCAAGGGCCGAAGCCTGCCGGGGTTGCGGGATTGTTCGAAAGAGATACCGCGGCCCCGGAACGTAAAGGGCGAGGAAGGAACATGGATGGGTTTTAGTCAGTAAGAGTCTGACACTCCCTCCCGCTCCGCCCAGAGTGGGAGAAGTCATTTGATGATTTCCCATCCTAAAAAAAATAAAAAAAATAAAAAAGGGTATAAATTTTTGCCGGGGTTGCGGGCCTGTTCGAAACAAATACCGCGGCCCCGGAACATAAAGGGCGAGGAAGGAACATGGATGGGTTTTAGTCAGTAAGAGTCTGACACTCCCTCCCGCTCCGCCCAGAGTGGGAGAAGTCATTTGATGATTTCCCATCCTAAAAAAAAAAAAAAAAGGGTATAAATTTTAATAAGGTGTTTAATGTTTGTATGGAAATAGTTAATGGTCCAAAATGAATCTTACGTCAACGCGTTATTGCATACTTTACATTGAAATTAGAATTCGGAAACCGTTAAAGATCCAAATTGAATTTTACAATAGCGCGTTAGTGCATATTTTGAAATAAGAATTTGAGGTTTATCTTTTAGTATGTTTTTATGCGAATTTCTAGGTGGCCAGTATGTTTCAGTAATATGCAGGCGTCTGCTGAAAGGTAATGAAATGAGGTTCTATAACGTTCTAAAGTTTTTATTCCAATTTCTAGGTGGCCAGTATTTTTCAGTATACAAGCATCTGCTGAAAGGTAGGATGTTTCAAAAAAAGAATCACAGAATATACAATAGTGTAAAACGTGTACACGTTCAAGCTCATTTCTGTGCTGCGACGTTTGCTATAACTTCTTATTTGCTTCGAAATGTTTGTCAGCATCGGTTTGTCTTTGTTTTGGTTTGTTTCACTTCCTAATTTTAAATTGGAGGATATTAATTGTGTTCTTACCTATTGTCTGATTGGAATTTTGTTATGTATTTTTGTTCACGAATTGTGCATAACTTATTGAAGGTTTTAATTTGTTTTCTTTGTAATCGGTGCTCTCCATCAAAAGATATATATTATGAATTTAAAGTGTTTATGGAGAACTTATCATCATGATGTAGGGATACATGTAATGACATATATTGAACCAAAATGGTACTAATGAATAAAAGTGTGCTCACAAGATAACTTTTAAATCGACTGATCGGCTTTTTTTTTGTGTGGAGTAAAGCTGTGACCGAGTGGCGTTCTAGAAATGGAAAGAGAAGTTTAGGCGGCGAGATAAGCAGGCGATATTGTTGCCATTACGGGCATATTCTGGATGAGGCTGGCACAAGAGCGTGGAGCTTGGCACAAATAAAGAGAGGCCTATACATATCAGTGGGTGAAGTTGGACTGTGGATGATGATGATGATGACGCATAAGTTTTTCCAGAGAACTCCGATTTGCATGATTATTTTTAGTGAAAAGCGAATATCTCAAAGTTTCAAAGTAAAGTCGAACCCAAACCACGCACATCTGATAATCATCACTTGCTTCGGTGAAGGCAAACATCGTGAGGAAACCAGCATGCCTGAGAGATATTTCTCGACGGCATGTAAAGCCAAATCAGAGGCCCTTGGGCGGCATAAAAACTCTGACACCAGGTTAGGCACTAACCACACGATAAAGTAGAATATCGTGTTGTTATTTCATAAACCTTTATGATTACTTTAGACCTGGCTGAAGTATGACTGTCATCGAAGGTCTAGAGACGGAAGACAGTCACAAGAGGTCCGTAACAGTTTACAGCAGCTATATCGTGTGTCGGTTCATTTCATGCACATTGATATAAACTTTAGACATAGCTGGAGTAAGACTATCATCGAAGGTCTATCGATGGAGACGAAAGGCAGTTGCAAGTGATCCTCATAATCCTCAACAGTTTACAGCAGCTATATCGTTATTGGGCTCACTTCATGCACCTTTATGAAAACTTTAGACATAGCTGGAGTATGGTTGTCATCGAAGGTCTGATTATGGAGACTTGGAGATGAAAGGCAGTTGCAAGAGGTTCTCAAGAGTTTGCAGCCTCTACATGGTGTTTGGGCTCATTTTACGAACCTTGATGAGAACTTTAGATCTGCCTGGAGTATGACTATCATCGAAGGTCTGACGTTGGAGAAGGAAGGCAGTTGCAAGAGGTCCGCAACAGTTTAAAGCAGTTTTATTGTGTCGCGGCTCATGTCATACATCTTGATGAGAACTTTCGACCTAGCTGGAGTATGATATTGTCGAGTGTCCAAGGGTGAAAACGTAAGGCTGTCGAGGGAAGCTTCTACTTGGAAAACATAAGTAGAATGTTTTGGCGACTAATGTAAACATTTCCGAGAAAAAATAAATTGTTACTTACTTGAATCTGTACCAATATTAAAAAGCGGCCAAGAGCGTGTCGGGCCACGCTCAGTGTAGGGTTCCGTAGTTTCCCGTCCGTCACAATAAGTGTTCAATCCAATCCGATTTTAAAATTCTTTTTTTGTTTGACAAAAGATACGTTCAAGATAATAAAATATGTAAACGAAGTTAAAAAAAATGCTTGCATAAGTATACGATTATACTACAAACTTAGTCCAGAAATTATTTTGTACAACTTTTTGTCTTTTTTGTACAAAAACTGTTCCACCCAAGTTCAAAATGATTTTCCTAGAAAGTCCTCATAAAGTTCTACTTTTCAGATTTTCTAAACTTATGGTTCAAAAGTTAGAGGGGGGGACACATTGTTTTTTACTTTTGGAGCGATTATTTCCAAAATGATTAACATTATCAAAAAATGACTTTAGTAAACCCTTATTCATTTTTAAATACCTTTCCAACAATATATCACACGTTAGGGTTGAAATAAAAAAAAAATCACTTCCCACTTTACATATAGGGGGCTTCCCTAATAAAACATTTTTTTCGAATTTTTATTTTACCACTTTGTCGGCGTGATTGATACACATATTGGTACCAAATTTCAGCTTTCTAGTGCTAACGGTCACAGAGATTAAGCGAGGACGGACAGACGGACGGACAGACGGACGTACAGACAGACATGGCGAAACTATAAGGGTTCCTAGTTGACTACGGAACCCTAAAAAGCAGAGTTGTTTGTTTGGTTGTTTAAAAAAGAACTTTTAGGGTTGGGTAACCCATTTATTGAGGAATGTTATAAGTTATATAACTTATATATTCTACTTATATTCTTATATACTCTATTGTGTTAGGTACCTAAACCTGTAATAATAGTTGTAAGTGTTGTTTAAATAAATAAATAAATAAACTTTACGCTACAACCAATAGGAGCGGAGCAGCAATGAAAAATTTTGCAATAACGGGGAAAATTTAGCGTGCGCTACGTAAACGGTTAAAGTTACGCAACAATTTGTATGGCGGTATTGTTCCTATTATTTTTTTGTTTTAAAAGTCATCGATAGCATATGTCGATCTCTTAAGCTTGATTTACACTCTCTCTGACCCTCTCTCTCTCTTATGTGACGCAGACGATGTTGCGCGGGTCAGCTAGTTCAAGAATAAACGCGCGATACATATTGGTTATTATACAGAACATAAACCAACTAAGGATCAATATTTTGACATGATAGTAACAAGGAAATTGTGGGGTAACCATGTCTGATAGTGAAGACAAAGTAGTGTGGAATATTGTTTGTAAGCTTTGCATTTTTTTTTCTGTTTACCGAGGTAAACTACCCATCTTTTGTACCTACGGGTCCCTATCAAATCATTATCAACTGCCTAGCCTTTTCCCAACTATGTTGAGGTCGGCTTCCAGTCTAACCGGTTGCAGGCAGCTGAATATCGGTATTTTACATGGAGCGACTGCCTATCTGACCTCGACAATACGATACCATTTGGTAAGACTTTTTGGGCCCTATCAACTAAAATACATATTTGCGGTTTTTTAGGGTTCCGTACCTCAAAAGGAGAAACAGAACCCTTATATTAGAATCACATCTTTGTCCACCTGCCAGTATGTCTGTCAAAACCCCTTTTCTAAAAAACGCGCGTATCAAACTGAAATTGATCTCAGATACTTAGGTCTACAGTCTTTTAGAGCTGCAAAAAACAAGCTTCTATGTCACCGGTCAATGTGGCGAGACTTGGGGGAGGCCTATGTCCAGCAGTGGGCGTCTTTTGGCTGAGATGATGATGTCAATAAAAAATATGACCATTTATGTCGCATGTTTTGCTCAATCGCAAGTAAATACAGAGTATACTACACTTCCCGCCCAAGAATCATGAAATTTGGTGAGAGGGGAAAGAAACAACAGATCTCATTGCACAAGTATAATAGAGAGTCCGAAAATAATGTCGAGTAATAAATAATGTAGAAAAATAAATAGTGTAGAGTATTAAAATAATGTGATAACAAACTGCAGTTGGAGAATTGAATGTGACATTTGTCGTTGTATGGAAGAGTATCATACATCACATAAGAGAAGAAGAGTATACTGCATAATTATTACTTATTCTTCGAATCGACGGTCTTTCGCAGTATCGTGCATCACTGTGTAGTGGCTTCGCAGAAACGGTCTTTCGCAGTAACGTTCGTCGCAATTTTGGAGCATCGTATAAGCATTTATAATTTTTTGCGCGTCGAGATTCCGTATTCTACTCATCTTTTCTCAATAGCTTATTAACTTGAATCTGACAAACCATCAACATAAAAGTTTGTACGACACCCTGGATGCACAAAGTCGCACTTGCCTGTTTTTTTAATAGCATTATCACGTTTATGAAGTCGTGTCCCATTTTCAATCGACAAATATAGGAGTAGAATTTTCAAAATATCCATCCTGATGATGAACAGCAGTTTCGGCTGTGAGCTGTCTAACAGCGAATGACTGAATAGAGAAGATGACAAAAAAATTGACCGTTTCCAATTTCCAAAACATAGGATTCGTATTTTTTCTTTTTTTACGTAAACACAGTGCGTCGAAAACTCGTGTGACGTCACATTTGAGTACATTTTTTACCGGAAAGTGACGTCACAAGAGCCCCTCATGATCTTTGAAGCGTTTAATCTTCGTAATTTTTTATTAATTTGATAAAATAATAAACACGTATCCAATATTTTTCGATAATCTAACTGAGAGACTAAACAGAATCACATTTTTTTTTTGCAGTCAGGAATCATTCCTATATAAGGCGCTGTCTCCACGAGCGAGAGAATCGCGGCGATATTATCGTCCTTGCCACGTTTTTCTATACACTCTCTTTTGGACCGTCTCCACGAGCGAGAGAATCGCTGCGATATTTTCGTATAGAAATACGTCAAATCGTCGCGATTCTCTCGCTCGTGGAGACAGCGCCTAAGGGTAGATGATGATAATAAAAGAATAACAATACTCCACAAACTGGCGGATAAAAAGGAAAACAAAAAACAACCAATGTTTCAAGTTGTCAACTTGAATAAAACATGATTGGTCATTCTGCAATCCATCTCTACTTCTTTCTAGTCCATAAAATGACGTCATTTCTCTTTGTTTCAGAATGAGAGGGGCGAACGCAATATTCCTTATTTTATTCTTTGGCCATCTCTCCGCCTTGCCCGACACCATCCGAATAGGTAAGGATTACATTACCGACTTAATTATAATAATGAATTAATTACAACGAAATCTGAATTTAACGTTGATTTATGTGTTATTTCGAAAATCTATATTAAAGCAATGATCTGAATATAATTGGGTCTTACGAACAGAGCCTTGGAGCGATTTAATTTCATTTTAGGAATTAATTATTGGTTATATTGTAACTAAATTTTGTGCTCAATCTACCGTTAAATTTTAGGCTTATTCAAGTACCTACTAAGTATTGAAGTAAATGGTTATTGTAATCCAAATATTGTTTGTGCCTAATACCTTCTAAATTATGAACCTTGCGTAGATTTTGCCAACCAATACTTATGTAACTGTATAATACTATACATCTATGTAAGTAGGTACTTATATACAAAGTTACAGATAATATTGTATTTGTGAACAAGTCAGTTCGAACTTACTGTTGTTCTAGCCTTCTGGGCATGAAAGGAAACATGCCTCATATAACTGTTTAACATCCCGCCAATGTTATTGAAGTTAATTCAACGACGTTTCAAGTTCATGTTATAGGAAAATTCCAGAAGCTTCTAGACTGTTTATTCATAAAAGTTCCAAAATGCCTTTATGTTGAATGCCAAGTTGTTCACGGCCTTAATATAAGGCTGTTAATAGTCCAACTCTTCTCTGCTTCTGTATAAATAGATTAGTTAATAAGTTAGACATTAGAAACTTTCTGCGAACATTACTTACAGTCTGTACGCACACACGCACGTCAGGAATTGCTCAGAAGCAGCCGCGGAGTATGGATTTGTGCCCGATTGATGGCAATTAGCTCGCCCCTATTAAATGGGGCTTAAACATAACTGGCGAAATGCGGGTGTACTATTAGGTGAACCTCTGCCCAACCTTTCGGAGACTACTGAGGTGTGATGTTATGTTGAGAAGAACATTGGCAAAAAGGCGAAGCACAAGATTGAAGGAATATAATTTACTTTTAACTATGACCAACATAGTGATCCACCTCCATGCATGTACTGGCCAGCCGCTCTCGATGATTCATGGTGGATTATACCAATCACTTGGCTGTCTATTACAGAGAACAGGTGGTCTACCATGAGAGATGGAGTTATACGGGACATCTGACTTCATTCGTTTCCCACTCTGAAATAAGATTAAAACAATACTGCTTTTATACGTCTTATTAACCCCTCATTATTCATCTAAAGATTAATATTACGATCAAACTTATATTATAAGTTCTTTACCATTTTTCACATAAGTAGATTAGAGGTAAGCAAAACACAAACGGTTTTCAGTATTGATACTATAAATTTATCTTTCCTCACAGGAGGTCTCTTCCACCCAGAGGATGACAAACAAGAGGTAGCGTTTCGCTACGCGGTGGAGCGAGTGAACGCGGACAGGGCAGTGCTGCCGAGAGCCAAGTTACTGGCGCAAGTGGAGACCATCTCGCCCCAAGACAGCTTCCATGCGTCTAAACGAGGTTTGTAGCTGTTGTAGACCATCAGGGGGCTTAGATCTTTGATCTGGCCCTGTGCTATTTAAAACTTTATGAGACACTAATAATATTGCGCGAACATCGTTTCAAAAATGTCCCTAAGTCAGTTATTCCCGCGCCATATTTAGGTACCTAATTCACATGAGTAAGTAAACGGAACAGAGTATAAGCTTCTTAACGTAACTTCTTAATGTTAACAATCTACTCCTCAATGAGAAAAAAACCAAATGTATTAAGTTTACGATACCTCATGTAAGACAAGTGGAAACTAGTGTAGTAATCAAGGATGAAGAGTTGAAACCGGAAGACAGCACAGTGTTCTTAGGCATAACTTTGGATGCCAAGCTTCAGACTTGACAGCTTCAGACTTTTACATATTGGAAGTGTCCATTTTTGTTAGATCTAATTTAAATTTGTTTCCAACTCTGGCTAGCATTAGATTACGCTCAGGTCCTATAAGACAGCAATATAATAAGTTATTACATACAGGACAATACAAAACAGCACTATTAAGAGTCCGTGCAGAAAATTCACTCGCTAGAGTTTAGGCAAATTCGTTGCAATTCTATGTTTGTGTGCATTGTTCATGCAGATACACGCACACACGGATGAAGATCGGGCGTAGTGATCGCTTAAATAATTTTGATCCTGTAGACGATATTATTTTAAATACATAGTTATAAAGGCTTAGATATAAAAGTCAGGAATGTGTGCGTACAGTATATTTATAACAATCAAAATAAAATTGGTTTAATTTTGTATTTTAGAACCCAATTTCGCGTTCATTTTCGCGATAGCCGAAACCTTTGGAACCCAATACTTACCTTCCTTATTCATTAAAATAAACCTCACAATATGTACATTTTTACAAAGGTTATTGCACCTATTTTCACTTATTAAAACAATCATAATGCAAGGTGCATTATGATTGTTTTAATAAGTGTAAAACATTAAATATAAAAATGTCATAGAATAAGTGTGACATTTACGATGTACGCAATGTTTACTGTCTATTTTGCTTTATATTTTCTAAACGACTGAACCGATTTACATGATTCTTGCGTGAATAATGGTTTTAAGTCAAGGCCAGCGTTTAGACACTAATTTAAACGTTATACCTTAACAAACAAAAAAATATCATTTCGAGTTACGTAATTATATGACACAAATTTACGTGTTCTCCTTTCTCCATGAACAGCTTTTTGATTTTGTTTATTGCTGTAAGATTTCCGATAGTAACTTTGGTTCGCACGTTCTAAACCCACCCGGTTTTCACTTTTTGTAACAAAGTATTTTTTTTTTAAAGCTTTATGATTTCCAAATCATTGTTTTATAGATACTTTTTTTTAACACTTTAACGACAGTTTGGGAATCATTTATTTCAAATAATAAATCTGTAAACATGGCGCTTGAGCTGTTAAAGAATCACACACAGAACCCTTTTTCTACTATTTCTTAAATTTATCGTCTGTGTTTGTGTGTCTCGACATAGCCCTTTTGTTATAGAGCATCACGTGGAAATTATAAAACCAATGTGGTTTGATTCAAAGCACAAATTAGTATTGTGCATAACTCAGAGGTTTTGATTTTTGTTTCTTTGTAATCGGTGCTCTCTATCAAAAGATATATGACTAAAGTTTTTAAGGAGAACTCATCGTCATGATCTAAGGATACATGCAATGACGTCTACTGAACAAAAATGGTACTAATGAATAAAAAACACAAGATAGAGAAGAAGAGAATAGTCAACATGACCCTGCCTTAAAAATCTACATAGCCGGTAGAGTGTCTGTTCGACCGCTTTCCATGAAAATGTTTTAGCAGCTTAACTTGCAGGACACCTAGCAAGGCGCGGTGATGTCAGGTTGAGTAAAGCTGTGACCAAGTGGCGTTCTAGAAATGGAAATAGAAGTTTTGGTCGTGCAGCGAGCGGTGAGATAAGCAGACGATAAGATAAGTTTTTCCAGAGAAGTCCGATTTTCATGATTATTTTTTATTGAAAAGCGTGTTTCGCAAAGTTTGTCCCATTTTATATTGAAAATAGTCGTGTTAGAATCAAAGTCACGCACCTTTGATTTTTCGGATTCATATGCGTATTGTACAATCATCTCTTGCTGAAACATTGTGAGGAAACCAGCATGCCTGAGAGTTATTTCTCGACGGCATGTAAAGCCAAGACAGAGGACCTTGGGCGGCATAAAAACTTTGATACCAGGTTAGGCACTAACCACACGATAAAGAAGAAGATCGTGTTGGGGCTTATTTCATAAACCTTTTTGACAACTTTAGACCTGGCTGAAGTTTGACTGTGATCGAAGGTCGAGCGATGGAGACGGAAGACAGTCACAAGAGGTCCGAAACAGTTTACAGCAGCTATATCGTTTGTCGGCTCATTTCATGGACCTTGATATAAACTTTAGACCTAGCTGGAGTATGAGTATCATCGAAGGTCTAACGATGGAGCCGAAAGGCAGTCACAAGAGGTCCGCAACACTTCAAATCTGCTCTATCGTGTTTAAGGCTTATTTCATGCACTTTGATGAGAACTTCAAACCTAGCTGGAGTATGACTGTCATCGATGGTCTAACGATGGAGACTGAAGGCAGTTGCAAGAGATCCTCTATAGTTTACAGCAGGTATATTGTCATTGGGCTCACTTAATGCACCTTGATGAGAACTTTAGAAATAGCTGGAGTATTACTGTCATCGAAGGTCTCATGATGGAGACGAAAAGAACTTGCAATAGGTTTTCAACAGTTTACAGCATCTACATCGTGTTGTGTTGACCTGCCTGGATATGACTACCATCGAATGTCTGACTTTGGAGAAGGAAGGCAGATGCGAGAGGTCCGCAACAGTTTAAAGCAGCTTTAACGTGTCGCGGCTCATGTCATGCCACTTGATGGAACTTTCGACCTAGCTGGAGTATGACATCGTCGAGGGTCCAAGGATAGAAACGCAAGGCAGTCGAGGGAAGAGCCCTTATTTGGAAAACCATAAGTAGAATATTTTGGCGATTAATATAAACCTATTCGAGAAAAAATTAATTGTTACTTACTTGAATCTGTACAAATACTATAAAGCTGTAGAGTTTGTTTGTTTGGTTGGTTGGACGCGCTAATTTTAGGAACTGTTGGTTCGTCTTACGCAGACGAAGTTGCGCGGGTCAGCTAGTTATATCTATAATTTAATATCACTCAAACACTAAATCAACTGAACGACTCACGTTCTACTCTAAGTATGGCCACTATTTGCACCCTGGTGTGGAGATAGGGTCTCGTCGCCGTCGTTAGAATAATTTAGATATATTAACATTTTATAAAACAGTAAATATAAAAAAACCATATATTCATCAATGTCAAGTGTATTGTCAACTCGACTTACACCTCAGAATAGTTACTAAAAAAACGAAAACAAAACAAAAAAATGAATTGGAGTAATTCCATTCCAAGCCGTTTTGGCTACACTAAATTATAAAATTTGTATGTTACAAACATACTTCGCGGGCGGAGTGCTTGTTTTAAATATAGGTCTTTAACAGTAGGTACTCACCTAAACGTAAAAAGTTTTTGGCATAGTTTAAGTTCTATAAACGATTTGAATTTATTAGAGCTGACATTTTAAATGCGGGTTGGAAGTTTATTATAAAAGCGTACATAGACATCTAAACAAGCCACCTGTTTTTTTAAGCAGTGTTCTAAGTACAAAAAAGAATGTGCTTCCTTCTAGTATTATGTTGCCGTATTTTAAACGAATTGTTGGCCTCCAAGATTTACCAATAATTTAACAAAACATTTACACGAAATGTCACGGCGATATAGTAAAACAAACCACTGAATACAGTATGCAAAACGGTATTGGAAAACGGTATTCCCATCCACACTGTCATAACTGACTGCTGTTGGTTGATAGAAAAGTCCGTACAAAACTAACTATTTTGCATTGTCGGGCGTGGTAACAATATTGGATACAAAAACTTGACGTGATAAAATCATTAATTGTCATTCACTTTAGTTATTAGAAGGTCACAAAACAAATCAAACAGGTTCTGTCTTAGGAACAAAGAAAAAGAAATTTGTACAGGTATATGGTAGTTAGTGCATTATCTATGGTGCTAGTGTTCTCAACAAGTATGGAGCAAAGCGTCATAGTCGAAGATTTTTTAAGACTTCAACTGCTGCCAAACGTGTTATGAGGCACGTTGATAGCAGTTGGTGATGCACGTTTAAAATATATTTTAAAAATGGTTCAAACTGTACAGCTCGTTATTCAATCTTTAGTATACAAAAGTTAAAATAGTTTCAAGGATTCTGAATTTGTATTTTCATTTATTTATATTTTCGTTATCAGCGACTCCAAAAACCATGAAAACGACACCCATGACTGAAAAACCAAAAAGAATCCTGGGCGTCATCTTGGATTTTCTTTTTAACCTCATTTTCGTAATCAGTGAGCCCAAATACCACGAAAACGACACCCATGAAAGAAAAACCTAAAAATTTCCTGGGCGCCATTTTGGATTTTCATTTTGACCTTATTTTCATAATCAGCGACTCCAAAAACCATGGAAAAGACACCTATGACGGAAACACTTAAAAGTTTCCTGGGCGCCATCTTGGATTTTCATTTCGTCTGCATTTTCGTAATCAGCGACCCCAAAATCCATGGAAACGACACGTATGACGGAAAAACTTAAAATTTTCCTAGGCGCCATCTTGGATTTTCATTTCGTCTTCATTTTCGTAATCAGCGACCCCAAAATCCATGAAAACGACAGCCATGACGGCGAAACCTAAAATAATCCTGGGCGCCATCTTGGATTTTCATTTTGACCTCATTTTCGTAATCAACGACCCCAAAAATCATGAAAACGACACGCATGACGGGAAAACCTTAAATTTTCCTGGGCGCCATCTTGGATTTTCATTTTGACATCATTTTCGTAATCAGCGACCCCAAAAACCATGAAAACGACACCCATGTTGGAAAAACTTTAATTTTCGGAATCAGATCAGCAGTTCCAACATATATGATGTACAAACAAAGAATCTTACCTCTACATAATATTAATAATGAAGACGAAATAAATCTTTAAAATCTTAAGAAACAACCAATGTCAAAAAATAATAATATAAAAAAAATACTACTACGAGTACTAATAATAATACATCAAAATGTGGTAGTCGGCGTATATCTGGGAAATATATTTACGTATAACTTGCGAGCGCTTGCGAACCAAAGTGATACGTGTTCACGCTGGGAGAGCCCGGTCGTTACTGACGGGATCGGGATTGCGCGGTCGATAATATAGCTCACTTTGCCCTTCATTTACGAAATGAAGTTATTGTTTATTTATAAATTAAAATTCAGATTCTATTAAAGGGCTACCTTGAGATTAATGAGTAATTTTTAAATTTTCTTTAAAGTGTTTCTAAGGTATAGAAAAAAATACTTATTTGTCCCGAAGTTTTCCATAAATTACGTTTTTTCAACGTCTTTTTTCTGCTATATTTCGTATTGAAATCAATAATGTTTTCAACTAGTTTACGAGTAGACCATATAATGATGCCATTCATATTTTTTAATGTTCAGAATATTTTGTAGTTCTTTGTTCAGCGAACCCCAAACATCACTCGCTCGTTACTTTTGCGGAAAAGGGGTTTTGAATATGGGTGATTGCCATTAATATATACATTATTTTAAAAAAATAATCAAGCGGTCGACAAGAATAAGAACCTGACTCTTATAATAACAACAAAGAAGGTTCATATTCTTCTTACCTTTCCCACAAGTAGTGATCAAAAATGTTCAAAATGAGCTAATTTCGTGCACGGACTCTTAAGAAAAAGTATAATGTCAATGGGTCCTATCATATATAATAAAATTCCGCATAGCTTAAAAGATCACCCCATACGCATATTTAAAATTAAATTGACCACATTACTATTAGAAAAATGCTACTATTCTGTTAATGATTTCTTGAATGATAAAAATTTATAACTGTACTTTAGTCATTATTATTTCTTTTTTTGACATTGACATTTTAATAGATAATAATTTTCTATAATTGTTTGTTATGCTACAATGATTGTTAATAGACTATTTATTTTACAATTGACAAACTTATGTAAATTTTGATACCAAATTAGTACTAAGTCAATTATTTGGAATGTACTGTAACTGCCAAACAATACTTATATTTTAATTATATTCACATTTTCGAACATTTCAATAATTTTTACATTTTAATTATTTTGACATTGTAATCACTTTGCAATTTTAATTATTTTGACATTCTAATAATTTTGACATTCTAATTGTTTTGATTTTTTAATTTCTATGACTTCTTTTTTAATTATATTTTTCAATTTTAATAGTTTGCAGATTTCTTTTTTTTTGAAATTTTATAATATTAAATGTCACTATCTAATGTATAGAATTGCACACCAAATTTGTACGCCTTCAGGCATAACATAGCGCACTGTTTCGTTAAAAATAACATCCATATGTCTTTACCTATGTTAACAAATAAATAAATATTATTATTATTATTATTATTCAGTGGGGCCCGCATATACACAAATTGTCAAAAAAACTTAGCTCTGCAGCATAGAAAAATTCGTGAATTAACTGATTTGGAAACAGCCCGTTTAGTTTATTTTAGTTATTTCCACAGCGTGATGTCGTACGGTATCCTCTTGTGGGGCAATGCCGCCGATATTCAGACTATATTTGTATTGCAAAAAAGGGCAATTCGTTCAATTTATAAATTAAGCCCCCGATACTCCCTCAGAGAAAAATTTAAAGAGATTAATATTCTTACTATGCCCTCTCAATATATTTATGAAAATCTTTTGTACGCACACAAAAATATTAATTTGTTTAAAAAATACAGTGATATCCACAACATAAATACGAGAAACAAACACAAATTTGTTATTCCTGCTACGAGGCTCAAGAAAATAGGGGGAACGTTCAGATGCCAATGTATACGCTTTTACAATAATCTTCCGAGCCATATTCAAGCACTTAGTCTAAATAAATTCAAATCGTTTATAAAACGGAAGCTATGCCTGAAAGCCTACTATCATGTTAATCACTACCTCGAAGATAAAAAGGCTTGGGATTAAGCTGCTCCAATAAAATTTGCTCTGCGAATATCGAAGTTTCGGACTTCGCTGTTTAATATTGATTCCTTTCTTTTTATACACTTTGACATTGAATGATTTGACATGAATGCATATTATTTTTTTACTTTATTTTTTATTATTTTATGTGTGTGTGTGTGTGTGTATTTGACATGAATATTTACTTGTTACTTTTGACATTTAATGACTTGACATGAATACTTATTTCAGTATTTTATTATTTTTTACATTTTTAGTTTATTTTTATTGTGTTATGTGTGTGTATTTGACATGTCGTATTTTATTGACATTCATTTTGTAAATTATTATTAATTTTATTTTATTTTTGTGAATGTGAGGACCATGTGGGTCACATTTTTTTTTTATTATTTTTTTTTTTTGTACCCCTCAACCGTCTGGCAGTTTGAGTACTATAAGTGACCTACCCAAATGTCCTTTCTTTGGTATTGTTCGTCGTTTCGTTGAGCTCCTTGTGTTATAAGTCGAGCTACACGATAACTGACAAATGCTTGCACTGACTGGACAGGTTCACTCAAATCTGTATGGTTCTTTCTTCAAAAGACCATCTCAGACACTAATATCTACATGATCCTCATGTGAATTGAGCAAGATTATGTCTGGACTTCAAAAGAGACTATGACCTCTGAGTTTGTTTCGGCTGTTTCTTCTCAGAGTAGTCAGGTACGAAACACCAGCCCCATCTAGTTTAAAAAAAAAAATTGACGTGTAAAAGTGTTTGTGAAAACCTACTTGCAAAATAAAGATCATTTATCATTTATCATTTATCATTAACAACGTGCAAAATTGTTACCTATTTCGGTAGGGTTGTCGCAATAGGTGAAGACAAATTAATCAAATATCTACTTACCTATTGTACTCCTTATGATAGTTTAAGTATGATTTATATTTTTATTTTTTTAGTATTATTCATACACACAGTACAATAAACAACCATTATTAATAAATACCAAGTTTTTACATTAAAATATTCAAACTTGTCACAAAACAAACAACGTGTGTTGCCTTGACAACCCTGAAATTTTCAACTGGCTGTGACAGCGTAAACCGGTTTTTTCCACTTTTGCCGCGTACGCGACAAGCGGCCAGTGGTCACTGATTCGCGCGGTTGTATGAAGCTTATACGCTGTACTTACTGTACTCTGTGCCTGAGTTATGCCCGACTCGTCACTGTTCCTACTCGTAACCAAAAAAACAAAAGATCACGATTCACAACACTTTAACGCCTCACCTCTCCTACTCGCGAATGCAGACCGCATCGTCGCCGCCGCGCCGTCTAGATCGTCGAAGCTTGATTTTTTTAAATTTCGATGTCATTTTGCATTTCATTTGGTCCGTTACGGTTACCAATATAGTAAACTTGGCACTCCATAAAATTATGTGGACACCCTTGGGCTACACAAAGTGACATTGTATCAGTGATAACAACGATGAAAAGTCTTAAACGTATTAGTAGATTAACAAAAAATAACAAAAACCTTATGTCACTCCTTTCGAAAGTTTTCAAGATACTGTAGGTACTTTGGAAGTTATAGACATTTGTTAGACCTTCTGTGCTCCTTCCAAAATACCAACTCTGTAGCTAAAAATTTACCATATTTAGACTAGAGGCTTCCCCAGTACAGGAATAATAAAAAAAGCTGGAAGCCTGGCTGCCTGAAATAGCCACGAAAAGGTTAATGGTGTAAATAAAAAGTACAAAAAACTAAAGCCTCTTATTGACTTAGGCGAAAAATGTCCAGGCAGCACCTGTGTCACGTGTGGGAGTATTTTCGCCCACAGACAATATGTCGAGAGAGGCATGCCAGAGGTATTGTTTGCCTAGAAAATACAAGACTAAATAACATGTTACCTATTGTGTCGTGGCCGTAAGCACGACTGCTGAGCGTCAGGTCCTGGGCTCGATTCCCAAGATAGGTAAAGTGTTTATTAGCTTTTTCCATCAAGAATTTCCCAGGAGTAGCGAATGTCTCTGGATTTGTCCCCGGTTGATGGCAATAGGCTCGCCCCTGTTACATGGTACTTAAACATAACTAGCGAAATGCAGATGTGGTTAGGTATACATCTGCCTTAACCTTGGGGATTACAGTCTCGATGCTATGATGTTATGTTCTTGCAAAAGAATAAAATACCGAACGTACATAATAAAGTAGATAAAGACCGTAATACATTCAATTTATTCGATCCCATTCGACTGAAATTGGCACAATAACTTCTAGGTGACTTCAAAGTTCAAACTTACACCCATAACTTCCCCTACCAATCTTGGGAGGCAGTTGTAAGGCAAATTTCAAAGTAGGGTACCGCTAACGCGCGGACGTTATCGCCCCGTCACCGTCGGCGTCACTTCAAAGCCATAATCTTTCCGCCATAATATATCACCCGACGTTTCTTTATGTCGCTCTCACCCTTTATTTAATGAAGATAGATGGATGTTCGTCTATATAGCACTTGACTGACGAGGGGAGATTGGGCAGACTGACCATACACTGTTGTGACGGGTGGTAATGGCTTGACGTGTGTTATTGTGTGTTTGATTGCTGTGTTCTGGATTTTGGATTCCGCAGAGTTTGACATTTTGTTATAGCATCATTGAGATTTGTAAACAGGGTGAGCCATACATACTCAATTAAGTGCTGTATGTTTGTATTAACAAGGGACAAGGGTATTATGATGATGATGACGTAAGTATTTATATTGGTATATAATTAGTACACCACAAACCACCTACAGTATTGTCTCTCCCCCTTCCTGTAATCCATCCAAAGGTTCTCTGAATAGATCTCTTTTAGCGATATCGATACGACCGCCTTGTGTCACCCTATTTGAAATGTTTTCTTCTATGAATGTTACTTGTATGGTATACACAATAAATAATATGCTATTATTTTCTATTATAAGTTATTCCTATCGCGCTATCGTCTCACAGAACTTTCAAACATTCTAACACCATCGTCTTCAATTCATCAGCAAACATGTCCAAGGTATGAGGTTAATACTGTATTAGTAGGTAAACTTTCCGGTGTTGCAGAAAAAGTCATTTCTTCATGAATTTATTTGAAAAACTCTAGGAAAAATCTGATAAAAAGCGGCCATAAAAACTACCCATAGAGAAACAAATTCATCGCGAAAATAAAAGATATAAATATTCAAACAGATTCTTCAATTTTACTGACAGACTTCTTTGTAATGCAACGAAACAAATCTTGAAAAAAAAGTCTTTCATTTTGACTGAAACAAGTACAATTGGGTCCAAAAGAAGTTGTCTATTCGCTGTTTTTATTTTATTGGCGAAACATTGACTTTGCCGATAAAAAAAGGCTGACGTCTGTCAAAAAGGCCATTTGCAATCAATCTTCGCAAAAAATCAGAAAAATATACCTTTTATTCGGTACAAAGCTGGGTGAGAACTAATGTCCTCGTTATAATAAGGTCCGTAGTTGTGCCCGGTTTATGTAACCGTGCGGGTCCGGGTCCGGTCGTCCGATCCCGTGCGGATACAATCAGTTGGGACTCGGGAGCGGGATGTGTGACGTAATAGTTTTCCCCCTCTGCGATCACGTACGACAGTACCGTGACAACGTGACCGGCACGTACGTGAAGCTTTTCTTTCTCTTACTCGTGTATTTTTTTAAGATGTTGTTGTATTGTTAATTCGTGGTTCGTGGCTCGTTTATGCTGGTGTATTAAGTATATTGGAGCAAGACTTTTGTTTAGATTTTAATGAGAATTTTTATTTGTTTTGTCGCTTTTGTTTTTGAGTTGTTACGTACAGCTTTTCTTACGACTGTTAACAATAAACCTACAAAATTAAATAGTAGGTATATCGTAATTATCATCATCATAACCTAGCCTTTTTCCAACTATGTTGTGGTCCGCATCTAGCCTCATTTTAAAGTTGGTAATACTCGCTACATTCATCATTTCAGAATCTTTTTCCAACGCTCCTTGTGTTGCCAGTTTCTTTTGTTTTTATAAAAATATGTGTTATTTGTCTCCACACAGTATGTCACCTACTACGAAGCGGCGTGGCGGCCATCTTTGGTCCCCAATCTGCGCCAGCCGCTGCCCATGTTCAGTCAATATGTGACACGATGGAACTGCCACATTTGGAGACCAGGTGGGACTACCGGACGAGAAGAGAATCCTGCCTTGTCAACCTTTATCCACACCCAGCCGCGTTGAGCCGAGTGAGTATCCTTATTTATTATTGACAAAATGTTTTTAATTACTGTTCGTAAGCTTTATTAAGCTTGTCTGGCGTGTTAATCAAAACCGTATTAATTTTGTTATTGAAAAACTCTTTCGGGAAATGTAACAAATATTTTTTTGGTCGTCCATTGAAAGCTCTGAGTACTTATTCACTGTTAGGTAATAGGTAAGTATTAATAATGAATGTTCCTTTTCCACGGAAAACTAACCTCTATGTATAACGTAGATATGGGTTAAACTTCCCATGTCCTAATATAACTTCTCACCGTTATCGTTTCGATAACCTGACACCTTGTCAAAGGGTCGATAGGCACTTACGGAATATATGAGGAAGTCTCTCAAGGGGTATATAAAGAACCATGGCAGTAAGTGCCCTCTTGTTCCACATTGCTGCCTATCCCTAAACGCGTTGTACAGTCAATGGCACAAATACATGTAATTGATACGAATTTTTTAACAGTTGAAACGATACTCAACGAGAAATTTCTCTCTTCTCTTTTTGAATGTTTAGCCCGCGACTGTACGTGGTGTAATATAATTATACCTACTGTTAGCATAATGATACATTAAAATACACATATTATTAGAACTAATATGTAGAAACGGGTTAGTTCGGGTATTAGCTAGGTAATTATCAAATTGTTTACCTGAATGTTACCTGGATTCTAATCGTGTATTGCAAGCTAATTAGGTATCGCTGGAACTATTCAATGAATGTTTGTACCTACATATGGTAACTATTAGGTAAATGGGTACAATATGTGGACACTGACCTGTATTTCTGGGCACAGCAAACTTGAACAGACTTTGAGTAACTTTTTTAATAGAAGGTTTTCATATTACAGTCGGACATAACAGCTCTAAGACCGAAATTAGTCTCCACTTCGTAACGCAATGGAAGACTTTTAATTTTGTTTTATTGTATTTATTTATTTAATCTGGCCCATAGATCCATAGTGTTAGTATAATCTTAACCTATTGTTAAGAAATAACAATAATGCAATAAATAAAAACAATACAGTTAATTGGCGACAGGGACGTCCATGGCCCATCAGTTTTATCCGCCGTAGCTGGAATATGTTTAATGCGTAACCAATTTCAATCGTTAGTAGTATTTTCCTTAGTAGTATTTGCCAGGAAATGTTAACAAAACTCATAGATTACTAAAGCCTTGGGTGACTTTACTTACCCCAACTCAAATCAAATTTTAGACCTTATAGCCACGAAGACCTCAGGAATGTAATCGAATACAACTCAGGAGCACTATAAAACAGTTCTGCGGCAAACATTGACCAGTCGCCAAGTAATGAAAGCCTACATTGCAGGGCTTAGAAACTGTCACAGAAAACTTTGTTAATTAATTATCTTAATTGCGGGAAGTGGCGTCGGTATGCGAGACTTAGTCGACCCTATCGCGGGAATGGCGTACACATTGAAAATGTTTTCCTTGTGGAGACGACAATTCTTCCCGGAGGGATGGATGAGCCTGTTCCTGTTTGCAACTATATCGAGAAACTTGGAACTATAAAGATACTCGTGGATAAATAGTGATTTTGTTTCCTGTATCTTTCAAGAAGGACGGCTTACCCGTCATATTAAACCTCTCACTCAAAGAATATCCAACTACTGTAAAAAAAATGGGTAAAATCATCTCCTTGAGCAGATATATGGATGCAGGCAACCAAAAGCCTTTGTTCTGTACCAAAGAGCTAGGTATAGAACAAAGTCAACACATGTATTTTGTACCACACATAAGTACCTACAAGAAGCAACATAGGTGGGTAGGCAGAGTAAGAATCTACTTCGTGTGACATTGACATAACAGTCCATTCACAGTGGCAGAATTGTCGACATTGGCATCGACAGCACTTGCCATAACTAAAAATAGAATAGAATGTGTATGTCCTAAAAGCTCTTATTTGTAATGTGTTATGGTGAATACAGAGGCTCTTTCATGAGTGCGCGCTGTAAACGTACATGTACGTTGATTTTAAAATTAAAAATACCTTCTAGTTTCAGCTACAATATTTTAATTTTATGAATTTACTAGCTGACCCGCGCAACGTCGTCTGCGTGAAGAACCGCTCGACCGATTTTGTGCAAACTTCACATAGACCATCCACAAAGCCTAAACATTTGGTTTGGTTAGGTGAGCCCTTTCTTGAGTTATAAAATTACAACGAAAAGTGGCATTGATTTTTATATAATTATATTGATTCGTATCAGTAGATGATTTTGGTTGTGCTTGTTGCAAACAATTTATGTAAACCACCTCATCACGAAGCTGTCAACCAAACATTCTGTACATCAAACTACGTAACTTTACTCAAAAAATATTGCTGGGAAACGATGTTTTGTGGTAGAACTCAATGTAACGCACTTAAAACATTGTGCTGATGGATGGATTGAATAGTACGGGGGCAGTGGAGGTGGTAAAGTAATCTTACATTAAAAACTTCTATTTAAAAAAAAATGCTAATAGTTTGAACTTTGACCCCCAATATCTCCGTAACTAGAAGGTATGGTGTAGAAAAAAAAATATCGCAATAACGGGGAGAACAAGTACAAGAGGTTTTTTACACCCTTTATAAGATGATTGTATTTTCGATTCAAAAATCGGTCTATTTACGTCACGTTTACACGCGCATTCATGCTTGGGTCTCAGGTATTAATGTTTCTTCTGCCTTCATCATTAAAACATTGCCACCGTCATACTGTGAACTGTTAAACTTAGCTTTCCCACTTTCCATTTCCAACGCTTCACAACTTCTCACTTCGGAACTCTTCAAATGAAGATTAAAAATTAATTAAATCCCAGCACTTAAGATCTTAAAGGCTTAGAATAACTCATTGTTTTACAAAACGTTGTCCATAATAAAAGTGGACTCTTTCTTATAAATTAATTGTTACGCATTCCAATGATTTTAATTAATTTTGCCTTTTGTCGCTGTGATTGAAATAAACAAAAGGTGACCACGGAACTTTATTCAAACAGAAAGGAGACTAAGCATTCATTTAGAAACTCTTTGACTTAATTTGTTTTTTTTTTTCAGTAACTCTTTTGCCGTCAATTTTCTAAAATGTCGTTAAAGTTCTAACACCAAGTAAATTATTGGCGGTTTGACATCTAGGCATGACGAAATTATCAAAAAATTGCAAAGCTAACTCCGTTCATTAGAGTATTGGAAAATAATGGACACGTATTTTTTTTTTTGTAAATCAGTGAATATTGACAAAGATAAAACGCATCAAAACTCGGGAGTGGGGGCTCGTGACGTCAGAACTCGTTAAACATAACACCACGGCGTGACGTATTGAGAATTTTAAAAGTGTAGTCTCTTCGTCAATTTTGGTACTTATATGTAACAAAAGAAAAAATACGGGTCAAATATTTGTTGAAAATCTAACTGACGGACTATTATATTTTTTTTATCGTCTACCCTATTGTGAACCGGAAGACGCTTTCTTTCAGCCAATCAGAAACCAGCAACTTTCTATCTAATTTGAAGTGAGCACAAAATTAAATAAAGCCGACTTCAACAAAACACAAAAAATAAAAAATAACTAGCTTCTGAAGTCGGTGACCTTTGTTTGATTGGTTTAGTTTTTTTGTCACCGACTTCAGAAACTAGTTATTTTTCACTTTTTTGTGTTTATTGAAGACGATTTTTTTGTGGTTAACAGTGTTTACCCCTTCACAGCGTACCGGCGTAATGTTATGTTATGAACTGGTGTAAACAATAGACAGACATGAGATTTCAGCAAACCCAGTCCATTTCCTATCATATATTGAGGAGTTCCGTTGCCTATCTCCGAAGTTCTTCATCAAATTGAAATGGGATCACTACGAAAAAGTACTCTTCCTAAAACTACCCAAATCGCTTCTGGTGTGCCTAAAAAATTTGAAGAGTTCTCTCTATTTCTCCAGGATCCCATCATCAGATCCTGACTTGAAGTTATGGGACCATCTGGGAAGTATACCCTTTCCAACAATAAAAAAAATCGGTCCAGCCATCTTCGAGTAATCGGGGAGCATACTCGTACTTTAAAAAAAAGCCTAATACGAATAGAAAACTTCCTCCTTTTTGAAGTCTGTTAAAAATGCTTTTGTATGTTACCTAGGTATAAATACGCAGTTTTTTCACTCCCTTGTAAAGTTGATATTTCTGACTTACTTGGTGTTAGAAATTCACCGTCGAAACTCCTACTTTCAGTCAGTG
Organism: Xestia ashworthii; assembly: GCA_950022955.1. NCBI lineage: Eukaryota > Metazoa > Arthropoda > Insecta > Lepidoptera > Noctuidae > Xestia > Xestia ashworthii. Next base: position 11,706,274 of record OX465559.1, on the reverse strand, counting down.
CATCACATTTATCCTTATTTCGTATCAACCGCCACCTTTCTAAAACAAAATAAATAACACATAAAATTGAATACTAAAACGATACGGCCATTAAACGCACATGTAGCTGTGGCTCTGTCGTTGGTAAAAATGAAATTGTCCACCCACCCGGAAGATTGGACATCCGCAATTAGGTCGATCGTCCATTTGTATAGCATGGACACACACAATACAAAGCCATTCAAACGTTGCAACCAAGAAACATTATGAACTGAACGCCAATTTTCCAATACACGATTTCAATTTGAATGTCAAATAATTCAATGATACATAATTTGTTCGGAATTAGTGTTTTAATGGCACATTGGATTAAATTTAATAACTAAACATATCGGTAATAATTATAATCTGTGACAATGAAATGAACACCAATTAGTAAATTAATTATTATAATATTTTGAATGTCCACAGTTGGTCACATAATTTGGTTTGAAAATGACGATATTCATTTATTTTAGGCTTATGTGGATTTAGTGAGAGCGTGGGGATGGAGATCATTCACAATAGTTTACGAGAACAGTGACGGCTTAGTCCGTCTACAAGAGTTGCTCAAAGCCCACGGGCCGTCCGAACTGCCTGTTGCTGTGAGACAACTGCCAGATTCTCATGATTACAGGTACGTCTCGATTCACAAACTACTTTAATACTTAAGTGCATATACTAAAGCTTAAAGTCCTTTGCAGACCACTCTTGAAACAAATAAAGAATTCAGCAGAATCACATATTGTATTGGATTGTGCGACAGAAAGGATAAGGGATGTACTCCAACAAGCACAGCAGATAGGAATGATGTCTGACTACCACAGTTATTTAATCACTTCTTTGGTAAGTCTTTAGAACATAAAAACTCAGAGAGCGATAAAATATTCCGGGTATTGAAAATTTGAATTGTCAACAGGACCTTCACAGCGTAGATTTAGAAGAATTCAAATATGGCGGCACAAATATAACAGCTTTAAGATTACTTGACCCCGAACGTGCTGATGTCCAAAGAGTCGTAAGGGATTGGGTTTACGACGAAGCCCGAAAAGGACGCAAACTCCAACTGGGACACACTACGGCTAAGGTAATCACCCGTTTGTATGTAGGCCAATGATAAAGTTATTTGTACGAGTAAACATAAACAGGGCTGTATTAAAATTAATTGTTTGTTTACAGGAGAACATGACCTTTATTAAGGTGAGAACAATTTAATTATCTTTACTAACACAAAAAGTATTCCATTCAGTCCTGAATGTTGTAGCCTTCCATACAATTTCTGCTCCTTTAGCTATTCCTTTTCATTTGACTCCTTATAGAATTAGATCCCATTCGTATTAAACATTTCCCTTGACCCTCGTTACTGAAAAGTTTTGATTTGATTTGCTATGAGAGGAATCCTTTGTTGATATACAGACGGAAACGGCCCTGATGTATGATGCAGTACATCTGTTCGCTAAGGCGTTACATGATCTCGATACGTCTCAGCAGATAGACGTGAGACCTCTCTCGTGCGAGGCTGAAGACACGTGGCCCCACGGGTACAGCCTCATCAATTACATGAAAATCGTAAGTTCAATCTGCATACATGTTTAATTCATCGCATAAATCTCCCGTTAAAAATAGTCTGTTGTTTAGATCGATCTTCTGGGTTTAATGGACGATTGATGACTTACCTATACTTCCATAGTACATGTACCAGCTGTATAACACTCGCTGAGTTAATGTCAGAACAATAACAGTTCATTTAAAACCTATCTACGAACGTTTTCCGATTTTCGTTCAAAGCGTACTGAAGTCTCGCAATAAAAAGAGAACTTTAGTGGTCATTGAACAAAGCTGCGACCAACATAGTGGGATTAAGTGTTGGAACGTGAGACTTGACGGATTAACTGCTCCAGCAATGTTCAGCTTAAGCACCGGGATTTCGCTTTTTATGTCAATCTGTGCGGCTCTTGTCGTACTAACCGTTAACTTAGGTAGGCTTCTACGAGCACGTTGTTATGTAATTAGCTGAAGAAGGCACTTGTTGAAAGTAAACAGTACGTAGATGTGTGTTACATTAACGCAAGCTGTTCCACGCCGTCGTGCGTGATAATGGAAGACTAAATTGATGGGTACAATATTGGCAATTCAATAGCAGTAATTAACTTAACCCCCGTCATTGACATAACCTCACGAACGTTGAAGTGGACGAATCAGAACAGAAATATGGTTTCACTTTCAGGATAGGGTTTAATTGAATCAGTTTTCAATTAATAATTGAAATATATAATACTCAATAAGTTATATTCCCTATAAACGAGGACAACGACTCAACTAAAACTGAACGTACATTTGACCCAAAAGTTTGTACGTATAACTTAATTATTATAGATCTGTAAACTTGATAACAAAATAACTTCCACAATACTCAACTCGTTAATTCAATGAACAGGTCGAAATGAAAGGCTTAACCGGAGTGATAAAGTTTGACCATCAAGGATTCAGAAGCGATTTCACTCTAGATATAATTGAATTAACAAGGGACGGACTGCAAAAAGCTGGAACTTGGAATTCTTCAGAAGGCGTTAATTACACCCGATCTTACGGCGAGAACCAAAAGCAGATAGTGGAGATTCTGCAGAATAAGACGCTCATCGTAACAACTATTTTGGTAAGCTATAAATAACATTCAAGATATAGGCATTAATCTACCGGAAACATTTTACTGCTCTCTCGTGGCCCACAAAAGCAAAATTAGCGTATCGCACATATATATGAGTGTTCTCTCGAGACGCGAAAAGGGGATTTATGTAGACTTGCTCACAGTAAAAATATATTCCCTGAGAGAAAACATTCATGCGAGACATATCCGTATTCATGACTTGATACATACAAAGCCCTAAACAGAAACACAGAAGACAGACAAACCTGTATTTAAATAAAAAAAATCACTCCAGCATTTCTCCAGGCTCGCTGTTTACGAATTCATTTCACGTGAATTCCCCAAGTATGTAAACTCTATTTACTCATGTAGTAATTCTTTTTTAACACATTTACATATGTAATCTGTTCTGTTAATCCCTAGAGCTCGCCGTATTGTATGAGGAGAGAGGCCAGCGAGAAACTCACGGGCAACGCACAGTTCGAGGGTTACGCCATTGATCTAATTCACGAGATATCTAAAATTCTGGGCTTCAATTATACATTCAAGCTGGCGCCTGACGGTCGATACGGGTCCTACAACCGGGAGACCAAAGAGTGGGACGGCATGATTAGGGAATTGTTGGAACAACGCGCCGACCTCGCCATCGCTGATCTCACCATTACATACGACAGGTACTCATGAAAATATGTAGTAATAAGCTCCTTTATTTTTCCATTCGAGAAAAATATTTTCGGCATTTTTTGGAAGACAATAACAATTGCACCGAAGTATTGTTTGCATCTCGCTTACCATTGGACCGGCAACCTTATGTAGCGCGTTGAAGCGCATTGTGTTTACCCTATTCATTGTATCATTTTCGTTTGTGCAGAGAGCAAGTGGTCGACTTCACAATGCCGTTCATGAATCTCGGCATTTCCGTGCTTTACCGCAAGCCCATTAAGCAACCACCGAACTTGTTCTCCTTCCTATCGCCGCTCTCGCTCGACGTCTGGATTTATATGGCCACAGCGTATCTCGGTGTGTCCGTACTGCTCTTCATACTGGCGAGGTACGTACTCGTAGACACACTGTGTATATCACCTACAGAACGTGGAAACAGATACACTGAATATTCACTTTATTTTCATCCCTTTATTAATATTGTCACTTAGAATTAAAAATTACTCTAATTGGCAATGTTTGTACAACATACCGAATACTTTACTGCATATGGATTCAATTCGGAGATGGCGCCAACTAAAGAGGATCTCTCAGACCTCAGTTGAAACATCGTCTTGGTTCGCTTGGAAGAGTGCCGACTGTAATTAGGTTGCTAAATGTATTTGTTCGATAGGTTCACTCCATACGAATGGCATCCAACGCACACGCCTGATGGTGACAAAATGGAAAATATTTTCTCTCTGGCAAACTGTTTGTGGTTCGCCATCGGATCTCTTATGCAGCAAAGCTGTGATTTTTTGCCCAAGTAAGATAATTTAGAAAGACCCCTAACATTAACATTTATTAGTACTAGACTGCCAATGAGCAGTTCCTTGCTGGAAATGAAATTAAGCATGTTTTCGCTTTAAATGTTATAAAAGAGAGGAAACTAATAAAACTTGGTTCGCATTCTAAACACGCGTTTCATTTCTGGTGATAGAATAGTGAACTCAGCGAAGTCCACAAGATGAACATAAAAGAGGGGTTGTTCAATCATTCGCCAACTTACTCCCAAGTGAATTTCAATTCCGGAAGAGTTTTATTGAAATGTAGAAATAACTTTTCTCCTTTTAGAATTAATTGCATAGACACTGTTCGACGTGCTCGCATTCAAGATTAAAAATATCCTGGTTTATAATGATGAAAATGGAGCTACATCACAGGTTTAACAATAACTAGGTACTTAGACACACGAACGTTTAGATACAGAATAATTTGTCGTTTTAAAACATGCGCGAACAATCTAGGTTCTCTGCATGATAATATTTTTTGCCGAACTAAAATGTCTGCGCTATGTCCCTAAAATTATTCCGAGTGTTAAAATTTGACCGGCAGTAAGTTGGCGCGCGATCATAAGATACATTGTAAATGAATGACGGGCAGTATTTGGGCGCAGGTTCAGCCCGTACGAGTGGGACTCACCCAGGAACTGCCTGGAAGAGCCGCCGGTGCTGGAGAATCAGTTCACTCTCTTGAACTCGCTGTGGTTCACTATCGGATCCTTGATGCAGCAAGGTTCGGATATCGCGCCGAAGTAAGTCCCTTATGCCTCTGATGGCTACAATTCCGATACAGTCCACAACCAGCAAGCCATTAATAAATTACATTGCTTAAAACAAAAATTGGAACAAAGCCGTCGCTGGTTAACGCAATCAGAAATAATAAGAATGGGTAAAATTGAGTGGAAGAGTAATCTCGCAGTAATTACAAAACGGAAATGTAGCCTTCAGTTGCAGAGCTTGGATGAAGAACTCCCTTTTACTAATTAGTTACAAAGCGACCACAGCCCTTTGTGAATTTCAAGCATCGGTAGTCGCCTAGAGCGTCCAATTTAAATAGAGACGTGTCGGCTATCTCGACTAGCCTTGATTTCCATTTCACAGTACTTAGCTAAATACTTACAGTTGATTTAGTAGCTAAATAAACAACTAGTTTCGACAACGTACAGATTCGCACCCGAGACTAGCTTGTGCAGTATCCACAGCTTGCTGCATCAAAGTTTGGTAGATACTTGTGAGACTGAGATATTGATTGCACATTGAAATTGTGATGTGCTGGTTCTACACCAGGTTCAGTGTGGAATCAAAGTCTTGTATGATTTAGAAAATACACATTTATTTACTGCATTTTACACCTTGAAATACACGATTTTATAGAACATGGAACTGCACTGAAACCAAAATTATATTCATGTCACAATTTTTTACACACTTGAAATGTCACAGACTTTTCAGTGCAGGCCCCACGGCAACATAGTTATTTTAACAATGCTCGTTAGTGTAACCTCTTGTGTTGAAGTTGTTGTTATTAATACACTGTTGTTTGCACCAGAGCGGTATCGACCCGCATGGTAGCAGGGATGTGGTGGTTCTTCACTCTGATCATGATATCCTCGTACACGGCTAACCTGGCCGCTTTCCTGACCGTGGAGAGAATGGACTCGCCCATTGAGAGCGCGGAGGATCTCGCCAAACAGACCAAGATTAAATATGGAGCGCTGAAGGGTGGTTCCACTGCTGCGTTTTTCAGGGTGAGTACAATCTGCTAGGTGCCAAATTGCCGGAATAATTTGTAAGAGCTGCATAGTTACTTGTTGGCAATAACATTTCTGTTTATTTATTTGTCTTCTTATTCAGAAACATCATTTGAAAAATTTAAGGCGATTACGGAATAAATTACACTTCAGCAACCTCTTCAGGCAATTTGTTTCACCAAAATGTAATCCACTCCATTACTCTCCTCGATTTCTATCAGACTGTGGTGACAGCTTAACGAAACGAATTCTAATTCCCGTAATTTGCGTTCGGTAGATTTGCAAAACCTCAAAGTCACCGAAAGATGCTTCATCCTTTTGATTTAAACTGGCTTTTAAACTTAACACTTGTCTTAAGAAAGTATCGTTGAATAAAATGAGGGTTTTGGGATAAATGTGACGTATTCTTGTGCCATCGAATAAATGTTTTGTATTAGAGTCTTACCTTATGAATTTAGGCTGGGCTCAAGTACCTCATAAATATGAAACGCCGCTGTAGTATGTTGTTAAGCATGATATCAAGGATTTATGGTGTGTTATCGTGTACCGTGTTTTATTAGACAAATTTGACATATTGAGTTTATAAAGATTTAACATGACATGTATTGATTGGTTAGTTGCCATGGCTTATTTGAATGAATTATTTTGTTTTTACTATGGACACTTTTAACGTGCACATCTTGCTACATTGTTCTCACATAATAAACCATCTCAACATGAATGATGTAACCAAGATTTTGTAAGAATAATTTGATTTAAAAGAGTGTCCATGGAGTTTCTTGCCCGTTCTTCTCCATAGAGATCTCGCTAGGGAATGGGCAACTACAGTACTTTCACAGTTTTTATGTCTTGTGTCTGGGACTGTAGCTACATGTAATTTTCATCTTTGTTTCGACAATTCAAAAGTGCCTGTAATTGGCCTACTTGAAATAAATGCTTTGATTTTAATTTTGATTGTGACTATTAAGTGGAAGATATTTGAACATTTTATCAAACATCAGTCATGAAAAAGCTAGCAAGTAATATGGTTCCACTGGATACGCATATTATGGATCCATTTTTTTACGTGTTTTCATTAGTGGTAATAATGAAATATTGTGATAAAACAAATAACATTTTCTTCTTGTTTCGATTTCTTCGCGGAATCCGATTACAGGAGAAATAATAAAAATGCTAAATAAGAATCCCAATAAAGTTGGTCTTATCTATTGAACAGGACTCAAACTTCTCGACGTACCAACGAATGTGGTCTTTCATGGAATCTGCCAGACCATCAGTCTTTGCAACGAGTAATAAGGAAGGAGAGGAGAGAGTGGTCAGAGGGAAGGGCGCGTATGCCTACCTGATGGAGTCTACCACCATCGAATATGTGGTCGAGAGGAACTGTGACCTCACCCAAGTTGGGGGAATGCTGGACTCTAAAGGATACGGGATTGCTATGCCTCCTAGTAAGTAAAAACCCAATTTTGATTTTCTCTGTCCGTAAATTTTCTACAGCGAGGTTGTTTCTATTTTTAAATAAGCTACGGAGCTTATTAAAATAAAAGCTGCTTGCCATGAAAACAATCTTAATTAATTCCACGAAATATAAATGGAAAAGTTATAATTCCATTCCATTCATTTGTACAAAACTAGTATAAACGGTCAAAACTACAGTTCAAACAATTCATACTTATGCTTGGAATAATGAGAAAAGTTCTGTAACTGTATCGGCAAAAACGTAGTTTTGTACCAATATCTACTTTTGTGAACGAGGTTCGTGCTATATACGTGTGGAGAAGTATTTTTATATTGCCTCTGAATTATATTAGAGAAACTATTTATGAATCATAGTTACACTACACGTATAGGTACGTATATTGATTGACAAGTTCTTTTTTTATCGTGTGGATAGTGCCTAGCCTGGTGTTACAGTTTTTAAGCTGTTCATAGACTTGGCTTTACATGCCGTTGAGAAATATCTATCTATCTTGGTTCAAGATTTTGAACCAAGTGATAATTATATAATACGCACATGAATCCGAAAAATCAGAGGTCTTGGGTTCAAACTCGAGACTTTTCAGTCCGACAGTCACAATTGACTATCGACTCTAATCTCTAATAGGTATGAAAACTGACAAAAAAAAATTGGTTCTGTTTAGTCCGTCAATTAGATTATCGAAAAATATTGGGTACATGTTTTTTGTTTTATCAAATTAATAAATAATGACGAAGATAAAACGCATCAAAGATCATGAGTGGGCCTTGTGACGTAAAAGTACACATTACGATAAAAAATTAACCCACATGTGACGTCACACGAGTTTAAGACGCACTTCAATTTTTGTTTACGTCAAAAAAGGAAAAATATGTATTTTTAGGAAATCTACTCGTATCTGACGGACTAATTAGATTTTTGTTGTGAATTAGACTTGTCAATAGGGTAGCCTATTGAAAAGTCTAATTTTAGAACGAGGCATCAGGACATAGATGCCGCTCTTCTAAGGCGAACTTTTTCTAAAAACCGATGTGCCATATACACGACCAGTAACAAACTCTCACGTCTATATTACCTTTAACGTTCATTCGAATTGTTCTTAGACTCGCCGTACCGTACGGCCATAAGCGGGGCCGTTCTCAAACTGCAAGAAGAGGGAAAATTGCACATTCTGAAAACAAAATGGTGGAAAGAGAAACGTGGCGGAGGGTCTTGTAGGGTAAGTAAAGGGAAAATGGCGTCGTTAGCCACTCGTAGTTACCGTAGTTTTACTCGGAGTTTAACGGTTAGACGACGATTCCGAATTCTTGTGTTTTTGGGTTTACTTAATAATTATAGGCAATTCACAAAATGTTGACTATATTACCTTCACAAAGTAATGTAAGAAAATGTAACCACCTCAAGTTCATTTACGACATGCTTATTTAATTATTTAGGAGTTTCCTTTAGTCCAGCTCTATTCAACTAAGCATATTGAAAATGCTGAAAGCAGCCTCAAAGGAAGAATTTTCATTAAAAACCCATCGTTTTTCCTTTCATAGCATCTAAAGAACTCGAATAATTTTCCTTGTATCTCGCATTTTTGTTCGGGAAACGTCAGAAGCCGCCAGTAAACGTTTATGGGGCATTATAATGGATATAAAAGGGCAAGGATGTGTCACGTATACTCAACAATGTTTCAATCATGAAGAAATAAAATAAAATAGGGACCTATTGGGTCTATACATCAAAAGTGCCTTGCGATTGTTATAACAACAAAGTTTGCGAAACCAGTAAAAGCCTATAGAAAATAATTCAATTGTGTTTATAATATTTGATGTTTCCAATCATTTTCACTGGAAGAAAACCGAAGGAGCGCTTTAGTGATGTCTTATTCCTCTATGGTAGTCAGGGATTTTATTGAATTTCATATTTGTCTTCGAGAATATTCTTGAGACTTGTAAAGCTTGATTGAATTGGCGTAGCATAGTAATACCATGTTTTTTATTAAAAATCTTTGATAACGCAGGACGAGACATCGAAGTCGTCATCGACAGCGAACGAGCTAGGACTAGCGAACGTTGGCGGTGTGTTCGTGGTTCTAATGGGCGGCATGGGCGTCGCGTGCGTCATAGCCGTCTGCGAGTTCGTCTGGAAGTCGCGCAAAGTCGCCGTGGACGAAAGGGTGAGTCATATTTCATACAAGGAATAAGAACTCCTTGAGATGAAAATCCACTAAATCCATCTTCTCGGACCGGAACAGACTTTTATTTTATTATCATTTAAAACATTTTTTTTTCTGGATTTAATCTTACCAGCGATCGTAGGCGTTCTATTTTAAGACAGTAAAAGGGGTACCCTGTGTTTTGTCAGATCAGAAGAATCTGAAGGTAGACCCTGACAATGTATGCAATGTAGGCTTTACAAATATTTGTTACCAACCAACCTTTTTTGTTGATGTTCTCCTTTGTTGAAACTGGATGTTTAAGACGCCTGCGGAGCATGCGTATTTCATACAAACGTAATACCAAAATAATTTGTAAATTAAACATATTCCTAAGGTAGTGTGTATTTATTTCGATTGTATTACAGAATAGCTAAGGTTCCCAAATATATATTTTGATTGGACACTGATGTTAACAAGAGTTATAAGAAAAATAAGTTTTCTATGGAAATTTTAAATTCCTCATATCTCGTCTTTGTACCATTGTCCTCTCAAAAACTATATTTGGGAACATAGATATTCTGTATTCCAATCGAAATAAATACACACTACCTTAAGAATATGTTTGTTTTACAAATTATTTTGGTATTACGTTTGTATGAAATACGCATGCTCCCCGGCCCCTTAACGCTTCCACGCAAATAATATCCATCTCCGGTAATTCCCAGAACTTCATATTTTTCCGGTCAGCAACGAATTTCGACGGGCGACATTAATTAACATTAAATCGCCATTACTCGTAATTTATTTAAAATTCCTGATGAATGTGAATTTTCGTGACCGTTGTTTGTTATTTCATTTTATTTACTTTCAATGATTAATTACGTTTTTATTTTGTTCTAGGTTTATTTTTAAAATAATGTAGGTAACATTTTCTGGTGTGTCTTATTACATTAGTTATTAGCCGCTAGCTAGACAGTTATAATTAGTGAACAAAATGTGTTGATTTCTTTGTGTTTGTTTTCTTGGCTCGGGTACTTTTACTTAGGTATCGCAGCTAGTTAAGAACATACTTGAGAGTTATTTTTCATTGAGTTTCAAAGTTATTAATTGATTCTCGGAATGTGCTATGCCTTGTTACTTGGTACTCCAGTAATTCGCTCGATCTTGACTCATTCTCACTCGATCTAAACTCACGATAATTTTGTATTTTCACTGCTGCATCACAGAAGGAGGAGGTACGTTTTTTTTCCGTATACGCTAACTTTTATTAGGGTAGACGAATGGTTGCCACTTATCGGCAAACGTAATGAGAAACATTATCAAACTAAGCAACTGTCTTTGCAGTGTGGCGGTTGCCATCATGGCAGCTGGATGCGAATTGTTGAGGCTGGTGTTAACGACGTGTGATGAATGAGGCCTACGTAGTACTGAACTGCTGTACGCTGATGAAGAAAATTGTTGCGTGAGACATCTTCTTAGCCATTGTTTCTTGCGCAGGCGTCGCTGTGTTCAGAAATGGCATCAGAGCTGCGGTCAGCACTGAAATGTCCGGGCGGCGGCGCGGGCGCCGGAGGGGGAGGGCCGGGCGGCGCCCGCGACGGCGCCGGCTCCCCCTACCTGCACTACGGGTTCAGCACCAAGAGTCAGCTGCACTAGCGGCCGGAGCCCGCCGCCTCGCCCCCCAGCGACGTGTAGGCGAGCGCGGCGGACGCTCCTAAACCCCCCATCCCCCAACCCCTCGCCGCTGCCGGCCAGCGGCTGGTGCAAGTCGTGGAACCAGTGGTCCCGCAACCTGCTGTGAATGTTCAAACTAGCTGAAGGTTCGTTTGTCGACTCGAGTAGCGTAGATGTTTACGATATATTATTGTAAATAAATTCATATCTAATTTGTATAGGCTAAGTGCTGTTGTAATGTAAGCGAACCGATGTTATGGAGTTTTGATATTGTTTCCAACGAAGTCTTTTCATAACGAATCATTATTTGTAGCGTCCCTTGCCAAAGATAAATATGTGCCAAATTTTACGATTTACTATAAGACATACGAACATGTAGTCTACTCACTTGGCGCTTCTGAAATAATTTTCTAATCCACGATTTTTAATTCTTGATAAGTACATTCATATCGATTTGAGAAATGCGTTACAAAATCAGTAGATATTATATCGATGTTTTATATCTATGAATCGATTAGAATAAATTGACATTTCATTAAAAATAGAATAAGAGATTGTTAATATTTCCAGTTAAATTAATCTGTAAATAAATCGATAAAGTGGTACTGCCAAAGTAGATTTAATAATTAGAAAAATTTACAACGGATAATTAAGTTTAATATAATTTGAATTTCGCTATAATAATGATGGATCAAAGTAAATTGACTTGTGGAAAATTTAAAAGATAATTAAAGATATTTACGTTATAGTTAATTGGGTGTAAACTTAGTGTAAATTGAAATAACGATGAAATTTTACGAACCGATCATAACATGAGAGCATTATCATTTGTAACATAATACTCTATGTAATATACTTGTAATTGGTACCTAACGAATTTGTTTCGACGGCTCAACATGATTGTGCCAAAATATCCTGTTCACTGTCTGTACTATATTTTGTAAGTTTACATTGCCGAGTTTAAATAAATAAATTGTTTTATTAATATCCGTGACTTGTTATTCAATATCCGAGTTATTAAGTGTTGTGTATGTGTATACTGTCGAGGTAATGAAGCGCCAGGCACCCGGAAACCCGATATTACCGAACAGAATCTTCATGTAACAACTGAAACGGAATATTACAAATATTTCCACGAAAATGTTAAAAGTAAATCCCAGAATTCCCAGACAACATCCACTTCGATGAACATTAATACCTATAAGTGCCAATTAACTTAACAGAGTTAAGTAAGTATTGTCTTCATATCTTTATTATCAAAACAGGATAATGAGTGATTCAGGTGCGGAACGTAAAACTAGAAATAAAATAAATAGATAGGAGGCAGGTAAATGAGTTAGAGTTAGTTCACGACCGTTTTACAACTTTTATACGATCCACCACCGCGGGGTAATGTTCTGCCTCGGATATACGACGCGTCGGCAGTAAACCAGAACACCTATCAAAATATTGCTTTGTCACCGGCATAAAGTGTTTTTTTATATATTTTATTACACACAAAATATATTATTGTATTTCCTATTGTCGTATTTACTAAGTATATTTGTAAAGGCTGTCGTAAAGTTGCCTTTTTATTTTGTTTTTATTGAGTTTTGATCTGTTTCGTCTAGGTATTGTAAGAACTCATTTGTATCATAAACCGAACTTATTGATTACACGTGCGATACCTTAACTGAGTCAAACCTCTTTTAACGAAAAAGTGAAGGATTTGTAGTTGGCAGACTGTGAAATATAACTGTAGAAGTCTGGACAAAAAAGAAAAACCTTAAAGTTTTCGAAGTAAGTATGATAAAATCGAAACTTGTTCGAAATCCAATATCAGTGAGACCAATTTGCAACTAATTAAGAATTGCAACTTTTGCTGAAGGAGCCCTAGTTTTCTTCACAAAAAACTTGATTTGTTCGATACTTTCGAACAAACGAGGAGCTGGAAAAGTCCGTAAGTAAAAATGAATGTAACTAAGGAACTTAAGGAAAGCAAAAAACTAACATTGAAAATAGTTTTTTGCCACGAAGTTCGCACAAACACTTTTTTCTTACATAATAGGCCATTTATTTCGGCTTACGGCAAAATGTTAGCAATTTTTTACCCATGTGACGGCTCTATAACATAAATACATATATAGGTAATGCGCGGTCATTTCTACCCCAAGAAGGGCGATGAAGAAATTGTGTAACTGCGTGTGTGACCCCAGTCCCCTCGACGTCCAATGTGTTAAGTGTTACTTATATTAGCGGTGGAAGTTGGCGGTACTTTGCCATGGAACTGAATGATGCGATGTCAAGTTAACGGGTTGAGCAAGTAAAATACTTTTTGCAAATCAATAATAGACCTTACCTTAATGCGAAGTAGGTTACGTTCCATGTAATAGGTACTTAGATGGTGAGCCTATATTTTTTAAAAGGGTGAGAAATTCTGGAAAATCCGTAACAATGTCTACTTTTTCCCCTCTGGGAACTAGGAGTTTCACGTACTACCTCGCGATCGCCTGTCGTGCTTCTAACCACTACATCAAGTGTGTCTTAAAAGACTTATTACTGTAAAAGGAATGATTTACAACGTCGTATATCAAGCTAAGAATTTTTATACCAAGAATAAAAGTTATATTACTGTGATCACGTTTTGTGGTAAAAGGGAAAAAATGTTTTACACTCCCACTTAAATTTGTTATAGCGCAAATCTTGCAGAGCTTTGTAAAATAGGGTGTGTGGCTAAATAACATATTCCAGTACTTATACTCGCAGTTGTCATGTCGCAGATTAAAATTATTCTGGCTGAGGTCTTATAAACTTGAGGAAGTATTCACTTGAAAGTTTGGAACAAATAATTTGCTAGATTCCGAGCTAGTGCAGTCCCACCTCTAATTTGTTTTCACAGCTCTGACTTATTGGAGTCGCAGTCAACACAACCGTTATTATCTTCCACTATGTAATGGTCCTGCCACAAACATCCGAAAAATATACCCCAAAAATTCTGCCAACAATATTAATTTAACCCCTAGCTAACATTTTGTACTACACATAGGTACATTAACAAGGTCCCCGGGGAACTGTGACAATCCTACGTTAATTAGCCGAAACAAAATGGCGCGACGTGGCGCAGGCGAGACGAGAGCGATGCGAGCGCGAGATGGGAGCGGAGCGAGCGCGAGACGAGAGCGAGAGCGAGGCGTGCATGCCACGGATAACTTGTGTGTTTACGTTGTTTACTCTTTGTCACGGACGGCCACGCTGCTCCGTGTTAACAGAATGCCAGTTATATTAACATTTTGTATTCATGCCCCGGGCTGAATGTGGACATGTTGGTCTCTTTTTTTTTGTTTTATCCCTAATTTATAACAAAATGTTTTAACATATTGCGTCATGATATGTGTGGGTATTCATGATAGTAAGATGAAATAGAATCACATTTATTTAGCTGAGTTTTCACAAACATTTTTAGTTCTTATGAAATTTTACAACGTCTAGTAAAACTTCTCCAAACGAAAATCCAGTCACACAAGATAAGCAAGGAAAATTCAGAGCAATTCATCTCGCATCGCCTTTTTATCTCAAAAGCACTAGGGCGATGAAATGTAAAATACGAGGTGTAAAACTCACACGCTTTCCAAATCACAATTTCCAGCGATAACCCATTGAATACGGGTTTTCCGGTTCCCGGTTAGACGGCTAAGAGGAAAAGGGTTTTCGGGACGGAACCCGCGCTGATAATAACCCCAGTGTTCACGCTTCGAGGCACCTGCTACGAGTGCTACGCAATTTATATTTTTATATACGTTATGTTTTTATTATCTCCAATATTGCTCTCTTACTATGAAAGGCCTCTCTTGAAACGTATTTACAATTTGATTGTGCAATAAAACCTACGAGTTATAATTCTGCGCTCGTAAAAGGAGAACCTTTACATAGCGCTCGAAATTATTATTTATTTGTACAGTTATTGCTTGATGCATAACGCGCATTCTGTTTGCAATAAACAATGAGTATTTGATATACAATACGTTGTGTCGTTAGTTGAGCAAATTGAATGGAAGTACCATACGCGTAATGATCACGTAGGGAAGTGCGAAGCCGTGGGCCGCCGCCCGAGGGCGCTCGTACCACGAGGACAAAGCAAACTTACTTGACGAGGCAAACGTGCCCGACGCACGAGCCCGGATTACTCCGCCATCGCCGAATCTTTCGATCTCGTCGAACCATCGTAAATCTAACTCACGTACGCACGTTACGCGCACTCTACGTAAATTTTCGGGCTACGGTCATTTGGACGCATCGGATAATACGGAAACCGCATGGAGGCAGAAAATATTGATAGAATATATACTGAAACAGAGCCAAATATAATTGAATACTAAGGGAAACGTAGTTCGTTTGCAAACATATTTAACTACTATATAGGATAGCTAAAACGGCAAAGCCACCACATAGCTTGAAACAACATAATATAGGTACTTTAGGTAACCTAGGTACAATCTGTAAAACTTTCCTTTGTTGAAAGAGAAAATTGGTAAGATACACATACCCAACTCACAAAACGAAATAGCGAATGGATGACTTATCGGTGCAAATTGAGACATATACAGAAATATTGCCACAAATGGCGTCAATACTAGTAGCCTAGATAGGATACACATTGAATCGAATTTATCGATGTTTGCCGAAGAATTGTCGCCATTGATACATTTTATCGCCTCGGGAGGAGTATAAAACTGTGCTCTGTTCTATTTTGTATTGTAGCAGAAAACTATACCCTATTGAATACGTCCAAATTGTACAATAAAAAACAATACATTGTAGTTTTTGAGCTGTCTTTTGGAGACTGAGCCAAGAAAAACAGATTGAATCGAAAATTGGTATCTGATAGAACTTGGTAACTTACATAAATTAAAAACAGAAATATACTTTCAGTAAATTACGATGCTGAATCAGCAAACAACTCACTCGCACACGTATACAAATCATCCGGGTAACATAAAAACCCTCTTCACAATATTCCATACAAATTCAACCTTGAATCTTAAAACGGTAATGTTACAAAAAAGCGGCGTGAATGGGCAAAAAGTACAAATTTACATTTAAATTCTATCCTCAATGCATCGGACGGCATTATGTTTACACGAGCGGCGGGTAATACCGCCAGCATTTAGCATAAATTAATGGGCCACCGGACATGGAGCATGAAGAAATGAAGTCCTAAGTTAACTATCGATCTCGAAAGCAGCGTGGCAAAGGGGCAAAGATTCGCCTCGCACTGGGAGTCAGACTATATAGGAACCTACATGCCGTATGCTCCCAAAGTTAGCACTATATTTCAAAAAATCAGTCATCTCACAAATGAATGTGTAGCATAATCAGCTTGTAGCGTTCCCACAGTTGGGACACAGAACAGGCCTCCTCTATGTGAGAAGGAATCCACCACGCGATTCGTGTTGATACTCGTACACAAATGGTATTATAACATAAGACAGTGGTATTGTAACAAAAAAGCCGTTCTCACTGCTTATTGAATTTACAATTATTTTTCAAACTAAATATAATATTAACTCTCCATTACTGTATATTCCTCGTCGTCCTGTAATCACATTACCCTGTTGGGTCAGTCAACAGCAAAAAGTGTTGCCACAAGACTTTCGTTTTAATTAAACTACCGCTTGATGAATGTCTACTGAAACAAACAATTTTAATGATGCCGCGGAGATTTCAAGAATTTTTATTGCTGCTTCTAATCTAAGGGTTATATCGCTAATGTTGGGTTTCCCATCTTGTTTATATTTATTAAGGTTTTTAACGAGGTAAATTATTTTGTAAACATAAGTTATTGAGTATTAATTATAAAGGCACTTAGATTATAAAAACTTCACGTTAGGCTTATTAACCGAAATGTTTTTGATTTCATTTCTTCTTTTTTTCGATAACGTGATAAACAAAGTAACATTTGAAGAGAACAATGTGAAACAAAATATACTGAATGAGAGAAGTTGATAAAACAGAGCTTCGTTTTCAGCTCTGACTACATTGTATTTTATTTGATCTGTTATATGTAATACCACGGCATAATATAAATACATACATACACTTACCTATCTATACAACGAGTAACAGAAAGGGTATAGTCTTCGATCAATAATTAGTCATATGAAAGGGTGTGCTACAGACAATCAAACTGAACAACTTTTTCTATGGGACCACCATCGTAATCGCAAAAATATTTTCAACGGCCCCATACTAAATTCCAACACCTACTCGACCAAATGTATGAAACAGCTGATTATTTTTTTACGATTACGGTGGTGGTCCCATAGAGAAAGTTGTTCATTTTGATGGTCTATAGCACACCCTTTCATATGAATATACCCTTTTTGTTACACGTTGTATATATATATCTATGCGATCCAAATTCCCATTTAGGTATGTCCCCAAATATATAATGTATAGGTTCCTATGTACCGGTGTGTGCTGGCCACAAACGGTTATCCCTGAAAGGTACTTTAAATGCAAATCACTGCGAAGTTCCACCCGAGCAACGCTGCAGTCCGCTTATATGTAAACAAATTTAATATATCAATTCAAATATTACGAAATGAAATGATTTTTGTTTTCAGAGGAATTGGATTTCTTAGGATTACTCTTTGTTTTATTTTTCACTCGAAAATTCACCCAAATAGAAAATAACCAGCACCTTTCTAGATTTTTCCTCAACAATCCGTTTTTTCTAGTCTTTGACTATGTGTTCTGAGAGACAGACGTAATTTAGAGCTGTCAAATTTAATTGGAACTAAAATTTCCATGCAAACGAAGGATGCACGTAATAACATGTCGACTAAAAACACGGTGAAGCGCAAGGCATAAACTAGTTTGACATCTCTAACTTAGTTCATAGCTATAGCTGTCCTTTTCTCGCACTGCCTTTTAGTAAAAGATAGCAATAGTCTGAACTAAGTTTAGTTTGTGCACAACAGAATCGAAACCATTGTCTTTCAATTTTCCACATCAACCATCGTTGTGGCAGAGTGCTGGTGGAAGCTATCTTCACTTTGAGAATCATCGACACGTTGAAGAACCTTCAGGAACTTACAATCAAAGTATAATGTGTTAAACACTGTTTTAGGCTTTCACGGTTTAAAACTAAACTTATATTGTCACTTACGGGTGCTTGCAACAGCGTCGAAATATCGGGAGCTCAAAACAACAAATAATCACGGAAGATATCCCGTAAGTGACAATATAAGTTTATAATGTGTTACTTACTTAATAACTGTGGACACACACATGACAAACAATAAAATATAAGAAATAAATCAAAAGAAACAAAACTTAAACTCAAAGACGAAACTAACAAACAATGAAAATAATTTAAAACTAAAACATATTGACTCCTGTACAAAAAGTAATGCTCGTACCATTACTTTTTGTACAGGAGTCAATATGTTTTATGCCAATTAAGGCATCTCTCAGGATGGCGGTGAAAAATGTAAAACTAGATGTATTTTGATTTGAAAGAGTGTCCATGGAGTTTCTTGCCCATTCTTCTCCATAGATATCTACGCTTTAGAATGTGGAACCACAGTTTTTCACAAGTTTAAACCATGCGACTGTGACTGAATCCTCGTGTTTTTTTTTTGAAATTCAAAAGGGCCGTAATGGTCGAATTGAAATAAATGAGTTTGAGTTTAAGATGTCACAGCGCTACTATTCTGATAGCCCCACCTAGTCATGCCACGTTAAATCACGCTAAATATTAAAAGAAAAAAAGACAAATAATGATACAAATATTTTATAAACTCCAAAGAATCAAACAACAAAACGTGGTGTTCATAATCTGCATCCATCGTAATCTCTCTGTTTATCGATGCCATTATAGTACTGACAAACATGGGGACGCGAGCATCCACAGAGCATCCGAGCACCGTCGACATGACATAAATAACATCTGCATATCATGTGTATCTCCAGATAGCTTGGCCTCCACAAATTCAACTACGTAGTTGCCCTATATTCCCACTCTACAACGTTTGCTAAACAAATAGGTGATCTCAGTTTAATTTACATATAAATCCTACACATACCTACATGGTAGCATGCTGCTCCCTCTTTTGATAAACCTCTGTTACGTCGCATCACGTTCAGGGGATGAGATAAATAATAACAAATGATTAGCCAACATAACCGTGACGTGAATCTATTCCAAAGATTACATAGTTGATTACGCATTTCAGGGCGCTATCAAATGGATTCCCCGACACAAATCACAAAAGTTACATTCATATATGAATTTCATAAATTAGATTATTTCCATTTGACTATGTGGTTTCCTGAAAAAGTTATCTACCACATACGACATTCATATCTATACTGTGAAAGTTTTCGTAAAACAAATTATTCGGTAAATCAATAAAAATTTTTTAGACAAAATTATTAATTAGATTATACTTAATATTATCATCATCATCCTTGCCTTTTTTTAAGTATGTTGGGATATCGGTTTCCAGTCTAACAGGATGCAGCTGAATGCCAGTCTTTACAAGGAGTGATTGCCTATCTGACCTTTACAACCCAGTTAGAACTGGGTAATTCATTACCCCTAGGCATACTCCCTATAGGCCGAGTAGGTCCGGGCCTAGGGCGGCAAAATTTAGGGGGCGGCAAAATTTTGTCGTTATTATCATTTTTGTTAGTAGTTGCGCCTACGTGTAAAAACTCAAGAATGTGTCCTTATAGCATCCCCCAAAAAAAAAAACATGTATGGCGATTACGATTATTAGAAGTGTTGCTCATCCAACTGAAACTTTGCTTACTAGTTTATTCCAAGGTGTTACTTTAATTTCTATGGTTTATTTAATTTTTCATGCTTTTCAGCACATAGGGGGGCGGCAATCTTTTGTAGACCTAGGGCAGCCAACGTATCAAATCTGCCCCTGGGCATACTTCTACAATTATATAGTGCCAATTATGTGACTTTGACATGCAAACTCATGTGGAGGGTGATCTCCGGAACCACGACACCTATTTGAAAAATTATTTCATCTTTTGTTTGATATTACACCATTTTAGATGGACATAGACAAGTTAAAGTTCAACTAGTTCAAGTCAAGTCACTAACCAGACTTGAACTACTTGAACTTCATAGGACATTGGATTTTTATCCCTATACCTTCCTGAAAAAATATCCTACAGAGTTGCGGTCGATGCCCCTGGTAAAACTTAGTGATTTAAATGAATGTTGTGGTAACGAATTCTTTTGTCCTCATTTTTACGCTCGTGCGACCAAGTCAGAAACTCAGTTGATTCATTAGATATTTTGTAAAATATATCTGTTGGCCTAACAATAACAAAAGGTTTAATCTCTATTTCCTGGATTGATAGTGTGTCAATTTTGATGAGACCAAATCATTGGATGGGAATCATAAGGATTGAATCAGAATCAAAGATTTCGAAAAATACACAATAATATTTTGGATTCAATAAAATGTTATTATAAGCATCTGATGAGATGACGAGTAATAGAGAGGTATAGAAGGTCTACGTATACCACATTACAAAAAGGTATGTATGGAAAATCCTTTCAGATTGTTACCGAGATTTCTTCCGGGGCCGTAAGCATCTCATCATCGAGGACACATTCATACGAGCTCAGAAAATGGATGGAAATGTAACCACTAGCATTGTCATCTTTTTAGCTCAGACATATCCTTTGGAACCTAGATGTTTTATGATTGAAGGAGAGGCCTTCGGTAGACAAGGGTATGTTTCCAATTTAAGATACTTTTATGACGTTTCAAAAGATCTATGTCTAAGAAATCTGTTACAGAACAGTAAATAAATAATGGAATAAGTATACAAGGCACTCAAGGTACTTATTGTAAAGACGACGAGTAAAATGTGCTTGAGCAAACAACCGAATTAAGGACAAGAAGAGATTTTGTACGTGTTTTATTTTAGCATTGTTTTGTTAGTTCTAATGTTATAAAAATATTTATGGTGTATAACAACTAAAAAGACACTAAGGTCCATGTTCATTGAAAAGGTAACGGTCTGATTATCTAAACACAGCTGTTTAATGGAAATGTTCCTCTACAAAGACGTGTTTTAAACAGCTGATTTTAGATAATCAGACCGTCATCTTTTTGGTGAACATGGACCTAAAAGTAACCGTAGGAGACCCCAACTAGCACAAAAACTGTTTAAAGACTGAACATCAGAATTTATGAACATTCGCTGTTATTTCTTCTGTACAAGGGCTGTATGGCCTGCTACGCAGCTCTTGTAATTCTGAATTTGGCCCCAAATTAACCAGCCCTGAGCATTACAGTAGCTTGTTAGCAGCTCTTTAGAGCACTGGATGAGCTGGACAGTGGCTGTAAAATAGCTAGACTAGCTATATTCCTAGCCACTATCCAGCTCCATTAATTCTCCTAGACAGCCAAGAGATGGTTTATGGCTTACTAACGGCTATTGTTAAATCTACAAAGAAATATATCAAGAAAAATTTTTGAGTAGTTCATGCAATGTTACGTACGTCAAAGTCTCTAAACTTTTTCTGTGTATGACATATTATTCTGATAAATGTCTTATTTAAGTTAAGTTTTTTTATTCACGTTAATTTTGTACCATAATGGTAAATTGTACTGCGGGTGCCACTTTACTGTTAATATACAACCTGTAACGTAATTAGCGCACAACCTCAGACACCCCAATTAGTATTTTATGTTATAATCATAATACATGGACTGAATTTTTAATTAACCAAGTTTAAAAATTGATTATTGATTAAATTAGTTATCTTAAATCCGGAACAATGTTGTGGTTTAAGTACTCACAGCACGGACACAAACGCAAATCCACGAACGCACACTGTCGCATACGTAGGTTTTACTAGTAAAAAACTACTAGCCAAGTAGGTAGAACGAGTTCGTTGCTCGACACAACTGTAGGTATTATTGCCGAAAAAAGTTCAATACTAAAATTTGCATGCCCGTTTCTTAAATTGATGTTTTAATTTAGAAAGCACTTCAGTGTAATTTTTCACTATTTCAAAAGCGATCACTAGCCTATTTTTAGGTCCTCGGCACTTGTCGTCTCACTAAAATAAACTACTTAACGATAATAGGTACGTCCCCATAAAAAAAATCAAGAGGCGTCAAATCAGCTGATTCTCGGGTTATACTGGCATTGAAATTTTCATCGAAATAGCCCAGTACTTAATTTTGAAAACGAATATGTGTAAGTCACCGTAAAATTGTCAAATACGTTATATTGTAATCTCTCTTGCGATATTGTAAACTCTCGAATTATTGTCAAACGAACATACTGCTTACAATAAAACGCATTATTTTTCGTGAAATGCATGTTAATGTAGTCAGGGTTTAAAGGAACCTAACTAGCCTAACGAGGGGGTGCCCCAAGTCCCGTTTATGGGGGCAAGAGATACTTCCGTATGTTCAGTTGACAATAATTCGAGACTTTACAATATCGCTAGAGAGATACACGTTATATTGTAATATAACGTATTTGACAATTTTACGGTGACATGTACACCAATCAACTCCCCTGTCGATGGCCGTGTTTGAACGGAATATCCGTGGCCACGAAGGGGATGAGTAGCAGCTTATTGTAACAATGAAATAACGTGTTTATACCTTAATCATTCTCATGAAAATTTGACAGATATCAGTAGTTTTCATATGTAAATCTGCTTGTATTATATTAAAATGGCGTTAATTTTTATCCAGCAATGACTCTCACTAAACTCCCTTGACCCACTATTTTCTGTTTAATGGCCATCTATTAATCATCTAGAAACTGTACGCTAGCTGTACAATGGTTTCCAATTATTCTAACGACTGGTTAAAGGAGTAAAGTGAGTGTATAGCGTCTTAGGAATCTCTAATCTTGACAGAAAACCATTTCGGGTATTGCGTACTCAAGTATCTTAGGAGTACCTCAGCTTAGCTGTACTGACAGTTAAGACGATTCTTGAGACTGTATGAGGTGTGATCTCTACACTGATAAATAGCACAGCTGACTGGCTGTGAAATGGAGCAAAAAACAACAAAATGCTTTTTAGTAGAATTTAAAAGAACTATTGTCCAGCTTTGGCTACGTATAATGCTACTAGCTGGTTATAATTTTAGAGGCTGTAAAATAGCCAATATTAACACTGTAAGCTTTGGAATTAAAGTGGAGTAAAGCTACACTAATTTACAGCTCATGCAGTCTTAATATTCTTTTAACCAGCTACTAATAAGCTTATTGAGGTAGCATTATAATAGAATTTATGTACACCATAAAAAAGCCAATGGCGAAATTTAATTCGTTAATACAGCTCACAGCTTAAAAGAGGTGTGCCTTTATCGTGTTAAGCAGCCGTTTACAAGCTTTGGTCTTCTTAACCAGCTAGTAGCGTTATTCGAAAAAAATGCTGACAATAGTTCTTTTAGATCTACTAAAAAGCATTTTGTTGTTTATTTCTCCATTTTACAGCCATTATTCAGCTGTACTGTTTAACAGTGTAGAGATCACTTCTAATCCAGTCTCAAGAATCGTCTTATCCGTTTGTACAGCTACAAAAGAGCCTTTGACTGTAGTAGAGCCTTGCTTTGGCTTTTTTAGCTGTAATTTTTGCTAATGTGCTAGTTAGGCCTAAGTAGGGTTGCCGACGATATATACGAGAAATCAGAGATTTATAAAGCGGGACCTGCATCAAAATGTACAGAAAAGACAGAATTTTGATACAAGTGGAGAAAGTTTGTTATTGTAAACGAGGCGAATTAACACCGCGACCCGTAGGCGAGTTTGTTATTGAGCCGAGAATTGCAATAACAAATGTCCATGTGTAATCAAACGACGTTTTCAAATACTATTGAAGATTTTTTTTGTCTTGAAATAATATGAAACTATGTTTTTAATTTCCTTTTTATTCCACGCTTTGCTATCGCCAGGTTAAAGGTTCTTTAAGTTTACTGTTTTGTTTAAAGACGCTTAATACTTTACCGAAATTAAAAAAAAACATTTACCTCTGACTATAGGCATTAGGTATAGTTATCTGTGGCAATTTTCATTCCTGCACACGTGTTGGAAAACTGTCAAAAAACGCACGCGTGTGAAATAGATTACATTTTGAACCCAATCTTGACACACCCACATTTTGAGCTTATTGCAGAGCTAATACTATTTAAAAGTCGTTACAGAAAATCGCAAACCATTGGAAGCGATTGCCATATTGGACTGGGCTCGCTTGTTAACATAAAACAAATGAAAATCGAGCAACAAACATAAGAGCTCCGTATTTATTCTACATGTGAGCCATTAGCAACCACCTCGTAGCTGCGAGAGCACCTAAGTCGAACACTAGAGCGACAAATTGCTTACCACATCGTTATCGGCCAAATGCTCTCAACAAACGACACTGCCTACGACAATTAAGTATGGAAATTGTGAGACAAACATGTCTTGACTGCGTAAGGTCTGTATAGGGACCATTTTCTGGAATCATGAGACTTTAGGTTTAGTAATCATGAACATCATGGTCACAAGGGTAATATGCCATTTTGAAAACTATTATTATTAGACATAAGTAGTTATTTGTTTGCTGCACCATAACGTGGTGCTGGTAATCCTCGAAGGGTTTGGCAGTGGTTGAAACCTATAGAGTATACCCAGTTTTCACCAGATCCATGTAACAAGCCGTGAACCTATTGCCACCAACTGGGCACTAATAAAGACTCCAAGCGTGGAAATTCCTGGTGGAAAAACCTCAAAAATCCTGCCCGACCCACTGAACATTCAACGCTTCAAGTAAATACCTAGGTACACGATAAATCACTGATATGACTTATCGCTAGTGCATCCCGTAAAGACAATAGTGTTACAAAGGTATGTCACGCAGTACATCACATCCCAAAGGATGTTGTAAAGCAATGAAAATACCAGACAACTTCGTACGATTTGACGAGCCGTACGGATAGCAGCGAGATTGACGACCGACGCACTGAATACGCCCCGGGGAAGGCATTCTACTCACAACGATGTTTAGACATGTGATATCGGAGCCCAGATATCGTTACTGAGCAATAACTTATATAATACAGCCTTTTCAGGACACGGAACCCGTGCAGTCGCCTCGATATTTTTCATTTAACTAAAAGATACTCAAACAAAAAAGGAACTTACGCGAAAATGTTCGCCGTCGCCGCTGCTGCTGTGATCCGGTTAAAAGATCCGCCTGTTTACAAATGGTTGTTTGGATACGCCCAGGGGACTTGTTTTTAGAGTTAAATTGAGCTCGGCTTAAAATAATGACGAAATTTTTTCCTAAGAAAACAAAACGGAATGGTTTTAAGGAATTAAACGTGGAATACAATTTTACAGTTTTCGCTTTGACTTTGTTAATTCTGATTAAGTGTTAGCCCAAAACATTGGCAACTCTAGACATAACAAAAGTAACGACTAAATACAAGTAAAATGAAGGCAAATACTTGAAGGAACAGTTTGGCACTGGCTTTAGAATTCTTGTTTCTAAATCGCTGCACATGATATAGCTACTAGAACTTTCCACGTCAAACTGTCGCCAACAAACGTCAGACAAACAGATTGCAGAAAAACAGACACTTTATTTTACCTATCATATTCAATGGTCTCAATTTTTACAACGGAAAATCAAGTCTGACCTGGACTGAGCTATTATGAAGTTTGTCTTAAATATGCTATAAACAAGTTATATACTGTATAAACTTTTATTATATTTCAGCTCAGTAGCAGGCTCCAATATTGGTAGGTTAGGTGCAATCGATAAAATCTAACTTCACGTTAGCAAATACAACAGAAATATAGCGATTCCATAAACCTACTCACAACTGAAGTTAATATTGTAGTAACACATGTCAGATACAGAGCAATCCGAATGAAAAATATTTACCTACTTTTCTTGCTGTTTTATTTACTGGCAACACTTACGTTTACATGTAAGAATCTTTCATACAGTTGAGAGACAACGTCTTCAAAGCAATATGTGAGTGTAAAGATATTCTGTTTTCCTTTTCCATGTAAATTTTCCTTTAGCGTGTGTCGGAGAGCAAAAGCGAGTGTTATTTAGCCGTCACAACATCGATGATGTGAGGACGCGAGGCGTGACATGTTCATAATTTATCAAAGGAAAGGCCGTGGGTGTCATATTGGCTATGAGGGACACAAGGTCTTGCTGATTACAGTCTTCGCTATACTGGACGCGGGGAGCGGAGAGGAGCGGAGCGGGGAACGGACCGGAGCGGATCGGGGACCGGAGCAGAGCGGAGCGGTCGAACCCGTGGGAGATGTCACATATGTTTTGGGAAGTATGAGCGACAGCAACGTAACATTGATTGAGTGGCGTGTGAGGAGGGCCGGTAATTGGGCTAGATATACCACAGAATGATATCAAGCTTTATACAGTTTCGCACAAAGAGTGTTTTACTGATACGTGATTTGGCTATATGTGGGAGATTGGACATAATTATGCTGACAAGGTAACATGGTCTGGTACGATTCTGGTACATCATCGTCAACCTATCGAAGCCCACAACTGGACACAAACCTCTGCAGTAACCAGACGTTTAACTCTAACGCCAGCTAATTTTATCCAGATGCTACTGCGGAGGAAGCTGCAAAAACTGAAGACTTAGTCTAGTAAAAGTCGATTTCAAACAGTCTCGTATATTTCTACAGCGATTTTGAAAAGAGTTGGCTGTAGCTTTTCGGTAGCTTATGTCAATCCCATTCATTATTGCTTTTTCCATCATAATTTTCGTGTAAAGAATGTCATTAAAGACGCCTCCAAATTATAGGCAAGAAAAAGTAGTATAATATTTAGCGACAGTAAGTATGGCTAGCGATACCTATCGTTTACAATTATGATTTTTGGTACAAGTTGACCATTCATTAAGGCGCGACGCAGAGTCCCCAGCATTTCTTCACACCTCTTACTTAAAGACACCCTTTATCTTGGCCCTCAGATACTGAAGAACAAGTCTATAAAAAACCCCGCGTTCTACGTAGCATCTCCCTTACAGTTACGAAGACGCCGAACCGCGCTTCATTCGCAAATGTGGCCGGTACCGCTCGTTAGCACCGCGCCGCAACCTATTAGCTTGGCACACTAATTATTTAGACCATGTATCTACAGTCTACACGTATTTGCGTAGCTCCTCCAGTAACTGGGTAATATTGACGCATCTCATTAACTTGTTAAGTATTCATGAAGTGCTGCATAATGTGTGTTCTGTGTTGCTTACGTGTCTGAGAGGGATTATTTAGGTACCTAGGTGTTGGGAGACAGACACCTTTTTATAGGTACTAGCTCTAGTTTTCTTCAGAATATGTAAATTTAGAATTACTAGAAGATTCTGGCCAGTATTATGTCATATTGACATTAATGGTTTTAATAATAAACCTTTTTTCTCCGGAATCCAAAAGAGATCAAGGTACCGCTAGTACCTTGATCTCTTTATCCCGATTCTTGTAGATTTAACATCTGTGTTGAATAAGAAAATAATAAATCCTATTAGAAAAAAAATACATGACACAACCCGGTAAAAAAAAGACCCACTTAAAATATTGCAGCGATAGAATGTCGAGTAGAAATTGTGGGAAAATTCCTGTGAAGCACCCTTCTAATAAGGAAAATGTTGCAAACATTTTAAACAAAGACTGCGGGCATACAGGGACGTATTCCGAAGTACAACCTTATTTTATGAAAGAGGCTTATAAAGTATCTATATTGCTCGCTTAATATAATTAAAGTGGCTATTTAAACAGTCGGACCCAAATAAATTTCCCCAAATTAAACAGCTATAAATAAACGCACGAGTACGAGTATGTTCATACCGCACGCGCACCGCATTCAACCTGCCCCATAGGTACATTATTTGTTATGTTCCACGTATTCAATTATTGCCGAATAATCCGATTAAGCTTAATTACAATTATTATAATAAGTATAACGGGCTTATTATATGTTTTTTTCAGCACTGATCGATTAATCATTAATTGACGGTATCGTTTACTTTGATTATTTAAAGTTAAAATGGATAATATTAATTAATCAATTAATACAACAATCATTATGAACAAAAGATTCTACTGTGTGATCCCGCTGTAAGTTAAGTACCTGCAACTTTTTATGACAAAACCTCATAAAACACAATGTGAGGCATGCGTGAATGCTTCTGCTACGCCGTACTACGTGGTGCTACGCCGTACGTACCAGGCGGTACGCCACGCTACACCTGCAGCATTCTCCACACATTTTTCTGCTACCAATAAAGGACGGCTTTCGAATTCCGTAGCACGAGGTCCGTCCAACCCCAACATTATGTAACCAGGGCACCCTTCTAACGCGCCTTTACCTCTAAACTCCACCAATCATTATGATTTAAAAGACCTATCGTACTGTAGAGTGTGACCCAGATACTGTAACACGTACTGTAATCTGTAATAGATTAACGTAACCTCGTTTGTGCTGACACGTCTGAAATCTACTTTTTTGCTGAATCAACGTGCGAATATTCGTGTTCTATCTCAGTTCTATCAATGTCAATACATAGGGGCTTATGTACCTAGTAGCTACGCAGTGTGCTCGTCAAAACTCACTAATATATTTTGAGCTTTTACGGTTAAAATGTTTATGGAGATGTTTTCGCTTTTTCGTTTATATTTGTTTCACAAAACCCAAAAATTTAACAAAGAAATTTTATGGATACTAAATTTACATAAAATAACAGGCTAAATCCCAATAAGTAGTCAATGAAAATACGTCTTGGATGCATGACTACGTCAGTGGCCTGGGAGTTGAGCTCATGTTTGACATGATACTAATTATGTTTAAAACTCAAACTGTATCATAGAATTAAACCAACATTTGGAATTTTGAGAGGTCTGTTTAACTTTTAATTTTAATTTTTAATTTTTTTAACAATTTTTAATTTTTTTACAATTTTTAATTTTTATTACAATTTTTAATTTATACATTAATCTTTGTCTCATGTAATTTAAATTTATTCTTAATATTTTATGGTTTTTTTTTTAGCATTTCAAGTAACATAGTTTTTATTTTTTGTTTTTAAAGTTGTTTTACCATCACTCGATATGGACTAATGTCTGAAATAAAAAGATTTTTTTTTTTAACTGTGAGCAGAGGAACAAAGGAAAATATGGTGAGGGAACCGTCATATTCCAGAACCAAAAAAATCTAAATTGCGGGACATTTTTCCAGCCCCGTGAGATGATGAGTAGCCAGCCTCACAGAAATGAGGCCTGTATCCCAGCAGTGGGAATGTCTGATTCACTTTAGTAACAAAGATAAACAATAGGTATATTTTTGTGATTCATCCGATAAACCAAAACGCTTTTCACGTAATCAACCACATAACGAACAGAAACAAATCAATCGCATCTCTGCCTCGCTTCCATTTCCCAGATTTCACAAAGCAAGCTGAATTGAGGCGGAATCCATTTCCAGCTTCTGACAATCGGTGTCTGTATGCAGCGGCCAATCCCGTACGAGTACGCTTTGCTAGCCAGCCTCCGGGAAAATCTCTGTGTTTTTGTATTTGGAAGCTTTTCGGGGCTTACGATAACATGAGAATAGATCGCCGTGGCTGCAGACATGATGTGCTAAACTTATGATAGCATAGTAGGACCTTCTCATAGATAATGAAAAAGGTAATGTGTTGTTAGAGATGTTGTTCATGTTTATATTCGACCGGGACTTATTTTAAAACTCGTACTCTAATTATTTTCAATAACATAATCGATCTAAGATACTATTCTCAAAGCCATCATGCATGCAGAAGAAAGAACCTGTCCATTCACTAAAGAAATAATGTCTCATAGTGATCTAGCATATTAGTTTTGCTTTGAAAGCGCTTCGTTTGCATATCGCTTATGTTTCCGGTTACCGCTGCTACTATTTCCGGCAAGGAAATTGAAAGTAAATACCTAACATACAAATATACTACATCTACAATTTTAATTTTCAATTCCGCAGAAAAGCAATCAAACTCTGTGTCCTCGGAAATTTAATTTCCCACAGCGTTCCCGGTCCCTTTTGACACTCGGCTTTTTTCTAAAACTTTTCGTAATAAGCATATATACCTATATGCTATGCTGTACGTAATGATATGCTGGTAGGGTCGGGATTCGAGATATCACGCGTCATCGCCTAATATCGTGCGGTACAATATTAGCGGTCGCGTGGAAGCTTTTAGAATGAAATCATTGACAATAAAATTATATTTGGTTTCATTGAAGGGTTCCACATTCAAATGCAAATACCGAACCTTTCGGTCTGGAAAGTTCTTTTATCTATGTCGTATTTGTTTTTATTATTTTGCCCCCAATAGATAAGTGATTCTTACTTTGAATGGGTTGTTTAAAGGGTAAAAACCATTGGGATATCTTTTTATAGGCCTGAATGTGGAAATAATGACTCGGTTTGAAAGTGCGAGTGAATAAGAGGTCGACGTAATTCATGTCTAAGCACACCTACAAGAACAAATGAACGGATAAACGTTAAAACCGCAACTACGAGACCTAACATCAGTGGGTAAGTTCAACCAGTGATGTAGACCCCTCCAGCATCCTCCCACCGGTCCATGAACCAAGAAAACAAACAACCTTTTCGGTTCAGGCGGAACTGGTGTTAATCGAGTCGGTAGTACGCCCCTGTTCTCTACTAATCAGTGTATTTGTGGGTCGGTTGTTTATCCCGCCGAGGAAGACAGAATCAATCAATTCATCACACTCTGGCTTTCGAGATTACCCTCATAAGTAACCCTTTATGGGATTCGTCGATCATTGTTTGGGGTTTCTATAAACAGTTTCTTCATTATTGAATGTTAATCTATGTTTTAGTAAATAATTTAATTAATTTTAGTATTCTAGCGTTCTTGTTTGTAACGTTTGTCTGTAAAAGTTAAGCAATATTTCTAAATAAGTCCTCTACAAAAGTTCCCTTGAACATATTGTTGTGTTGTGCAGAGATTAATCTCACAAAGTGTGTCGGGTGAGACATAAATGTTTTCACTCCCATTGGG
This sequence comes from Xestia ashworthii, assembly GCA_950022955.1. Lineage (NCBI taxonomy): Eukaryota > Metazoa > Arthropoda > Insecta > Lepidoptera > Noctuidae > Xestia > Xestia ashworthii. The sequence continues at coordinate 11,675,011 of OX465559.1, read as the reverse complement.
TGCCACATAAACAATTTTCCTGTATGGTTTCGGTCCCCAATGACAATATACATTACTTACGATTGACACCTGACAACACAATACCGCCACGAGGCAATTTTCCTCACGATGACCTCGTGATGGCATTATTGACAAGTGTATAGTTTCAAAACAATAGAAGATCACTTTTTTATCCTTCCCTTGGACTCTGTAAATTAGACGCTTGGAAGATAACAAATGAAAATTAAAAATAAACATTTATTTTGTTTGGCACGGGGTGAAAATCTATTAAGTACTATTACTTCTGTCTAGAGTGGTTTCACAAGACTATCAATATTGCTTATATTGATAGTTTGACCTTTCATTAATTGCAGCGTATGACAAACATTTTTGTATTAGACAGGTTTTTTTTAACACAGTGACATCTGGTAATTACCTACTACAGTAACAACATAAATCACTGATTTATCAATGTAAAAATAAATGGTGCGCGTAATCGCAATTTGAATTCTCTGAATAAGAAACAAATATTTTTCGGGACATTTAACAAGAAGCTTTTCAAGGCAGACGAATTTCACTTAAATAAACATCACATTTATAGGGAGAATGAAAGGAGGAGTAAATGTAGGCTTATGCCTTTATGAACTGTCTAAGGAACAATTTGAACGCAGATATATTTTATCTTAACCCCGACTTTAGTGAGATTATGCATAATAGTTGTAAGCTAGCCTGAAACTACCCCTCTGAATTGATATGCAAAGTTTATACGAAAATACACGCATTTAAAGGTGCTTGGTTATAATTTTGAAACTAGTTGCTGCTTTTGACTGTATTTTGAATTAGTTTTATTTGAGTATGTTCCAAATCTATTTGGAAATGTATATCGTTTTATTGCGGGGGCAAGTAAGTATAAAGAAATATTCACCCGAATCTGTGGATGCCACAGAATTCTAGATAATATAACCATTTGTAAACAAACCTAGTTTACCCAGTACTAACAGAGTTTTGGAAGTCTGATATGCTGTCAACTGAATATCAATATCATTCAAAGTATTATGTTCAGTGTCTGTTTCCAGGAAAATAAATACACATGCGTTTACATAATGCGACACAAAAAAAGGCCATCGTATAATAAATCCTGTCTAAGAACTACTTAATATCTCACATAACCTTCTATAAAACAAAATACTGATGTAAACCTATATCTACGTGTACATTTCCTTTGACATCTGAACAAAGAATATTCTTTGCGTATATTTTCAAAGTATAGTTTGTGGGAGATAAGGAAACACGGTTGTTATCCCATGAGACGCTGAAACGCTCTTGAAACGCAAAAGGCGATAATACAGATACATTTACGTGTAAGATAACGGAAGTATTTGTTGTTTATACCGTGTTATTTGGGTAATAACGTAATCCATGATCGACAATCTGTCTAAGGGAGTTGAAGGGTAATTATGAAAGTTTTCCTTTGAGTGGTGTCGTAGTGTGTTTGTTAACAAATTAACTATAACACCTAAGTGACATGATATCACGCCTAAAATCACAGAAGGGTGTAATTTTAATATTTTGTCTTTTCAACACACTGTGTCTACATTTCTAATCCAACTTTCCTCTCGCAGGTCTGCTGGAAGAGATTTCTTATGAAATAAGCAGTACCTTTGTGCTCTTATATCGTTAATGTAATGCCCTATGAAGTATTTTGTGTATACATAAATAAATAAACAAATAAATAAATAAACAGAGGTGTACCTAGTTACTACACATTTCGCCAGTTAAGTTTAAGTTCCATGTTAAAGTAGGCAAGCCTGTAGCCATCAACCAGGCACAAATCCAGGCTCGGTAGCTGCTACTCAGAAATTCTTGATGGAAAAACCCAATAACACTTTACTTGACCTGGGAATCGAACCCAGGACCTCGTGCTCAGTAGTCGCGCTTGCCACCACTAAACCAAGACAGTCAATATCTAAGGTCCATGTTTACCGAAAATATAACGGTCTGATTATCTAAAAACAGCTGTCACTGTGACATGTTCCCATACAAAAATGTGTCTTAGATAATCTTAAAATTATATCGCAAGGGTTCTCGTATTTCGGACTATTTGTATGTATTTTAATATATATTAGTTTATTTTTATGCTTATTTATATATTAGTATGTACAAGATGGTATGTTTCTTGTTATTTTTATTGTACTCTATCACAATGCTGTCTATTTGACCCAATGGTTGACTGGTAGAGAATGCCTTGTGGCATTAAGTCCGCCTATCCACTATTGTACATGAAGTTTAAATAAATAAATAAATAATAGGTAGGCAAGACAAAAACCTTACTGCGTGGGACGCAAGACTTATCTCAGTTGTCGTCAGGGGCGTCCTATGGCCTCCCCTTAGCAATGGACAACATAGAATAGATTCTATATAAGATAAAATACTTTCACATAAATAATTCTTAGTCAAAAACAAATGTCTAACGAATTGATCGCCCTCAATGGTATTTTTGGCTTCAACCCCATTAGGTATAGGCTGAAAGTTGTTTTAACAAGCAAACAATATCTAAATCAGGGAATTTCTCAGTAGGAGCCACGGAGACTGGATTTGTGCCCGTTAGATGGTAATAGGCTCGCCCCTTATGTGTACTATTAGTAACACTTCTGCACAACCCTTAGGAAATAACAGGCGTGATGTCAATTCCTAGGTATTTATTATTATTGAAATATTGGAATGGATGAAATCTGCTCTCCAAAATAACTTTTGTAGGTAACTTACGTTATTATTTTACGTAATCTTACTATTAGCATTTATTAAATAGCCTGACACGTAATTAACCAAGTGCAATATACTTGCACTCTCTAAGTACATACTTAATTAATTTCACCCCTTAACATAACTACCTAAAATAATAGCCGACCGCCGACCAACAAACGACTTAAACTTAACTCAAATTAAATTATATTACTACAAGTGTAATTAATGTGTTACGTCGTAAACTTTCAGGTTAATGGCAAAATTTAATGCCACTGAGTTACGAATTTAAACCAGTTATAATGCCCCTAAATCTACGTAGATGCAGGTAAGCTACTTGACAATGCTTTGTTTTTCCAAAGCAAAAACAAACAATTTTCAAAGTGAGCTAAAAGCAGGAATGCTACTCAAACATCAAAAGGTTGCTTCCTAAAAACCGCACAAACTCGTCCATTCATAAAAGCCATATTTCAACCCTACAACTGGTCTGAGCACGTAGATATAAAGTGCTCCAGTTATACATTGTATAGGCACCCCTGAGTTACACACGCCGCGAATCGTCCAAAAGTAGTGTAAAAATGGCCGCAAAATTTCGTATCTCTGGCCGCAATCCAAGCGGTCAGCACCACTCTCCTGTCAACGGCAAAATTGTTTATTCCATTTTTGCTACAAGTTTTTTAAGTGACATTTAATTAAAATGTTTCACAAAAGATCTTGACATTGCTATTTCTCCACGAACAGGAGCATTAGTATAAAAATAACTTTTTTTTTTTATATTCAGCACAATTTCCAGTTGTTTATTCCAGGTTGTAAAAAATAATCGGTGTGCTGTGCAATTATTTATTCAATCTTTTTTAACAAAGATTGTTTTAAAAAACGCGAACATTTTTATCTTCTTTGTATTTCGGAAGCCATTATTAAAAGTAATAATGCGCCTCGGTTTTATGCAAAAAGTCTGTCTAGAGCACCATTAAGTCAAACTTCAAAATTAATTCGTCAAAAGAGCAGTTTACGCCTAAAGTTTAGTTAGGGAACTCATTAAGAGAACAACTTAGCCAGCTCTCATCAAGGAGCTGCATATATTCAACAGCTTTGGGAAGGAATACAAGGAATGTTGTGTGTACCGGAAGAGAATGTTATCTCCTTCTAGGAATTTGGGTGAGACACGGTCTCTTTACTTTATATGACTTCATGTATTATGCTTCGTAATGGTAAATGCAAGCAGTTGGACGAAGGACAAGCAAGACTTATCAACAGCTAGCGACCCGCCCTTACTTCGCACGTTTTTTACGAATATACAAAAAAGTTTTGTTTATTAAATTATATTATGCACGTTTCATAGCTGTTTTAAAGCAAAAGCTGTGTCAAAAGTATCAGATACATCTTTCTGAATAACTCTTCTCCATTCAATATAAATAACGAAACATTTATGAACCTCTAATCGCTACACCGCCACCGCGCCAGTAACAATTACAAACGAGTGTGGCCGTGGAACAACAAGGGTGCAGTAATATCTTCGGCAAGAATAACAAATGAACGCGGACAAGGTTAATGGAGGGAATACACTTAAACGCTGTTCGGTTCCCGCTACCCCAACGTGGCACCACTCTAAAATGCATAATGTATGTATTTGTGTTATACCGCTGTAATTGAATGCTGCAATCCATTAATTTATAATACGGGTACGTTAAATCCTAGTTAATATTACAAATTAATGTGAAAGTTTTTGAGGATGCATGAGATGGGTGGATGCTTGTTACCCTTTCACGCAAAAACTACAGACCGGATTTGGATGGACGCACAGATAGTTTATAACCTGGATTAACACATGAGTTTTTTTTCCTGGCAGTGCGAACCCGTGGGACAATACTTTCCACCATCATCATCATCATCATTCTCTTCCACTTTCCACCATCAATAAATTGCAAATATAATTAGTCCCTCAGTTTTTGTAAATCAGGGTAATCGCGGCAGTGGGGGAGGGGGGGGCTCGTGACGTCACAACTCACTAAAAATTATAGCACGGTTTAAAAGCGTCCTATCTTCGTCAATTTTGGTTTACGTAACAAAAGAAACGGACTAATTCGATTTTTCAGGACACAAGCCTATTACCGAACTCCACGCGGACGGAACCGCGGTCATAAGCTAGTACTTATATAGTATGAAACTTGTAATGTGGTCATTCTGATTCTGGTGGTTTTAAAAACAAGGGCAACGCGACAGCTTCCTTTGTTCAAGATCTGTAAGTTTCCGGTTATTTGCTGAGCCAAGACTTTTACACCATTTGCTTGAGCTTTACATTGTTTTGTTTGTCTCAAATCTCGCGACGGATTTTTCAACTACTTTTACTTAGTAAGCGGGTCAAGCTCTAAAAATCTCAAGAAGACATTTTGTTGAATTTGCACCAGAGATTCAAAATTTTCTGTAGCAGATCAGAGTCTAGATTTGTGCCCGATGTCTGACAATAGACTCGCCCGCTATTATACTCGTATGAGACTTAAAAATAAATAGTGAAATTTAGATGTCCTGTAGCTACACCCTTTTTTCTGATGGGAAATTATCAAATGACTCCATCGTCCCAGAGTACGGACCGAAAGGGAGTGTCAGACTTTTACTGACTATAACCCATCCATGTTCCTTCTTAGCCCTTTGTGTTCCGCAGTATCTCTTTCGAACAGTCCCGAAGCCTGTAGCTACACCCTTTGGCTTACCTTTCTATGAAACAAGCATGATTATTTTACGTATGCTTACGCATATGCGTTTTTTTCACGACACCGCTCATCCGCGCGGTCTGGCGGAGGCAGCGAAGCGGATGTATAGGCAGTGCGACCCCCGAAGAGTCGGTAAGCGTCGCTCGTCCGGGCAGTTGTGCGGTGATTTCATACAAGCCTATTCGAGATGAGATCTGGCTCGCCGCCCGACCGCGCGGACACAGGGTGTCGTATGAAATCCGCCTTATTTCAACTTTTACCCACGTACCCAGGTCAAACTCTCCAAATCACAACAAATAGTTTTGTCGAATTTTACATCAGAGATTCAAAATCACCGTGACGTTTCCGTGTTATATGTCTTATCGCGGTAGTGCGTGCTAAGCCCGCAGATAGTACGAAGGTCTCTGCTCATCTACGTGATATAATCTCATTCAATCGTCCGACCTCACGGAGTCACGGCTTTATGGGCCCTTGTTGAGTCGTTACACGGTTATAGTCGCTTTAAACTGGCTGCCCTTTGATGTAATAATCGTTCTAATTTACACTGATATCCGAATTAGGAATAATTATTGTAATTTATAAAAGCATAATGATATTGTGGGCTTTCTAGTAAAGATCACCCGTTATGTAGCTTTGAGCTCCTGACATATTTTTGTAGGCAATGTTTGTAAAAAAAAAATGTATGACTTCAAAGGGCTGAAATAATTTCAACTCACTTCAGTTAAAATAATTACACAATCTGTATTTGATAACCTGAAAATTATGCTGATGTTTTCCACGAAATCACACTGTTTTTGCAAACATAAATATAACTCAAACCACCGTAGTCCACTCGGACGATTAATTTCAATAACTTCCACAAATTAGACTCTTTCAGTGGTCCACAAAAGCTTATTTATTTTTCCGATTCGTTTACTTTATACACAACGCATTAAATTACCTATCCAATCCAATTTTTCTCTTCGGACGTGAAGTTAAGTCAAAATAGAAAAGCTTTCTTGTTTTTCCTTCGTTTTCTTTTGGCATTTAACCTTAAGTAAGTCCTTATTGGAACTGAGATCATTCAACAACGTGTTATCGCAACTTTTATTTCGTAGAATGACTAGGTCATTACTAAGTCTGTCGCATCGTCCATCTTTCCTACAGTTGCTCTGAAGGATTTAGCCCAGACAATTGTACAGTTCGCAGAAATGGTGAGAACTATTGGGTATTATCCAAGCTTGATATTTTCTATTTTCTTTTGTTGTACTGGCAGGTTTTATTTCAGAAAGATAAATGTACTTCGGGGTTATCAAAAGGAGCGCTCAGAATTAATACGGAAGATTCATTTGTGAATCCTCATTCTTATACATTTTAAGAAAGCAGGATAACATCTACTTTCTTGGATTAAAATATTCAGCAATCGTGTTTGTAATTTTGTAAACTTCATGTCTACATACTTAAAGAATATGGTTCAGAAAAGGCAAATCTGCCGGCTGCTCCTAATTTTCTTGGAAGGTGAGCGGGGTATGCAAAATGAAGGCTTTAAAGGAATGGTAAACGTTTTCGCCTCAAGAAGGACTCTTTAACCAGCAAATGGTCGAAGCTTGCCTTAGCCCCGGGAGTGCCTCGACATCGCCCACAGCTAACAAACTCTGCTATTAATACTTTTTCTTCTTATTTCCGCCTCGCCTCTCCAGTGCTTCCTTCCGTCTAAACTTTTAATTATTTTTTAAAAATACCTCCGCATTTTCCGAACCGACGTCTGCTGTTATTTTACTAGACTTGGGTGTTTCAGTTAGATTAGTTGTAGTTGCTTATGTATAGGTCACCGTAAAATTGTCAAATACGTTATATTGTAATATCTCTAGCGATATTGTAAAGTCTCGAATTATTGTCAAATGAACATACTGCTTACAATAAAACGCATTATTTTTCGTGAAATGCATGCGATGGTAGTCAACTCACGCGGTGTGGAGTGAAGGAGGGGTCCCCCTTGCCCAGTGGTACCACTCTCATGAAAAGATACTGTACCAATCCTGAGAAATATCGATTAATATAACCTAACCTTAAAACACTTCATATTCCCCTAAAAAGCGTAGTCGACGGAGCCCCGCTTTGCGGGGCAATTTCCGAGTGCAGGGTTTAAAGGAACCTAACTAACCTAACGGGGGGGTGCCCCAAGTCCCGTTTATGGGGGCAAGAGATACTTCCGTATGTTCAGTTGACAATAATTCGAGACTTTACAATATCGCTAGAGAGTTACACGTTATATTGTAATATAACGTATTTGACAATTTTACGGTGACATATACAGTTTTGTATCATGCTAGGCCACGTCAAAACATCCTTTAGATAACCGTATAGTAATAAATAGCTGTGTCGATAAATCCCCGGCCCCTACGTCTAGACCTATAAAACAACGTATATGAGCTTCCGGGACATTTCGCACAGCTTGTTTAAAAGCCGAGGTGAAATAAAAACAAGATAGGATCGTTAAAGGTTTTCACGACACAGGATAAAAACATATTCGTGGAATGGGCGATGGCGAGCCCAGACAATATATTATTTGTTTAGCATCGACCGGCGGCTGTTGACTAATATCCTCGCCCGGTGACCTTATATTTAGGCGGGAGCTTTGTCTTCAATATGTCGCCATATATCTTACGACACGTTAGGGAGAGTGTGGATTGTAAAATGGAATTGTTTTCACCAATTTATGCCTTCTATCTGTCCCACTTGGAATATGCCTCGGCTTATTTTTAATAATCATGATTCTAAGTCAAAATTTAAATATTTGAGAGAGAAAATCACAAAACTTCGCTTTTAACCATAATGGACCTGTTCTATAATTATGCCCTCAAAATCTCGTCGAAAACACTTGAGAATCCATCGGCCTTTACTAGAGGTCAGCAAAGGAGTGAGCAAGTTACAGATTTATAAACTAAAGGGAGCAATCCATCATTGAAACTCTTCGATCAATAAATCGAAGTTGAAACTAGAATAAAGTTAGTGAAGCCTATGCAAACTATTGTGTAGGGACTGATAATAGATCGTTGAGTGCCAGCCACGACGATGTCGGCGCACCATTTTCTTTGGTATAATATTTAAAACTTTTTATCCTAAATCGGTGGAAGTCCTAGCCTAGAAGTTAGGCGTATTTTTTTTCAGCCAGTGTTTTTTTTTTTGTTTTGAGGTTAAAACCTTTTTCCTTTAGAAAATCTGCTGTGATGATTTAGCCAAGTTCTTGATTGATTAGCCGGATAAGGCAAAACAAAAGAAGAATTGGAAAATTATTCTTCTTTTGTTTTGCTTTATCCCCCCCCCCCCCTCTTTCAGCCTTTGCACAACGGTGAGACATTATAGATCAGATACTTAATCTAAGCAAAAAAAACCTGACAGGTTTATCTGCACAGGGTGTACACCCGTCAGGTAACTTGAGCTGCCTCTTTAGGAAACCTGCGCAGTTTTTGCAAAATACACGCGCAACCGTACAGACAAACCTGTCAGGTACCTATACCCTAGCATTGGCTAACCTTAGATACTCTACTACACGTGCCGCTGAAATTTTCTAAATATATATTGAGACTTCCAGAGTATCCATCAATGTCATTGTCACTTTATCCGTGTTGTATCTTCGTGATCCTTTGTTTGACTTGTAAACAATGCCAAAGACAGTTTGTCAGTCTGTTTTCTTTGATATACTAAAATTAATATACTGGTGAAAAATACAACACATTTGCCTAACTTGCCTATTCGTTGGTTAATAGTATAGTTTTACCTGCTAGCGACTGTCTGTGTTTGACCCGAATAGCGTAGCTGTAGTGAGGCTGCCTTACGTTCTTAGGGTCCTGGGTTCAAATCCCGGTAGGAGCAAATGTTTGTGTGATGAGCATGGACATTTGTTTCCGAGTCATGGATGTTTATATGTATAATAATAAGTATGTATTTTACAAACAAAAAGTATATATCACCCCTATGTGTCACACCTTGTAAAATGTAAAAATTGTATCTTTAATTTTTATGGTGTACATAATAAAGAGTATTCTATTCTATTCTATTCTATTCTATATGTATATGTAGGTATATCAACTATCTGGTGTCCACGACAAAAGCCTTGCTTAGCGTGGCACTATGGCGCTGTGTAATGTCCAGCGATATTATTATTATGTCAGGTACTTTTAGCCTGTGTTATCCCACAGCAGGCAAAGGCCCTCCGCATGACTTTCAGCCTAGGGCCAATATCGTACAATGGTTGTTGGTTTTGTCCTGCTGCCTACACACTACTCCCTTTTCCTACCTATAACTAAACCTATCTAGCCTTTTCCCAACTTTGTTGGGGCCGGTTTCCAGTCTTACCGTATACAGCTGAATACCAGTGTTTTAAAAACAGCCAATCTAACACCTCCACAACCCTGTTGGAACTGGGTAAAACAGCCAATCTAACACCTCCACAACCCGGTTGGAACTGGGTAAAACAGCCAATCCTACACCTCCACAGCCCGGTTGGAACTGGGTAAAACAGCCAATCTAACACCTCCACAACCCGGTTGGAACTGGGTAGAACAGCCAATCTAACACCTCTACAACCCGGTTGGAACTGGGTAAAACAGCCAATCTAACACCTCCACAACCCGGTTGGAACTGGGTAAAACAGCCAATCTAACCCCTCCACAACCCGGTTGGAACTGGGTAAAACGATACCCGTTGTTACGACTCTGACTACCTGTAAAGTCTGTCAAAGATTTGCTCTCCGAGGCACAGAGGAAACTCGACAGAAATGGGCGGTCACCCATCCACGGACCAGCCTGGGCAGGCGTGATTTAACCTTAAGATCGACCCGAATGGCTGTTATTATTTAGCCATGAGCTCCTCCTTTTACGATTGTACCTTTTTTTGTAATTCTGAATAATTGTGACGGCCCGGGCCGCCGCTGCCGCCGCGCCGTGCCGACCGGCGCGTGTGCCAGCGGCGGCTCCCACCGCCACAGCCTATTACTATTTGAACCAAAATGTATTAGGACGAGCGCTAATCCCGCTTACAAACTTTTACGCAGTTTGGGGGTTACATAAAATGTACAAAATGTTTGGTCCTTATTAAATGATTTATTTATTCCTCAACGATAACCTTGAATCAAACTAAGTTCATGAATTTCTAACAGAATAGGCGTGAAATCGTCCCAAAAGTACAATTTATGAAGACAATCTTGTTCCATTAGTAGTGTATTGCGCAATGACCCAAATAGAACGAAAGAAGAATAGAAGATATGAATTATGGATAAACCTGATGGATTGGCTAGACCACACGTAACACTGAACGAATAACGTGGAGTCATTACAATGTATAATTGGAATCGTTCGGGTCGAATAAGAGGTGCTTATCTCTTGTATTCCCGACAATAGTATGTATACAGACTTTTTTTCATGTTATTTATGTCGCAAGATAATTGAAAAATGGTTTTTTGTGAAATGCTTAGGATTTTTTCCAAAAGACTACTACTCAGTTTAGGACGATTGGAAACTGGTAGGCTTATGGTTCAATCAAATAAACGTTATTATCAACCAAAAGTCTTCACCTTAACATGGCATTAATACAGATACAGACTCCGGGTTTATTTAGGTACAATCTTCTGCCCGCGACTTCGTACGCGGATCCTGTTGCTAATTTTTTTTTTTTTTTTAATAAAATGTATCATAAATGTTACTTCTAATACCTCCAAGAATATGTGTACAAAGTTTCATGATGATCGGTTGAGGAGTTTTCGCGTGAAAGCGTAACAAACAAACTTACATTCACATTTATAATATTAGGTAGGGATTCTTGGAAATCTTATTACATTGGCTGCTAAGGACTGAGGATTGAAACGGGTACTGTCGCTTTGTAACGTAGAGTTGCTACGGTCACCTCCACATTCACAAATAAAAGAGACAGTTCTATCTATAAGTTTATATACCCCGTACTCACTGCAGAAACTTATTAAAGAGTCTTACCACGGCACTCGACGTTTTTCCAACGCGTTGGCACCTTTTTAACGTAGGTGCCTAACATTAAAACGTAAAAAAAATACTCGGTTTCACTTACTCTAGGTGACACCGTAATTAATGTCTAAAACAAAACGCGCTGAAAATCCAGCAACGCAGTTTCATTAACGCAGTGGCCTCTATAGATAGTGAAAATGGACAGGAGTGGTTTGTCATAAGGGTAGTTTTTATAGAAAGAAAATGTGAGAGGTTCTCGATAGCACTACCCTCTTAATTCATTCATTTTCCAAGACCACAGCCGGGGTAAGTCGACACCGCACACCCAGCATCCCTTGCCAAGGTGCGTTATGTATCAATTACACTTTTAACTCTTAGCGAGTCGATACCAATCATTGTCAGTAAGTAGACACTAAAGACACTACGCAGCGTGCTTTGCCCCCGCAGGGGCAGGAATCGGTTTCTTACGTGCCTTCGGGTCGATTGGCAACCCAGAACTTGGCTACCAGTTGGAATTAAATGCTGAATTACGTCTAATCCGGTTATTGGTTCAAAAAAATTAAGTACTACAACCATATCTATCAGTCAGCCTGTTGCCTTTTCACTATTAAACTGATGAACAGATTCCGATAAAATATAGACAAGCACACAGGTGGACCATCATGGATTAGGACAAAGTTTTTGTCATAATAATACGTTCCAGTTTTACAATTTTCGACCTCAACACGGGCAAAGCCAAAAATGTAGCACAGTGTACTTATAGTAATGACAACTCAAACCAAATTTTCTACATACCCTGCAATTTCCAACATACAAATGGACTCCATTTGTAAGAGATGACAACCCACAAAGTGACCCCTCACAAATTGATTGTTTCGGGAGGTTTCATTGAGTTGCAAAACCCTCCAGCCACAATATCCCAATTCATTCGACCAAGTAGATGCTAATAGGAGTACTTGGAAACTACCTTCTAACAACCAAACCAGCTGTTTTTCGAAAGTACCTACTTCATTCCAGTACTGAACTTCAATGGACTACTCACCTGTAATGGACGTTCCCGTTGACTGAAACGATTAATGATCAATAAAAACCATTTAAGCCTGAAAAAAATGTACAGGAATTCTGAACCGTTCTGAAATGACAGATGTTCTAAATCACTCCGTAATACTCTCGATTATTCCGACAAAATGCTTTGACAGATGGGCTCGACGACACGGCCGAATTTAAACAATCTTCTGGACAATTTAATTTGGTCGCAATAAATCAAAGTCTATTATAATCAAGGTTTATTACCCGTACAGTATCATCCTGTCTGGTGTTTGGCGAGACTCCTTGAAAATTACTGAATGTTATGGCACACAATAATTTTATTCTAAGGTATTGTAACATTTTCACAAATTGTGAGTGAAGCGCCGCGTAAAGAATTTTACTTGCACTAGGTATCCTCAGTTTCAAGCGTTTGCGTCAACCGTTAAAGCATAGCTGTAAAATCACTGCTTCCATTTGTTATTCTTACTTGCAAACACTTGAATTTTTCTTATAAATAGACTAAATGATTCCTTTGTCTGTCATATACAATTTCCTAATTGGGTTTTTCTGAGGATTTCCTTTCTTGAAAAAGGTACCGAAGAATATAAGATTTCTCTGTCTATAAAAAACTTCAAGCTCCAATGTTATTGTATCAAACATTTAGAAATTTTGAAATGGAGACGCCGCCGCCGCGCGCTCTCCATTACGAGCCCATACTTTTGTCGCTTGTTTCACGAACGCGACGCGATATTTCACGTTGCTGCATTGAAAATTAATTTTATTTATAATTACGTACTCTTCACAGTTGACGGCAATTATACGAGTGTTATTACCTTATATACTGTAAACACATTTGCATAGCACAAGTGCTTTATGATACGGAAATGAGTAATGCCCCCGATCCTCACTCCACCCCGCGTCCCAGCGACCGGGAAACCGTTTGAGTGCTAGGAAATTGAGTTGAGTCGAGTTACGTACGGCCGAGATGCAAATGTGTATGCGTGTAATGAACGCTTACGTATTCATACTCAAGAGTTGTCACGTTTACTTAAGCACCAGCTTTCTGACACGACACGCTGTCTAACACCGGGGACAAAGACTAGTTCTGTTTTGCCATTTTTTAGTCTACAGACAGAATATAGAAAAAGCAGTCGCAAAGATAACATCATGATGTATTAATGTTCCCACTGCTGGGCCACAGGCCTCCTCTCTATGAGAGGGAATGGGCTATAAATAACCCAGCACGCGGGCCCAAACCCCAACAAAAATCGTTCAGTTTTTACTATAGAATTGTTAAAGGGAAAAATGTGAATAGTTCGTGAAAATCTAAAGGATATAAAAAAACCCGTAACGAACCCGAAAGACACTTGTTTCCCCATCATTGCAATATTTTTTTGTTTAAGTAAACCATACCACAGCATTGATTTTACGGAGATATTAGGGGTTCCAACGTCTTCACAATATCTTTTTTTCAATACCTACAAGTTTTTAATATCATTCATAACTTTACTTTAAATACTTCCACAACACCGTACTATTCAATTACATCCATCAGCACAATTTGAGTCTTACCAATAATGTTCAGCGATATTATTATTATTTTGCTTATTCATTTTATAAAACATATCATTTACATTTATATACTTATCTTAAAAAAAAATATCTTTAAAAACATAAAAAATAGTGGTCCACCGGTATCGGGAGCAGGGTCCAAGCTACCGGTGGTTAAGACTGCAGAGACAGGAACCTCCTCACAATGCGAACCGTATCGAGGAGTACTGCCTTCTGAATCAGGCTCTTGATCCAGCCGCCTAAAGAGAGCTTCGATAGATGGTCATCGAAGCTCCATTGGCCGTCACGACAATCGGCACAATGATAACCGAGTTCATATTCCACATGTCGCGAACCTCGTGTGCCAAGTCGAGATATTTTATTTGTCTCTCTTTCTCAGTTTTCACGAGGTTCTCGTTATTATTATTATTATTACCGTAAAACGTGATTTTACACCCCAAAACAAAGTCGTTTCCCATGGCAATAATTTTTGCGTAGAGTTATTTACGAGTAGTTTGATGTACAGAATGTTTAGTTGACAGTTCCATGAAGGGTCAGTTTAGAACTTGAATTGCCTAACACTGAGTCCTGAAATAAAAGTGCGCTATTGTATTTTCAATTTTCAGCGCTGAGTTGTGAGTAGAAAATCGAACAAAGCATTTATTTTGGCAACACCTGAAAACGGGCATACATTTTTTAACGTAGACTGGGTATTGCAATAAGCAAGTCTAATTTTGTGTCTAATTCAAGAAACAAAGAAAAATTCTTTGACGCAAAGAGATTACTTTCAAGTGATGCTAATTCACTTTATCAATTTCATTTCAAAGTTTAGGAGAATTTATTAACTTCGAGTCCAAAACGTTTTCCATTTAACTCATTCCTTTTAAATTCAGTCGAGTCTTATAACTGTCTTCGGACATTATTCTTTCTTTTCAGTTCATAATCCTTGTCATCAATCTAATCCGTTTCAACTTCAGAACTTCATAATAGGACACAAAATACTTTTCGAAAAGTAATTATGTTATTGTATTTTATTAACCTCTAAGTACACAAATAAATAAAATGGAGCTATATTTTTAATTAAAATAACAGCTTTTTACTGAATGTATACGAGTGTAAACCACCTCATAACGAAGCTGTCAACCAAGCATTATTTACATCAAACTAAGTAACTTTACGCAAAAATAATTGCTAGGAAACGACTTTTTTTTTGGTGTGAAAAATCATTATATGGGTAGAACTCAATGTAAACTGATGGATGGATTGAATAGTACGGCAGTCGTAGAGGTGTTTAAAGTAAAATCTTACAATAAAAACTGGTACTTACCTATTTAACAAAAAATGTCGAAAAGTTGGACTTTGACCCCCAATATCTCAGTAACTAGAAGGTTCCGAGGTATGGTGTAGCACAAAAAAATTGTCGCAATGACGGGGAAAACAAGTGCCTTTCGGCTTCGTTAAGAGGTGTTTTACATCCTTTATTAAAGTACATAGCGGTGCTTATAACAAAAAACTTATTTTTATTATTTCTGTATGTCCGTTTATTCCGGCTAATCTCTGTAACGGCTGACGGGACTTTACAGGCAAATAGCTGATGTTATAAGGACTTAAGACTTATTTTTCAAAAAGACTTTCCGTAAAAAAACCCTTGATTTTTTACAAAATCCGATTTAAATATGAAAGTTATATCTTTGTATTAATTTCAAGCAGACAAACATGGCAGGCAAGAGCTAAGTCATGGATATTACTGGAACTGTTATTTTATATAGTTTAAAGCAACCTGACACTGCAACTTTTGTAACTAAAAGTAGGTAAGCGAATCGAGTTTACACCTAAATGTTTTTCAGTCTGTGACCATTCGCACATAAAACTGCTTATCCCACTGAGACCGAGGGAACAGGATAATATCCAGGTGTGCTGATTTGATTCTAACAAGATGTTACTAAGGAGACTAGATTTTATGTTTCTGTATCTCACTCATGTGTAATACAGAGATATTGGATATCAGCGTCTTTCTTTATAGAAATTTCTGTGATTTATCTATCTGGCATTTTCAATAACGAGTATCGAGGTACGTATTTCAAGTTATTGAACATTAATACATTTTGAAGGCTCAATCAAAACGCTGTCAAAGTTTGATGTCTGGAGCTTGGTCTGAGGTCAGAGCTTTGATCACACCTTGAAAATCATGCACAATTTTAACCATTACTAAGTTTATGCGTGCGGATTTATCCACGTAGAGTTCAATCATTGATCCACAGAATCAGGACAAAAAGTATCCAATGTGTTAATTTAATCTAGGTTAGGTAGGTTAGAAACAATTTTCGCGTCAAAATGCAGTTTTTTCGTGAAAAAGTAACAAACAAAAAAATCGCATTCATAATAGTAAGTAGTAGGATTATTAAAACACATTCCCTCATAACGATCAACAGCAAAACACGGACCCATAGGTCTCTAAATAACTATTCCAATCAATTTCAATATTTGACAATCACGAGCGACTTGGACCCAACGGACCATTGTAGTAAACATCATTAAATGCGATTCAAATAAGGACTATGTAAACTGGACCCCGGGGAGCATTCAGACACAAATAGATGCAGAAGGTTAGTTTTAGGCAATGAGTGAAAATAGACGCACACGCAGAATACCTCGTTGGTCTAGTAGTCACCAGTCGACTGCTAAGCAAGTGGGCCAGAGTTCAATTTCTAGATTGGGCAAAGTGTTATGGGGTTTTGCCATCAGGAATTCCTCAGTTGAGAATGCTAAGGGGGATGTGTGGTGTTACGCGAATCGATAAAATAACAAATGAGTATGTAAAAGGAATTTTGAAAGCGGCGCCGGTGACTGAACAGCTGTTGTGTGGTAAACTGTTGTCGTGGTACAGGCCTGTGAAGCGGAGGAGAAGTTTGTGATCAGATGATAAAAATAGAGAATTATGTAAGAAGAAGACATGCTGCGCCGACCACAAATGAATTGGGATAAGGATAAGATGATGATGATGAATTCCTCAGTTACGAAGCTTGGACTTGTGACCCGCAGGCACAGTAACAGGTGTGTTGTTATGTTTAAGTTACGTAGACGCGATTCGCATACCTACAACGAAGAGGAGGAGGAGAAAGAAGTCCTAGAAAAGTGAAATGAGTTTTAAAACTGACATAATAATTATATGGTCACTAACACAGAACATACAAAAAAGGTTAGAAAGGAAATAGTTTCTGATTTGTATTAGAACACGTGTCGTTCATTCTATAACCTCTTTTATCTGTTCTGTGGTCACTACCCGTTTCAAGTGTTAGGGACAATACATATTATGTTTGACTTTTCCATCAACGCCGTCATTGATACATTGTCACTTCAGCCAGGCCATCGGGAATACTGTATTAGTTCCATATACGTAGTGGAATCCCACATCGATGCACAAACAAATATCACGTAGGTATTCAGTACATAATTCCGAACATAAAATTTAGATTTTTTCCCTGAATGCAAGGCTAACCAAGCGCCTTACGCGTTTAGACAGAGATAGCCTACGACTGGTGGTGGAGACCATCACTGGACACTGCTCACTGAACACTTCCACGCCCTAGGTATCACTGACAGTCTCCTGTGCAGAGCGTGCATGGAGGCGGAGGAAACGGTGGCGCATATGCACCTTGAGTGCACCGGCGTTACCCAGGTTCGCGAGGAGACTCTTGGATCACCAAGATCCCTTGCGGATGCCTTGAGAAGACCAGAAAGTCTTCTCAAGGCTGGCAAATCTGCTCCTGAAGGGGGGGTGGGCTTGTTGGAGTAACGGCCACAATGGCTCACACACAATGGTCTAGTCTAAGGACTAAGTGCGGAAACCAAAACCATAACTAGATAGAACTAGATGTTTCTCTAGGTTAATAAAAAAAATCAGCTGGTAAACCTTTTGACCGTATAGTAGCAGTTTTGTGAAAAAATGCCTGTAACACATTTCAATGTGGGCCTTCGGAATGATGCCCCCTCCAACCTGTATGTATTCATGCCCAAAGGGATGATGCAAGGATACAATTAGCTTGTATGACATCGTGACATATGTACCTACCCATTTTATCATCAAACAGAATAGTTGTTATGGCACAATGGTATGCAAACTAGTTGGCATGGAATGGAATCCGTATTCCTAGATTGGCGTTCGTTTGGGATAGTTTGAGATACATGTATATTGTATAAGTCCTCGAACGCTTGATGTGTCTATGAGCTCGGTTTCACTCGTCTTAAGATTCCGACCTTCTGCACTCTTCTCTTCTATGATTAAGAGCAGGAATAAATACGTGGAAGCATCCATTATTCAACAGGTAAGGGATTATTGGAGGGTGTGCTTCGTAGATAGATTTCGATAGCTCTCATGTCCCTGCTGAGGACTGGCTGGATGCCAAGCGTTGAGCATGACGCGACGACGGGCACGGAGACGCTTCGCTCTTACAGACATGCTTCACGAAAGCATTATGAAATGAAATTGGAGTTTACGTAAGGATCAGGTAGGATAATATTTTGGATTGAATATCGGTGACGCAAGCGTTTGTAAAAGGATCCCTAATGGATGGCTTATTTTTAGAGCCACCTTGCTTCTAAATACACAGCCCAAACCCAAATCAGCCAAACGATCTAAAACAGCCAAAAATAACAAACAAAGGAGTATCGACTATCGATAAGGAGCACTTCCTGTAAGCAACCAGACCTTTCTCTCTTTTTCCTCCGAAACGTATTTCATTAAGACAAAACATTGCCACTCTGACTAAAATAGATTACCTACACATAACCTATAGCGGTACCAACGTAGGTGGGAACAATGAATAATATTCCAGTTACAGATATAAATCCTCCTGTACCAAACAACCACTTCAGTTTGAATCTAAATGGCACATTACTATGTGCTCAGGATTGTATTTCAAATTATAGAAACCGCAAATACGTACACAACCCGAACGCGTTCATAAACGATCACCTGATAGCTACGATTTTCATTCGTTGTTCAGCCGGATAATAGGATACCTTTTCATTGTTGGTTACGGTGTTTTTCCTACTAACAGTAACCGCTTTATTCGATACCAGGTATTTCAATCCTACGTAAAACCTTTTTTTGTCTCTTCGTGAAACTTTCAGTAAAGGATTTTTCTGCGAATGGTTCCTGCAAATGATATTTTTTGTGAATTTATGTAAATGCTTGCTTTCACACTATCTAGGACTCCCTAGATATTTCGTTTCATAAAAGAGTTGAACAATTCATTCGTATAACTCCCCGTAGGTACTGCTATGAATAAAATAGTTTTCGTAATATTAATTGTTATATCCGCAGAAGATTCCGTCAGCAAAAACTTGCGTAATATTGTAGATGGCGTCATTCCGAGTAATTTCAATTACTGAGAGAGCTAGACGTAGTCTCAGCTGGCGGCTAGTTTTCATCAGGTTTTCAGGATTTAGAAGTTTTCCGTTGGTAATGAAGCTGTTAAGAAACGTTCAAGTTCCGTCCAGGCGTGGCGCTGCCAGACGGTGCCGGGTAACTTAGTGAACCACACAACTTTGTTAGCAGACACTTTGTAGCATGACTATTGAAAAACTAAGCTGCTGATTCAGCGAATTAGCAGAAACACAAAAGCTTTAAAGCTGTGTTTTGCTTTTAAATATGCGGAAATAATACTTAATAATAGCTGAATACATCATAATCATTGATCGAGCAGATTTACATGAAAATATTGTTCCATTTTCAATTCGTATTCCTGCGAGAGGAACTCTGAACTGGAAACCCGCGCGGTGCCATTACCACTTTTCCAACTTGAACAAGACCAAGTTTACACAAGTCTATAAAATTTTATGCCACTATATCTGGGCTAGGCATTGAAAACAAGTAAGTGTCGGGCCGCGAATGTGAAAACGACCGCTGGCGACTTCTGCTCTTTAATTTTATTTAGTTCTGCCTGAAAACACAGCCTTTTTATAGCGGTTTAGGTCCTTTTATAATCTTATGAATATATTTCCACAAATAGGTTGGCTTTCATAAATATGTATTTACAACAGACCATATTGCGAGCGCTTAAGCGTCCAAAAAGACAATATTAAAAATGGTAAAATAATTATTTACCTACGTGACATTTGTATCTTACACGTATGTTTATGAAAGAGAGAGTATTTTCAGACCTTTCAGGAACCTTTCAGAGCTTAACGAAACACACTTTATTAAACCTAAACAAATACACACCTACGACGCCCCGCGTAATGCGGTTTAAGTCAATTCCCATCTAGAATCTCTTGCGAAAACAAAGCCCCGCTTGTGGTAATTTGTCTTGTTCACAAAGAGCAAAGAATTTCAGAATCTGTTATCCATACGTACCACGTGATCACTGAAATCAAACAAACGGTTTAAAGTCGGATTCGTTTTATATAAATTGAATTAAGATCTTTGAGGAGAAATCAAGATTTATTAGAGGTAATTCAGTTCGATCCTTCCGGTTCAATCTGTCTATAGGAGCTGGTTTGGTTTATATTGCTTTATTTTATATACTGCCGTAATAAATCCGACGGGATGTATTGTATGTACTCAATGTTTTAGGTAGGTACTTATTTTTGACAAAACTTGTGCAATCGAGTTTCATTAACCTTCAGTCAACTACTTGTTTTATGATAGTTTTCATAATAACTTACTTAAACGAATAGGAACTTACCTAAAACCAGTGAGGATATGAATAGAGGGGACATTTTAATACAGTTTAAAGGACGTCCTTAGTTTAGTCACCACACGAACACCACAAAGAGATCAAACAATCATTTCCAAGCGCCCAAAACTCGAAGAAATTAACACAATTAATTACTGAAGCTTTAAATTCCATATAAGTTTGAAACTACTCTTGTTTGGGGTCGCGCTGCTTCAGAGTGCGAACAATTACAAAGTTGTGTGGTTGCCTTTTATATCACACGCGAAGAGTTAAGTGCTGGTTGGTTAAGGAGACCGCCCAACCAACCCGTTATAATTAAGTTCTTGACGCCAAAGGACTTTGGGGGTTAACGGAAATTCGGAACATCCCACGGTACTTTAAAATGGAAATTACGCAGAATTAGAAATGATTCAGTCCTGAGCTCTCTAAAGTCGATCAGATTTATGTGAACGTGACGACAATTTAAATGTTTCTTATTCGATTTTTATGGCGAAGCTGATCCCATGAGATTGGCTGCAAGCTAAATGTTTAATTATTTATTTCGAACTTCTGTCAACGTAAGCAGTAAGTATTTTGTACACAACGTAAAACGACATAGGACCTACAACATTCACCAATTTTCAGAGCATATTTATTTATTCTGTCTTCTTTCTGTCAACGAGATATTATACCTATGTATGTTCGTATCAATGTATTATTTAAGCTCTTCGTATCGGAACCCACATACAGTACCTATCTCCAACAGCAGTATCCGTGATTTTTGAAGCGCGACCGGGTATAACAAAAAATCCGTTTTAAATATTTTTGCCAGCGGCGAGCGATACCCTCGATTGACGCACGTTTATTTCATTTTTTAAATCCTGTCGGCTGTCCAATAAACGGCTTCACTTCTCGCGTTCTGAAATTATGATGCCCAAAATTCTATCAATGTTACATGAATGAGCACGTGATGCCAATGTCGCTTTGGGGCTTTGATTTTGGGATGTTAAACTTTTTATTTTTTTCCACAACTCTCTTAATACGGGTATCAAATGAAAGGGCTTGTGAAATTATGACCCCACCACGTGCGTGGGTTTTTTTTTTAATGTAATGTAACTTGTAAATAAAAAGAACTAATAGCTAAAAGCTGTGACCGAGTGGCGTCCAAGGATTGAAAAGAGAAGTGTTAGTCGTCAACATTGTAGCCATCGCGGGAATGTCCAGGGGCCTAATTCTGCTATTTTAATAAATTCGTCACTCCAACACGATTCCATTCTCATCCTATTATCATTTTGCTTAAAGTTCGTAATCTGCTAAATTCACAATAGTCGGTCAATGGTCTCGTAATAAAATTGTGTTTTAATAGCATTGTCGTATTGTCATTATTATAAAACCCTTAGTACAAATGGTTTTCGAAATCTACTACTAAATGCGAACATTTATTCATGCCAGATTTCATGTACGAGATTAATATTCTATGACATTTCTTTCAATGGAGTGTCAGTGGTTGTTCATTGAGAAGTCATAATGGCGCCATTATGATAGTAGAATTAACAAACTTGTCAAAATTTGACAGAACTTGATCATTATGAAATCAATGATCGAATACTCTGACACTATTGTAATAGCACAATCGAGGCCCTGGGATGAAGCTAGTAGGTACAAGAACGTGGAGCTTAGCACAAACAAAGAGAAGCCTATACCCAGCAGTGGATAATGATGATGATGATAACCAATGGGGAACAGGTTCTAAATATTTCTGTTCTGTTTATTTTTTAAATGTAATCTTTGTGAATAATTATACATGGAGGATATTGACGAACAAACGGTTACCACATACTAAGACACCATTTCGTACCGAGGGCTTCGAAATTCACATGGAAACATTGGTGTTTGACTCTACTGTTCCATTCATTTTGACCGTGAAGGTATTGCACATTTGCAAGAGAAATGCTAATAAAAAAAATATTGATGGAAAATTTCTATGAGCATACAAAATTTTCACCAGTACCTATTCTTTTTCTCCTTCCAGCCTGTATAATTAAATAAATATGTAAATAATAAAGGAAATTTATAAATTTCATCAATTTTACGGCATCTACAGTTATTCCCTTACCAATTATCATTCAGTCTAAAGTTAGAACGACTTTTCCAGTGGTATGTCTATATACAATGTGGCTAATGTGGCTTAGAAATACATGAAAACAGTTAATGAATAAAGTACCGGATGGAATATTTATAACCTACATTTATTATTTTAAAATACTGCATTACTAGTTTATCCATGGCTTCTACTGTGTATTTATATTTTGTTATAAAAATTTAACTCAACAGGAGACCGCATTCAATTAATTTTAATGGTCTCTGTATTCGTTAGTTATAAAGTTTGACAAAAATGTAGAATATCTCCCGCGATCATTACCGAGTCTCAGTCTCGTTCAATTACAATAAAAGGGATGAAAAGGATTCCGCTGTGCCAACAACTTTTATTTTATTATTTTGACGGAGTAATTTTGTTTAAAGATCCATCTTTAAACAAAATTACTCCGTCAATCAGAATAAAATTATCTTAATTTTTCCTTAACGACTCCGACATGAATTGAGGGCACTTTATTTTAATAATACTAATGATGATTGACATCAAATATCAATATAATTATCTTTATTTTGCGTGTGTTTAGTGCCTCCTGGTGTCAGAGTGTGTATGTCGTCGATGGTCATCTGACTTAGCTTTACATACCGTCGAGAAATAAGTATCTCTCAGGAATGCTGGTTTCCTCACGATATTTTCCTTTACCGAAGCAGGTGATAGTTATACAATACGATAATACGATGATATTTGTATAACATAATGATATTTTTACTTCTTTTAAACAACGTTCCATCAATATTTATTCAAGTACTTAAATGTCGTAATATTGGTTAAGATTAAACCTCCGCCAATTTCAAGTAGTACCCGGGACCCTTTCATCCTGTGGCAACGTTCACAGAAATTCACAGGTAATATATTATTACCTGCCGAGTAATTTCGAATAACCAATCCGATGTAGGACATATTAGGAACGGAGCACTAATAAGCGATCACGACCTCTCTGAATACTAAATCTCAGTCTCAATTTAATACTCCCCCTACATTAAGGTTGTTATAAAATGTTTAAATATTCATGAAAATTCTAGTTCAAAGAAAGAAAGAAAGAAAGAAAATTGTGTTTATTTGGCATTAAAATACCTATAACATTTTACATAATACATAAACAAACAGCTCATAATGCCAAAAGGGCCTCAGCTCAGGATAATGTCAGATGGCAACACAAGGTGTGCCACCTGACGCTGATTTTCAGCTGCAGCCCACGAGTGCCATACGCTCGACAACATAAAAAAACACATAATAAAGTCTAAAAATTTTTGCACAAATATCAACTAACAATATAATGTTATTATGTTACATAAACACATTAAAAAAATAACAAAAAGTAAAAAATGATGGAATGTTTAATAGTACATTATGGTACAAGTGTGTAATGTTGGTGATTACCGCTGAGGCGCCATTGAGACCCGAGCCGTCATCAAAAAAAAAAAAAAAAATCAAAGCATTTATTTCAAGTAGGCCAGTTACAGGCACTTTTGAATTGTCGAAACAAAAATGAACATTTAAAGTAGCTACAGTCCCAGTCACAAGACATAAAAACTGTGAAAGTACTGTAGTTGCCCATTCCCTAGCGTAGATCTCTATGGAGAAGAACGGGCAAGAAACTCCATGGACACTCTTTTAAATCAAAATATTGTTACAAAATCTTGGTTACATCATTCATGTTGAGATGGTATATTATGTGAGAACAATGTAGCAAGATGTGCACGTTAAAAGTGTCCATAGCAAAACAAAAATAAAATACAACTCAAAAACAAAATAATTCAAATAAACCATGGCGACTAAGAGATGACCAGTCACAACTGACAGCGCCCGTTCACGAACATGACGCATGGATCAGCACCATTCAGCTCAACCATTTTGAAGGGAACTAAATGGTCCGACACACGCGCCACCATCAGCGAGACATTTGAGTGAGCATGACATACTCTCAACCGCCAGGGCACATTCAAGTCAAGAACTGCCGTAGGTTTCCAGTGAATGATAGCTTACTAGTACATGGTACTCACACAATATAGGCTATGCGATTATATAATACTAACATTGAATCTATACAATGCAAAGATAAGTTTGTACAATCTTCAGCAGCTCCAACAATACCATTTAATGCTATCAATTTTTGCGCCCCTGTCCATGTCGAGCAGGACCAGCATTAAGCCAAGCATTTTTATCAGCGATATAATCGCTCAACTTGTAATATGCTTGTTTACATAGTGTGCGTTTAACGCATGTTTTAAATTTCGTCTCATTCAGTTCAAGAATACTTTGTGGAATTTTATTATAGCATCTCAAACAGTACCCCATGAAAGATGAGTCTACTTTAGCGAGTCTAAAGCCTGGCTGAACTAGTTGGTCCCTATTTCTAGTACTGTAATTGTGTCTGTCACCTCTTTTACCAAAAAGATGCAGATTTTTTCTGACGTACATTATGTTTTCGTAGATGTATTGGCAATGAACCGTCATGATGCCAATATCCTTAAAAAGTTCCCTTAGAGAATCGCGCCTACGAAGATTATATATGGCTCTGATGGCTCTTTTCTGCAGAATAAATATAGACTCAATATCAGCAGCCCGTCCCCATAGCAAAATACCGTAAGACATTATACTATGGAAGTAACTAAAATAGACCAGTCTAGCGGTATCTACATCAGTGAATTGACGGATTTTTCTAATGGCATATGCTGCTGAACTTAAGCGCCCCGCAAGCGATGATAAATGAGAACCCCATTGTAGCCTTGAATCAAGCGTAAGCCCCAGGAAAACAGTTTTATCTACGAATTCGAGTTTCTCTTTATTCAATATTATCTCACAATCACTACTTTTAACATTCGGTAATGAAAATCTTATGCATTTAGTTTTCTTTTCATTCAATACCAAATTGTTTGCTGTGAACCAATTTTGGACCTGAAGTAGGGCATTATTCACTTCATCTAGATTTTGGGCCCGTCTATTTATCTTAAAAATTAGGGAAGTGTCATCAGCAAATAGCACCATATTTTGTGGTTGGTTTTTCAATAAATAGGGTAGATCATTTATATAGACTAGAAAAAGGAAAGGACCCAATATTGAGCCTTGCGGAACCCCCATTTTTACTTTCAAACCCTGTGAATTGACACCATTTATTTGAACATGTTGTTTTCTATCACTCAAATAAGATTTTACCAGGCTAAGTGCAAGTTTACCTAGTCCGTAATGCTCCAGTTTCAAAAGTAATGTGTCGTGATTTACGCAGTCAAAAGCTTTGGAGAGGTCACAGAAAATTCCTATTGCGTCTTGGGAATCTTCCCACGCAGCAAAAACGTGCTTTAATAAGGTTACACCGGCGTCAGTTGTACAACGACCCTTGGTGAAACCATACTGTTGATCATGTAAGATTCTGTTGGTGTTAAAATGATAGAGCATTTGATTAAGCATTACTTTTTCAAAAACCTTGCTAAAAACTGGTAACACGGATACAGGTCTATAATTATTGGCATCTTTACTGTCCCCGGATTTGAAAAGAGGTATGACTTTACTGTATTTCATTAAATCAGGGAACACTCCTTGGTCTACACATGAATTAAAAATTAAAGCTAAGTACGGGGCTATGGTCTCAAGTATAGATGTACAAACTTTGATAGACATTCCCCATAGATCTTCGGTCAGTTTGATTTTAATTTGCCGGAAAGCTTTAATAACTGTCATAGGGTTAATGTGTTTAAATTTAAATTCAGCCAGGCAGCCAGATACATTCGCCTTTAATAAGCCAATTGAGTTTTCAGGTGAGGAATTAAGGGCCTCCGTAGTTTTTATTGGTATATCGGTAAAGAAATTTACAAATTCTTGAGCTACTTCCTGATTAGAGCTTTTAGAACCACATTCTGTATCTAATGTATAGCTATTATTAAGTATTTTCTTTCTGTTAGTCTCGTTATTTATGACTTTCCAAACGGTCTTTATTTTATTTTCTGCTGTTTTGATCTTGTTGCTAATGTGCAGGGCTTTAGCAACCTTGCAAGTATTTCTAAAAATCTTTGAATACTTAGAAACATACTTGCTAAAAGTTTCTGTGTTTATAAAAGTTTTAAGGCTGTAAAGCTCAAATAGCCTTTCCCTACTTTTTCTGATACCTCTAGTTGCCCAATCACTAAATATAAATTTAGGGCAAATACTCTTTGTCTTCTTTTCAAAAGTTTTGTTGAATTCCGTGTGAACTAATGAAAAGAAACGGTCATACAATTGATTTATATTAATATCCTCTTGGCTCATTTCACTTAACTTGTTCTGTAGGGAAATATTAAACCTATTTAATTTGCAAGAAGTTATAGGTCTATATTTAATCTGAACATTTTGTATTGGAGTTTTACACCTAAAAGTTACAGTTTGTCCGCTATGGTCAGACGGCAGACAATTCACTATGGCTTTATCTAAATAATCACAATTGCAGAAAACATTATCTATACAAGTAGCAGAAGATGATGTTACTCTAGTAGGTTCTATAAAAGTGTTGGTCAAGTCAAATGACTTAAAAAGATTTAATAACCGACTGCTATTTGGATTCTCTTCTAAAATATTGATATTGAAATCACCACAAATAATTGTAGACTTATTACTGGCTGCAAGTTTTGCCAGGACATCTTCCATTATTGATTCGAATAAGGAAAAGTTTTGATAGTTTGGGGGTCTGTACACACACACAACTACATGCTTATCTAGCTCAACACAGGACAGTTCGACGCAATGTTCAACCGAGAGACCTACTATGTCATTACGTTGCTTATATTTAAAACTATTTTTTATTAATATTAGGGAACCTCCACGAAGCATAGTTTTACGGTTAAAGCAGCTACCCACCATATAGTTCTCATAATTAATAAGCATTTGGTAATCCTTTAGCCAATGTTCAGTAAAACAAATAATGTCAAACTTACTACTTTCTAAAAACAATTCAATTTCTAATAATTTGGAAGAAATGCCTTGGATATTTTGGTGGAATAATTTTAAGGTGTTCTGCTGAGGCCCTTTTTTACTAACTAGTTGAGTGCAAGAAGATACCTTGGTGTTGGTAGGATTAACAATAATATTGTTAATGGTACCTTCTGTTGTCTCACTTTCTAGTTTAAATTAATATATGGAGTGAGGCCGGCGACTCCCGTGCCATCCTCTGACAACAAGACCCTATCACTAATAAACCCTAATTGAGAATTTTCCACGGTGACAGATGGATCCTCTCCAGTACAATGTGTGTAAACATTTATAGCACTAGTGCTATATTCATTCGTGCCAGTCACCTGAACATTAGTAGAATTACTTATTGTCGATGTATTAATAATATAACTAAACTTAGACATACTATTTATGTCTGTGTGAATACTATAAGATAATAGCCGAGCTATTTTGTGTCTACATACAATAGGTAGATACACCTTACCCCGTGTCGACTTTAGTTTACCAACAATAGTGTTGATATCCAGATATATAAGTCTGTCACTATAGTGACCTACTAGAAAATGAATATGGTTATTTAACATATGTATATAATTGTTTTTCCTATTACCCAAATTTTCAAAATAGGGAAAAGCACACAATATGATTTTACTACATTTTAACTTTAACAACTCGGATACACAGTCAGTGATATCTTCCTTTTTAATCTTAGAACTATTGCCTACACATATAGTTATGGTGGTACTAGGATCACAAACGGTTTTTGTCGCAGATAACGGTTTTTGTCGTCAGGCGAGGGTCTTAAGAGAGCCGAGGACGGTAATCATCAACACACACGTGTATCATACGACGTTTTTCAACACACTTGAGAGTAAAATAATACTAAAAATAACTATAATTTCAACAGTGAAAACGAGTTGTGAATTTTTTTTCGCAATGGCGGGAATAATTAATCAGTTTTCCTATGCGCGCGCATCTAACAATGGCGATCGGCCGTAGACTAAAAGAATGAGGTTTCTTTTTTTTGGCTTTTCGCGGATAGCGTTTTAGCCACGTACGAAATGGAGAATTCAAAGTTTTATTTAATGCAGAGAAAATAAAAGTTACATTTGAGTGAAAGTTTAATTTGTTAAAAACTTATAAGTAAGTTGAAATTATCTATGTACGAGTAGATACGAAGTTGCATGAAATGAGCAAGCAATAGGTACATTAATTTATTTGTACTATTGAACACGATCTTTTTTGTATCGAAACTTTTTTAAGAACAAAGTAATTCAACCAATAAAATAAATAAAAATCCCTATAACTCACTTGTGAATAATAGCAATGAAAAAGTCACAGTTTGATTACAGGTGTCATTATGTGCCTAATTGCGGTGAAATTAGAGCCACTTTATGAGCAAGTGTGTTGAAAAATAAATAACATAGGAAAAAAAAACATAACGTAAAATAAATATATAAACAGTGTCAATTTATAAAAAAAAAAGAGTAAAAAGACATAATAAATAGCAAAAATATGGAAATAACTTTTAATATTTAGATAAACAATGCATAAATTAAAAAATGCATGACATTGTGTTAATGATATACTTGATATACCTATTTTGTAAAATTGATTAAAATTGATACATCACGAAACAATAAAATTAAATTAAAAGGGTTACACTTCCTATTAATAGGTAATCTGAACTAATTGAAGAGTTTGTTTGTTTGTTTGAACGCGCTAATCTTAGGAACTACTGATTGAAATTGAAAAAATCTTTTTGTGTTGGATAGTCCATTTATCGAGGAAGGTTATAGGCTATATAACATCACGCTACAACCAATTGGAGCGGAGCATAAATGAAAATTGTTGCAAAAACGGGGAATATTTATTCCTTTTGTGGGCTTTTTCTGTTTTATGTGACGCAGACGAAGTTGCGTGGGTCAGCTAGTACCTACTGTATATTTTTACAGGAGTTACTCCCGTGTAATTGTCGTAAATTATAAATATTCTACGTGGATAAAATTATTCTAATGTCCCTAATCCGGGTGATAGTCTATCTCAAACATTCAAACATGTTCAGTGATTGTGACGTGATTGAAGGAAGTACTCGTAGCAACTTTACGTACTTTCTTCTTAGATTTACAACTAATTTTTCGGCTAAGGTACTCGTGAGGGGCTTATTGGCACTCACTTACTGAAAGTATTTGCGTTGAAAACACAAGTAGTGCACACTATCCATCATTATTATGGTCATCTGCCTACTGCCGAGCCTTTTCGCAACCATGTTGGGGTTAACTGCCATCAGTACAAACGGACGAACTGAAAATTGTACTAAACGAGTTGGCGTAACATAATTGATCCTAACACTATTAAGCCCATGATGGTGTGTTGTACTATGTTTATGTGTTTTTTTTTAATAAACAACAGTGTATTTTTTTAAGGCGATTACACGAGCTAAACGCGAGTTTGATAATTACTAAAAGTATATGATTCACTGCTATAAACAAGACCAGAAAAATATATGATATTCTTCAGGATATATGCTAGCATGATACTGTTTTGAAAACATAATACAATTAATTTGGCTCGATAAAAAGAAATCACGAACTTACCTCTAAAAACATCTTTCAAACAATAAAAAACATACGAATAGGCATGCGTTCATTCTGATTTTTTGGCAAATAATTCTACAAGCAATATATTAGCATGATACTGTTTTAGTTTTTTAATCCAATCAATAGTTTTTTTGTAAATCGATCGAAACCACTCATTTCGCGCTATTTGGCCCGCAGTGGCTGACGTAACAACCACTTTGTAGTGCAAGCTGATTAGAACTATATTCTAACAGCATTTCAAACGAAGTTTGAACCACCACAATAGAGTTGCTAATTTAGCTCGTAAAAGATAAAAATTGCAATAATACTAGATCATGCAAAAACAAATGAACAAAGAAAGTACCCATTCGTTTAAACCTAAGGATTTTAGGTCAAACACAAAAACTGCTCCATAACGCCGACCTAGCAGAACGCAGACACTTGACTAACACTAGGAACAATTTGGTCAGTTAATTCTGACACGTCAGCGGTCCCCAACGATAATAGTAATCGTGACAGAGCCGACACACTGGACCAGCGCCAACTTGTCTGACCATGGCGAATTCAGTTCACCTGCGAGCTCTACATAGCTACTGAATCATACTTATTATTGTGTTCGATAGTCAGTTAGCTTGCTCCACTCCATATTAATCAATGATAGAAACGATACTCGTATTTGTGCAACAACTCATCATTATCTACTGTAAGCTGACCCTAAAATAATTGGAAAAGGCTAGGACAGGCTAGCTTCCAGTTTAACCCAGATGCAGTTGAAACACTGGTTACATGTTTTAATGGAGAGACTGCCTATTACATCCGAAACTCTGTTACTGGTAGACACGATTCCCAGTACAATAATTAATAAGTAACAACAATGTGTCAACGCTAGCAGGTTTAAGTTCTGGATCTGAATATGTTACCTAGTTTTAACTTTAAATCCTGAGCTGGTTGAACTGCGCAAAATTTTGAAAACTAAAACGTAATGTTTGCCTTTTTTAATTTTGATACTAAGATTTTCTTTTTATGGCCGTTTGGGGTTGGAGCCTACCTAAAGTGACAAAATATTTGGATTGACATAAGCTACCGAAACGCTGATAGTCAATGCCATGACAGTTTGTACATCACCGCTTGTCTATTATGGATGTACCAAGCTGGTACCTACATGTTTCACAACGACGAACTTTCCAAATTGAGATAAAAAACCACTAACTAAAAGGAAACTAACACCATGAGGAACCCAAAAATGTAATGGTCTAGAAATCGCAAATAAGCAGTCATGTGAAACTGTGGTACTTAAAGCTCGTTCCTTTTTGGTAGCAGAGAGTAGTAGCCTTTACCCTGCAGTCAGACAAATTCTAGATAAGATATAATTGCAGCTGATCGTTGTCACCTGTTAACCTGAAACTAGGACAATGCACTAGTAGACTAGTTAGTGTTATCTAATAATAGGTCCGTCTACAGTTGGCAAAACAGCTGTGATAACGTGCATGAAAGCGCGGGGACGTTTCGCGGCGCACCCCGCGCGAGTATCACGCTTGCTGACCGTACTCCTGCATCCGGGCTATGTTTGCCATGTGCCGGGTAAACACCCACCGACGACCGGCAAACTTGTAATGCGACAGCTGCGCCGCGCTGAATCTCATTGTTCCAATTCACTACTTTTATTCCGGAAAATCTAGTCTCGAAAATGTTACACCGGGGCAAGTACCAAGTTTTACTTAGTTCAACTTTAGTGAGATTTACTACAAATCATGTGTTTATCTTGGTGACATTTAAATCTGTTTTCAGCTAGTACCTTTACAAAGTTGTTTACTGCAATATTGTTCTTGCAGGAGTGTACGTGACTGTGGTAACAATTATATCAATTCTCGGGGACGTCGGAGCCGTATTTCGGAAATTTGAAACTCTGAAGACGACTGTTAACATCGGTGAGTTGGTTTACGACTGCGATACAACTTTATGCAACATATCTTGGAATACTAAGGAGCCACTACGCCATTCGTAACATTAAAAAGTTTGTAGAAATCATGTTAAAAATGTGTTTATTTTAAAACTAGCATAATGACCGTGCCTTCTCTCGTGTGTAGTTCGGTAATTGTATACCAATCGTACTAATCAGCTCTTTTATAGAGACTGTAACATAACCTCACTTTTACTAAACCTCAAATAACTCAGCTCTTAGATTGTCAAAATTTACAGAATTTTGACAATCTACGATTTTTATCTAGATTTGAATCGGGATAAGAATCAGATCGACCAGCATTAAATCGAGATCCATGATTGATCGTTCTAGGATACCCACGTCTTAAAAGAAAAGGTCCTTTTACTTTCGGAAATAACTTTTACAATATTTTTAGAAGAAATCATGATATTTGAAGAGTTATTTTTTTGTGTAGGTGCAATATTTCCGCCAAACACAGTGGCTGAAGTTGCCTTCGCATCAGCTTTGGCGAGAGCCTCGATGGAAAGTGAGAAATATCACTTTGTGATGAAAGCTAAGTACTCTCCGTTTGGTGACAGTTTCACAGCTGTCAAAGCAGGTGAGAATAACAGTGAATATTATTTGCATAAAGTTATTTTTAGGGTTCCGTACCTCAAAAGGTAAAAACGGAACCCTTATAGGATCACTTTGTTGTCCGTCTGTCTGTCTGTCTGTCTGTCTGTCTGTCTGTCAAGACCTTTTTTCTCAGGAACGCGTGGAGGTATCAAGCTGAAATTCATATCAAATACTCAAGTCTATGGTCTCTTGGAGCTGTGAAAAAATCAAACTTCTAAGTCAACGCGATCAAAAGATACTCCCGTTTATGCCGCAAATTTTCGACACTCGCAAGGGAATCAAAACCTACAGGGTACTTCCCGTGAACTCAGAATCTTGAAATTTGGTACGAAGCAACGTCTTATAACACAGATAAAGGAAAAATTGCGAAAAGCATAAATTTTTAGTTACATCATATAATAAAAATATTTTTAATAATTTTAAACTTATTACCCCTTTACTCATGAACGCGTAGTGGTATTATATTGAAATTCTTAACAAATACTCAAGTCTATAATATCTTTAAGCTGTAACAAAATCAAACTTCTACGTCAACGCAATCAAAAGATACAGCAATTAAAGCCGCATATTTTGAAACTCGCAACTACTCGCAAGGGAATCAAAACCTAAAGGATACTTCCAGACGACCTGGAATCTTGAAATTTGGCATGAAGCAACTTTATAAAGTACACATATAGGAAAAATTCCGAAAATCTTAAATTACCATAACTTTTACTTATATACCTACAGGTTTGTACGGAACCCTCGGTGCGCGAGTCTGACTCGCACTTGGCCGGTTTTTTTACATAGATTTTGATTAGAAAATCCCATCAATAAGTTCCATGGTGGGTTTCCATCTATAAGTTTTTCTTTTTCCTGTAACAGATGGTTATTAATGTATTTTCTGTTCAACCAAGTTTTTAAAATTGAAACTGAATGTCAAGCTTGGGTTGAATTAAAATCATCAAATCACATCACACGCAGTTGATAAAAATGATGATGTTAAGATAGAAGAGCAGCTATTTTCGTTTAAACAATGACACTGGAATTAAACTGAATTGAGTTTCGATCAAAATATTGGCTTAGTCTATAGACTATTATCAGCAACAAATTACACGACGTGGTACTTCCCCGTAACAAACAAAACGCTTTCACAATATTATTTGAAGCCATTAATGTTGGATTAATTTTGCACAATAAACGCTAAATACTCGTAAACAACACAGCACCATGTTTGATCAATTTTGCATTTGCCGATCACAATACGTTTACCACAACAGTTTAAATTATTAATACCATTTAGGGCATGACTATTATCTATTTACTGTAATTTGGTTTCGCATTATTTTGACACGCAAATGATTGGAGAGACAATAATATTGGAGGTAACAAATAGTAATTACCTACCCGACACTTTTCAATGAGTGAATTTCTCAGGCGAAAAATTTGAATTACCATGAATCTAACTGAAGCCAATTAAATAATATTTTCATCCCCCCATCTCGGAAAGAGTATTTTTGCTCTTCGATATCTGAGTGCAAAAGCCGTTTTTATCGTCTTGAGGGTAAAGTAAATTTGAATTTAGAACATCGTGTGCACTAAGCATGTGAATTCAAAACATCATTACTTAAACCTATTTACTTCTACCTCTTTGGTGCCGAATTTATCGTACATTTTTTTTTAATTTGTTAAGAACTCAGACTCGGAACCTTCTTGGTGTACTTTTTTTTAATATGTTTAGCGCGCGCCATTTTCTTTTCACGTCATATTGTTAACACCTTAGGTTAAAAACAAGGAATCCAACTTGAAACAAAGTGAAAAACCTAAAATGACCACTCATTATCTAGCGACGAGGAAGTTTATTTGACGCCAACAGAATTAACTGAATTTGTTAATAATGCGCATTTTTTTTTGCGTTTATTCATTTCCTCGCTGAGGTGGGATGAAAAGTTACGTGTTGCACTCGAGTGCAAAGATTTTTCACCTCGTGCGTTTTGATTCCCTCGCTAACGCTCAAGATTCTAAGTTTTGAATCACTCGCTGCGCTCGTGACTCAATTTTAGAATCTTTCGCTTGCTCGGTCATCAAAATTGAGCACGCGGTTAAAAAACAACTTTGCACTCTTGTATAAAAAATAACTATTATAAGACTATTATGTACTTTCTAAGAAAAACATCGGTAAATGACGAATTATCAATTTCTGTGCCCTGTCCACAATCACTTCCATACACAGCATTTAAGGAAGATAATCTCCAACATACATAGGAAAAAATATTTTGTTTGTGTTAAGGAATAATTGCCCTACAAGAAGCTAATTATTTTTGAATGTTTAGACTAATAGTTGATGAGTACATGTCAACGGTAGTTTTGTCCGTGCGAAATTACAAATTTCTATGGTCATTTTGTTCGAACAATAAATTCCTGCCCGGCAAGAGACAGTCGTGCACCATATCGCCACGTCTACCCGCCAAAAATTTAAGAAAGTGATTTTGGTTTACTTGGAACAAAATTTTGCAATTTCGGTGATCAAGTATTAAAAGAATTTTTGCAAGAAATAAAGGTATCACTTTTAAGCATACTAAGTATTGTGGAACACATTTAGGATTATACAAAACAATAGTCATAGCCTTGATAGTTTCTTGTAATTCTGAAAAAATTGCCACGTTCAATTTCTGTGGGCCAATTTCTGTGGTTTCCGTGGCATCTGGGTGCTCACGGAAACTACGCTTTTTAGGGGAATATAAAGTGTTTTAAGGTTAGGTTATAATAATCGGTATTTCTCAGGAATGGTACAATATCTTTTCATGAGAGTTGTACCACTGGGCAAGGGGGATCCCTCCTTCCCTCCACACCACGTGAGCTTGACTACCATCGCATGCATTTCACGAAAAATAATGCGTTTTGTTGTAAGCAGTATGTTCATTTGACAATATCTCGAGATTTTACAATATCGCTAGAGATATTACAATATAACGTATTTGACAATTTTACGGTGACTGTATGTTTTTTTTTCCCGACTGTTATGTTTTTAAGGTTTCATTTTATAAAATTTCTACACAATGTATTTTGTTCTGAAATAAATGACTTGACTTAAGAATAAATATAGACTCAATATCTGCAGCCCGTCCCTATAGCAAAATACCGTAAGACATTATCCTATGGAAGTAACTAAAATAGACCAGTCTAGCGGTATCTACATCAGTAAATTGACGGATTTTTCTAATGGTATATGCTGCTGAACTTAGCTTACTTACTTAGCGTTACATTGAGTTCTACCACAAATCATGATTTTTCTCCCCAAAAAAAAAGTCGTTTCCCAGCAACAGCTTTTGCCTAAAGTTACTTTGTACGATGTACAGAATGCTTGGTTAACTGCTTCGTGATGAATCTGTTTACAACCTGTATATTCGTGAAATAAATAGTACAGCGTAACAATACTGTGTACTCGCAGCATGCGACCTACTCGCGGGTGGCGTGATCGCAGTTTTCGGGCCCACCGACCCGGTGTCGGCTTTCGCAGTCGAAGCACATTGCCGGGCTGCCAATGTACCCCACATACAGGTAAACAACCAGACTTTAACTAATTGCAATCCACTTGACGAAATCAGTATGCCTGAGAGATATATCTCAACGACATGTTGAGCCAAGTCAAAGGCCTATGGGCGACATAAAAACTCTGATAGCAGGTTATGCACTAACCACACGATAAAGAAGAAAGTAGATTTATGTAAAGGTATATAAAATACGATATTTGTTTAATTCTCTCAGGAGCTAAATATTTTCCAAAAAGTTAATAAATTACCTCTCTTTTTCCTGCCTTCATTATGTTGACAAGGAAGGAAATTTACCGCGGAAAAGCATTCTAATTGAATCAATAAAAAAGAAAACATTGGCTTTCTTATATTGGTATACTCTTTATGTTTGAGGCTTCTGAACTACAGATAGACTGTTTGTCTGATCCACAGTTATATTGCATGCCAGGTTTCCTTTGCAGGCAGTTTGGCAACCTCCACCAGTTCGTGGTCTAGAGCGATCAAGTCCACCTGGCATCAACTTGTACCCTGAAGCCGTGGCTCTCTCAAAAGCAGTGGCACTATTTATTGCAGACAGCGATTGGAGGTCTTACACACTTTTGTATGATGATGATTATGGTAGGTCTACCCATTTATTACTTGGTTATGCATGACTGTCACTACTGCGCAAAAGCTTCCCCCATAAGTTCAGTCATTACAGCCGGCCCCGACTAACTTCGAACCCCGACTTTCTTCAAAAGACCACCTCAGACACTAATCTGCATACTCTTCATGTGAGTTGAGCAATGTCTAGACTTTAAAAGAGACTATCACTATGACTATGAAGAGTTTGTTTTGGCTGTTTCTTCCCAGACTAGTAAGGTACGAAAGACCGGCCCCATCTAGTTTTTAAAAATTACGTTTAAAAGTGTTTGTCACTGACATGACATTTCGACCAGACCAGTCAGTGAGAACAATGACTTTAGAGAGATAGCACCTAACACGCCATCGGAAACATCCCATTTGCTCATAGTCTGAATGACTGTTCGCATGATTAAATTTAACCACCGTAAAATTGTTAAACACGTTATATTAAATGAATGAAATATTGTCAACTGAACACACGGAAGAATCTCTGCCCCCATAATCGGGGCTTGGGGCACTCCCCCCCCCCCCCCCCCGTTAGGTTAGGTTCCATTAAGCCCTGCACTCGGAAAAAGGGGCTCCGTCGACTACACTTCTTAGGGGAATATAAAGTGTTTTAAGGTTAGGTTATATTAATCGGTATTTCGCAGGAATGGTACATTATCTTTTCATGAGAGTGGTACCACTGGGCAAGGGGGACCCCTCCTTCCCTCCACACCGCGTGAGTTGACTACCATCGCATGCATTTCACGAAAAATAAAGCGTTTTTTTGTAAGCAGTATGTTCGTTTGACAATATTTCGATATTTTACAATATCGCTAGAGAGATTACAAAATAACGTGTTTGACAATTTTACGGTGACATAGGCATCCGATATGAAAGAATTTTTCAAGATTGTACCCCTAAGCGGGTAAAAAAGGGGGGCCAAAGTTTGTATGAGACAACGTGATTCCTTGGTCCAATCTACTTGAAATTTTGCATAAACCTTTTGAATTGATGGAAGACGTGTTTCGTATTTTATTGAAATTAACCCCTAACGGGGTTAAAAAAGGGTAGACAATTATTTTGGCCATGGCGGTGATTTACTTCGAAGTTGATATCAATACTCAGAGCTTTTGATTTAAACCACATTTTATTTTGACACATGTTTGAAAACTCAATCAGATTTTATTCAAAAAAGGTTGAACTCACATGAAGCCTTGGTGCTAATACTCTAAAATTGGAATGTCTCGAAAGTCACCGTATTATATTTGAAGGTTTCATAGCTTTAGAGGTTATTACTTCACTTTTAAGACACGGCCTCATAGGGACGTAGAGTTAGAAATTTGAAATGGAGGATTAAAACATTTTGCACTTAAAGTACTTACGGGATTATATCCGTGATTTTGTGTTTCGTTTTTTTTGTGATCACGGATATAATCCCGTAAGTACTTTAAGTGTAGTGAAAAACCGTGAAAGTCTAAAACAGTGAATTAAAACATTTTGGTTTCAAGATTGTCACCAAAGGTACGTCAATGAAGATGGAAGGCAGTTGGCCTTGCAACAGATCCGCAAGTTTACAACAGCTATATCGTGTTTAGGGCGCTTTCAATTTGTGTCGGCGCCGGTACTGCAGCGCGTATCGACGCTGCACGGTTGCGGTTGATAATAATATAAATTTTATTTCAGATCAAATACAATCCATTTATGTTGTTAGTAAGTCTTAACCTAATGTTAGTATAAAAAAGTAAAAATAAGAAACACACTATTTACAAAATAGATATGACTTACACCTATTTGTGCAGCCGTATCCAGTGAGCCAGCATGGGCAAGCTGTCGAGGTAAGCCCTTATTTGGAAAACCATAAGTAGAATATATGAGCGATTAATGCAAAGATTTCCGAGAAATTAAATTGATACCTGCTTGAATCTACACTACTATTATAAAGCTGAAGAGTTTGTTTGTATGGCTGAACGCGCTAATTTTATATAGGAAATGGTGGTTCGAGTTAAAAACATATTTTAGTGTTGGACAGCCCGTTTATCAAGGAAGGCTAACATCACCAATTATTCCTTTTTCTTTGCTTCCGTTGAAAGCGCTGCATAACGCGGTTAAAGTTACACAGCAATCACGTACGAAGGAATTGTTCCTCTTAAGCATTAAAAAAAAAGTCCGCGATAGCATATGTCTATTTTTAAGGTTGACTAACATTTTCTCTAACTCTCACTCGCAGACGAAGTTGCGCGGGACAGCTAGTCCTCATATAATTCTTACTGCACAATTAGCCCATTCATTTAATTTCAGGTCTTATTAGACTCCAAGAGGTTTTAAAACACAGTGATCCGGAGGTGAAGTGGCTGGTCCGAAGATTGGTGCCAGGCGATGACAACCGACCATTACTGAAAGCTCTGAAAGGTACCGGAGGGACGAGAGTCATCCTGGACTGCCCGGCCGACAGAGTACTTGATTATCTGCGCCAAGCTAACGAAGTCAAGTTCTTTGAAGATTACATGGTAAGTCCATTATAATTCCTTATAGAATTATGTAAATTCTTCAAAGCGTGTATATTGAGACCCACTAGAGATGAAAAGCAATTTAATATTTTACTTATTCTTATTTTTTTTCAATTTTGCGCTGTCTCAAAACAATTGGCCGTGTTAGGCCATGTCCTTACTAAAGCGGTCGTAGCGCGACTTTACTAGGCTATAAATAGAATAAACTTAATTTGTTGGTACCTCGTTATAGTCGCCAAGAAAAAGCGCGAGCTTTACCTAAGCCGAATGGAGTCCCAAAATTAAAGCAAACAGCCGCAAAATGAATTACACTAACGAGAGTTATCCAGGGCACTACAATAAAAAGACCCTCTGTGTATGCAGTAATTAACCATTGGATGTACTAAAAGTAGCTATACGATTCTATATTTTTTACTTTTCAGAGCTACGTTTTGATGTCACTGGATGCCCATACTTTGGATCTGGAAGAATTACGCTATGGACTATCGAACGTAACTTGTTTGAGGATTTTCGACCACTCAGACTCAAGAGCCAGAACTTATTTAGCAGACTGGAAAGTTAGGGCTTCAGAGGATGTGAAAATTCCACGCCAATCTCATGAAATCACTGTAAGTCTCTGTAACTTGTAAATAAGAAATTAGAAGCCTAAAAGTGTTTATTAATATAATATTTAAGCTTTCACCAAGCTGTGAATAAATGTAAAAAACGATTGTAAGACGACTAAAAAGTCACGGTGTATAGAAAAAAATGACTCAAATGACGAGGAGAACAAGTGCCTTTCGGCTTCGTTAAGAGGTGTTTTACGCCCTTTATAGTTTAGATATTGTAGATAAATATAACGTAAAAATAGTAAGTAGTATTCTTAGGTCTATCAATAATAAAATTGTTAGTAAAAGTAGTAAAATAAACAGTATTTCATAGTTAGTTTTTCAATAAATAAATATATAGTTTAGATATTGTAAACAAATACAACGTAAAAAATAGTAAGTAGTATTCTTAGGTCTATCAATAATAACATTGTTAGTAAAAGTAATAAAATAAACAGTAGTTCATAGTTAGTTTTTCAATAAATAAATAAAAGTAAATTTAAGCCACAGTAAATTTGTGTTACACAAACGTACAAAAAAGTAATACTCAAATTGGCAAAACGCAGCGTACTTAACATGGGCTAGAAGACTTATATCTTCGGCATTCCATCAGGGCAAGCAAACCAAACAGTCAGATCATAAGGGCTCTGATCCTCATGTCAGAGGGACACTGGCTAGGCAGGAGTGGTTTTAGCCGGTTCGAGTCCGGCACTACCTCGACTGTCTCACAAGAGAAATTCCTGAGAAATAGTCGAGGTGTCCGCGGGGAATTCCCATTCCTGCCCAAAAAAAAAATCGAAGCAAATGATAGAGATGTGCAGGTAGCTACATACTGACCTAAAACCATTTAAGATAAAGAAGAATAAAATGTTTTAGGTAGAAGCTGCACTTGCAAGTGATGCAGCCAGGCTTATAACAGATGCCGTCGAAAGTGCTCCTGAAGAATTTAAAATAGAAGCCCAGGAACTTAGTTGTGATTCTGAGGACACATGGCAAGTCGGTGAAGATTTTACCAATCATTTATTGACGGTAAATACAAACGTAAATATTGTTATGAATTAATACGTTTGCAAAATTTTGCTATTAACTGTTGAGTGTTCCTAATTACAGAATCCAATAACTGGCATTACAAACGAAATCAAATTCGATAATATAACAGGCGAACGATTGCATTTTAATGTTGAAATAATGGAATTATCGAACAGTGGATTTAACAGTATTGCAAAGTGGAATCCAGAAGCCGGTTTTGAATATGTTCGATCTGCGGACGAAACATCAGATCGTTTGGCAGAAAAATGGCAAAATAAAACGTTCAAGGTAGTGTCACGCATCGGCGCACCGTACTTAGTCGACGTGGTCCCCAAGGAGGGACAAACGCTAACCGGCAACGATCGATATGAAGGATATTCCAAAGATTTAATACATGAAATATTAAAAGAAATACTACACTTGAACTATGAAATCGAAATAGTGCCTGGTAATGGCTACGGGTCATACAACAAAGACACAAAAAAATGGGATGGTCTTGTGGGACATCTTTTAGAAAGGGTTCGTGAGTAGCATTACAATGTAATCTTAAATAAAGTAAGTAATGTCTCGAGTACTGTTGCTTCTTTTTTTTTTCAGAAAGCTGATTTAGCCATTTGTGATTTAACCATAACTTACGAACGGCGTTCTTCTGTTGATTTCACGACACCTTTTATGACTTTGGGTATAAGTATTCTATATTTAAAGCCAACTCCTCCCGAACCGGAGCTGTTTTCATTTCTTAAACCATTTTCGGTTGATGTATGGATCTATATGGCTGCAGCTTACTTAATGGTGTCGTTATTGCTCCATATATTGGCTAGGTGAGTTATTGAATCCCGAATCATGCTTACAATAAAATTGGTTTGTATGTATGTATCTATGGTTGGATTTATTATTATTTTAGACTGGCGCCAAACGATTGGGAGAATCCGCATCCATGTGACAAATCACCTGAGGAGTTGGAGAATATTTGGCACATTAAGAATTCTTGCTGGCTTACAATGGGTTCAATTATGACACA
Organism: Xestia ashworthii; assembly: GCA_950022955.1. Taxonomy (NCBI): domain Eukaryota; kingdom Metazoa; phylum Arthropoda; class Insecta; order Lepidoptera; family Noctuidae; genus Xestia; species Xestia ashworthii. The sequence goes on along the minus strand of OX465559.1, from coordinate 11,632,907 downwards.
AGGTTCTGATATTTTACCAAAGTAAGTCTGACAAAACAGTGTATTTTGAGTGTTTTTTCTATACACCTTGAATCAGGTTCTAGGCTATATGTATTTTGTTTTTCCACAACAGAGGTTATTCGACAAGATGGGTGTGCGGCATGTGGTGGTTCTTCGCTCTGATCATGTGCTCATCCTACACAGCCAACTTGGCTGCTTTCCTTACTAATGCCGCCATGGATGACTCGATCAAATCTGCCGAGGATCTAGCTATGCAGACTAAAATTAAATATGGAACCCTGAAAGGTGGTTCCACGTACTCTTTTTTCAAGGTTTGATCTTTTTTTGTTTGTTATTTGTTTTCATATAACTTGCAATGTATTCAATGCACACCTTTGTAAATTATAGGCGCTCTGTGTAAAATATAGGTGTTCAGCTGCATTTGGTAATATTAGTACGTGTAGAGCTCCAATGATAATTGTCAGTTACATTTAATTGTTTTTAGCGATCCAACGTATCCATGTACCAAAGAATATACGGTGCCATGGAATCAGCTCGACCATCAGTTTTCGTCAAGAACAACGACGAGGGTTTGGATAGAGTGTTGAAAGGCAAAAGGGATTATGCTTACTTTATGGAATCCACAGCCATTGAGTACCAGCTAGAACGACACTGCGAGCTTATGCAAGTGGGTGGACTACTCGACTCCAAAGGTTATGGAATTGCAATGCCCTTTGGTAAGAACGGATTGGATTCTTAGACAGTTCGTTTGTGTACCAAAGTTGGTTGGTACTTCTCAAAGTATCTTGATTTAAAGTTAGAGATGAAACGGATATTCGGCCAACCATGTGGCCGAATAGCCGAATATCCGGCCGCCGGATATCCGGTAGAACTTAGCCGTTTGGTGCATCGCACACACACACACTTGCATGACTTGCTTGTTCTTGGTGGGCAGCTAATGCCAAACAATACCCAAATTTAACAAAGTTTGCCAAAATCTATCTTTCGATACCTTGCAGCAATGTGTACAGCGAAAGACTTTTTTCTGAAGCTGGCCTTATTTATGAAGAGAAGCGAAACCGTTAGCTACCTCTCGATGCAGAAAAAATAGTATTTATTCACCATAATTTGCCCTTAGTGCAGTATGAGTACTTACTTATTAATTGATTTTCTTACTATTACATTCATTTACTATTATGTGATAAAAAATTTACAACTAAAACTTATATTACTTAACTAAATAAAGCAAATAATTCAGATTTTTTTTAATTCGGCGGGATGCCTATCCGGCCGAATAGTAGTTAGTTATCCGGTATTCGGCCGGATAGTATTAAGGCCGCCGGATAGGCCGGATACCGGATAGTTACCGTATATCCGTTTCATCTCTATTTAAAATACACGTAACTATGTATTATTTTAACATTTTCGCCCGTATTTTTTATTAACGAAATATCTGTAGCATTAAGTCTTGTTCATAACTCGTTCATTTTTATAGATTCATCTTATCGAACGGCAGTGGACAATGCTTTACTGAAATTAGCTGAAAGCGGTAAGCTTGTGGAGATCAAAAACCGTTGGTGGAAAGCACCAAAGGAAGAAGCTTGTGTTGTGAGTTCCAACTTCTTAGTAATTTCCTACTTGGGAGCTGCCATGGCTGTCCTGGACGTCTTTAAAAGACTCCGGACCCAGGTTATCCGCAGCAAAGAAAACCTACTAAGGTGGAAATTCATTGATGACTCTGCCCTGCTACCTGCTGCTACAATCCCATGATTCTATCTTCAAACTAATTATAATATTGTTAAAATATTATTATTGCTTTCAACTCGCCTATCAGAGTCTAGCCACTCTACCTCGCACTTAATTACTTTCCTTAATTTAGCAAAGTGTTATTTATTTAAAAAAAAAAACACAGCCACGTCACACAATAAATTGAAACACTAGAAATAATCTTCAATACTACTGGTAAATGATTCGTTCTGAATGATCAAAATTGTTTAAGCTTTGACGGTTTTAAACTAAACAGATACTGTCACCTGTCACTTACGGGATATATCTTCCGTGACTATTCATTATGATTGCGGGATCATGGCGCTTGTAATAGCGTCGCAATACCGGGAGCTCAGAAACCTACTTAATTCCTACTAATTGAATGTAAGTTTGTTTGTTACGCTTTCACGCGAAAACTACTCAACCGATCATCATGAAACTTTGTACACATATTCTTGGAGGTATTAGAAGTAACATAGGATACTTTTTATTAAAAAAAAACTAACCCTCACTCGCAGACGAAGTTGCGCGGGTCAGCTAGTAATATTATAAATACGAAAGTTTGTGAGTATGGATGTACGTTTGTTACTCTTTCACACAAATACTACTGAACGGATTTGGATGAAATTTTGCACACAGATAGTTTATAACCTGGATTAAAACATAGAATACTTATTTATCCCAGCAGTAAGATCCCATGGAACAATAAATTATCAAACTTTACGCGAGTGGAGCCGCTGGCAGAAGTTAGTAATTAATAATCACGAAAGATTTCATAAGTTTATGATTAAAATTGTCATTGTAGGCTGAAGAAGCCAGCGAAGAAGGCGCAGCTGGAGAATTAGGAGTGGAGAATGTAGGTGGAGTGTTCGTAGTCCTGGCTTTAGGATGCAGTATGGCCGCCGCGATGGGTATATTTGAATTCCTTTGGAACGTCAGAGAAGTCGCCGTCGAGCAGAAGGTACGAATTTCACTTAGCGCCAAATAGCATTCATATGCTAATGCGTATAAGACCTTAGCAACATTGAATACCACATAAACACTGTTTTGCATAGACAAACGATCCTTATATTGTTATTCTGGCTATGTTTTGTTAAAATTTGAATTGGACTTGGGTCGAAAATGATATGTAAATATACTGCAAAATAGATCCAACAAAAAATGTAAGTTAAGGACTTTTGATATCTTTTTTACAATGTTATTTTTGCAGATGACTCAATCAGAAGCGTTGTGGGCTGAGCTGTCGTTTGCACTAAGTTTCTGGGAGACTGAGAAGCCAGTGAAGCATTCCCGTCCATCTTCCTCTGCTTCAGGATCCTCTTCCCAGGGTGCGTCGCGAGCCTCGTCCGTGCTTCGGTCGGCGGCGGATTTGTTTCATCTTAACGTATTCAATAAGCCATCGCCAAAATAAAACACGATTTGTGCATGTAACAATTTTATTAAAAGTACTTTTGAGGTAGTAAAAAAGTGAGATATTTCTTTTTTTAAATGTGTAACTTATGTAAATAAATACCTAACCATATGTATAAAATAGACATTTATTTACGTAATCATTTTTACTCCATTTATGATGGCAATGACATAAGTAGCAATACCACTCATACTCAGAGAGGTATTGCTACATAAGTTTCTGCTAAACTCTTTGCCTACTTAGCCCGAGAGCTATTAACGTTACTCTTTATGTCAAGGCAGGGTAATTACGCAAAATAGCGCAGTGTGAGATTTTTGGGAGTACCCACGAACCTAAATATGTAATTTGCAATAAAATGCGTTAAGTTAATTTGTAAGTCCGAGTGTCGAAGGACAATGATTAGTTTATACTTAAGTTAAATGTGTTCTCATGTAAGTGAAATGTAAATTTCTTAATGAGAAATAAATGTCTTTAACCAGAAATTTTAATACTAGTTACTATGACTTAAGACATTTTCCCGTCTCTGTTTTGCACTTATGCTTTACAGTTGTGCGAATGCGAAAGGAATAATGCTTAGACAAAGCCCAAAGTATGGGATAAGTAACGTTTGTAGTACTCAAAGCGTGTACAAGCGTATGACGGTGCAATCAATTATTTTCTTATATTGAGATTGTTCGATGAATCGTGATTAGGGCCCATATCTAACTGACACGCCTAAAGCCTACAGTTAGTTGTTCGGGGTCTGGCTGTTTGTGTAAGTATGTAAGTTTAAACATTTTTAAACGCACCCACGATACAGGAGAACTTCCTACTCATCTACTAAGCTCTTATAAACAGGACTTCATAAACAAATAAGCCTGGAAATTTATACATAAAATAATTTATACAATAAAATATAAATAATTTATCGATGCGTTGATTGTGACATGGCTGATGAGATGATGATTTGATTGTACTATAAACAGTCATCAGCACTGATTACTATCCCTTGTAGCAGTATTATTGTGAACTTACTTGACTGTGGGAAATAGATGGAGATATAATTATAATCTATGTGAATGAAGGGTGTAAAACACCTCTTCACGAATCCGAAAGGCACTTATTCTCCCCATCATTGCGATCATTTTTTTGTTCTACACCATACCTGGGAACCTTCTAGTTACGGAGATATGGGGGGTCAAAGTTACAACTTTTTGACAAGTTTTTTTTAAATACATGTTTTTTTTGTAAGATTTTGACTTTTAACACCTCCACGACCCCCGTACTATTCAATCCATCCATCAGCACAATGTTTTCAGCGCGTTACATTGAGTTCTACCACAAAACATGATTTATAACCTCAAAAAAAAAAGTTGTTTCCCAGTAACAGTTTTTTGCGTAAAGTTACTTAGTTTGATGTACAGAATGCTTGGTTAACGGGTTTGTGATGAGGTGGTTTACACCCTGTAGATACTCGTTGTCCTGCCTTGCTCTATCTCTCACTCCCAATGAAGTAAGATAAAATTAATACTACGTTATGAAATGATGATACTGATAGTCCAGCTTCTGTTCACCAGAAAAACTCAATAAATCTCATCAAAGTTGATAAAAGACGAGGCAGCCCTGAGAACGGAGACTGCTCGGGACTGGGACCTCTCCCGCTGGGGGGACGGGCTAGCTGTTGAGGGGGGCGCGGAGCGGGGCGGGGCAGCTGGCTTGTGCAGCTCACGAGGATTCAGCGATGCGTGCCACTCGCTTGATAGTGCCTCCAGGAAGGTAATCTGAAAAACAAAATCATCATAAGCATCCGTAAATTGCTCCAAATATCTTTGGGCGCTCGAATGCTGACGACTAGGGCCCGCACAATGTTTTTTTTATTTCTCTCTTCTATTTTTAAACACCATACCAACATACTGACCCTAGTTAAATATACTGTTGTTAGTGAAAACGTGTTATTAGTCATGTAAATAAATAATTTACCCTTTCTTTGACACTTATTTGCCGAGCGTGGAACATGAAGTCTATAACAGCGACGACAAGACCCAAGAGTCCTCCCGAACCCAACACCAAAAAGATTCCACTGATATTTTCCATCTGTAGTCCATTGTCATCGTTTTCATTGACTTTTTTCTGTAACAAAACCAAAGTCGTTTTGAAAAAGGAATATCCTATGCTATTTAAATTAATGTAGGTACATACGAGAACTACTGCGTAATGTGGGGTATACTGTAAGAACCCTCTGCCTAAAAGTCCGGGGATAACAGGTATGAGGTGATGTTATGTTATACAGCGTGTTAGGTTAAACGAGGGACATATTGAGGGAAGGTATTCAGTATTCGATTCTCAATCTAAATATGTAGAAAACCTATAACCTTAATTTTTGACATAATTGTCTAATTAAATACATTACTCATGGACACTGAGCGCGCAAGTAGGTGTCACGCGGCAAAACACGTGCCGGTCCTGAGCTCAGTGCGCAAATTCCGCCCCTTTGCTTTGTGTCCCCGATGCACCGACAGGGCACACCCCCGCGCCACCCCGTGCTCACCTCAGTGAATGCGCGAGCGCCGTTACTTCCGCATGTCTATTATTGCGTTTCCGCGTATCGCATTTAACGAACAACCCCGCTTACTTCGCGATATTAAGAGTGTCCTGTAAACGTGTTCTTTAATAACCAAAAATTACGTCATATCATTATTCCAGTGAAGAATATTGCGATTATGGTTCGTGCTTAAGTGTTATCTAGTGATATTGTGCGAGGAACCGTTAATTATTATGCAAGGTGTCAATCAACGACTGCGAACATTCGGTCAGTACCTAGTTACCTAGATATTTGCCTGTCTAAAGCCAGATTTAAAGTATGAAGGGAAACTGGATTATACCTAGAAAGGTCATTGACCCGCACACATGTTCTGCGATAAGCGCATGGCGCACACGTTGCGAAACTTAGGCGAAGTTTTTGGTATGGATCTATCTGTTATGTATTAGTGTTTTCTTTTTGTTCATATGTTTATTAGTATCATGTAAGCATGGACTATTGTGGGTTTGAATAAGTCCCTCGTTTAAACTAACATACTGTATAGATACACGTAAGACCATCGTAATACCAACAAGATATTATTGCATATTTTCTATAACATCAAACAAGCCAAAATCTTTTAACACAGAATGGGAACGCGATATGTTCCGGAGAGTCAAACAGGTTGAAGATCCTTTAAAAAGGTGATAATAAGAAATGCCCTAGAAATAAGGGAGTGTACTATGCCATATCGAATGCCAAATAATCGAATATCAATCGATCGACAGCTATAAGTTGTCTCAATGACTCTTCAAGCAAAATGACATTTTGCGAAGTTTCACATATTTACACTTCAGCCAGCTTATCTGTGCAGGCGGGAAAACACAGAATTAAAATACATATACCAAGTTTGACATATCGACGCATTTTTGCTTGACAAATAGCGCCATTTTGAAAGGCACACATAAAGTGGTCATACTGTACTCTTGTACCGACAGCATCTAGTTGGCTCTTGCAACATTACAATTTTGTTCGCTTTGTCTGTCCCAAGTTTATTGATGTGACTTTGAGTAAAGTATTCTTAATCAAATTTATCAAACCTCGCAATGTTCTTGGTTGTCTTCGTCTTCCCACCATTTCTTTTTCAGTTTCTCAAGTTCGCCTTTCTCTTGCAGTGCTAAAATTGCTTCATCAAACCATCCTTTATGTGGAAAATCTGCAATTATTACGATGTTGTACGGCTTAAATTAGGTAATGTTGTACGTACAATTAAAATTATGTATTTTTACTTGTAAAGATAATTGTTCATAACTTACTCTTTGCCACAGCTATACCATATTCCTTAGAATCCAATTTCGACCCAAGCATTTTCAATTTACAATTTCTCTTAATATAATATTCAATGGAGGTTGATTCCATAAAGAATGCGTACTTCCCTTTACTCTTATTGACGCGCTCTCTACCTTGTTCGTTATCGTTAACAAATACTGTAGGCTTTGCAGTACTCATTACTGACCAAATTTTCGAGTACACCGTATCGTTAGATGTCTGCAAACGAACGAGTAAACAACATAAAGAAATTATTCGTATGCGCGTACATACACTTGCTCACAAAACAACTTTTTTACACGCACTTTGAAAAACTTAAATGTAGACGCATTGAGCACAGCTCCATAAGAAATTTTGTTCTGTTCGGAGAGTTCCTTCACATCCTTGATGTCGCTGCTTCGTCTGCTGTTACTGAGGAAAGTCGATAAGTTGGCTGTATACGAGGCAGTCACAATGAGAGCGAAAAACCACCACATTCCAGAAATCCAACGCGAACCTGCTGCCCTGTTCAATACATAAAAACGGAACATTATAACAACATTATAATGAAACACTGCAATAGAACAAGAAATCTCCATACCTTGGTAAAATATCGCAACCTTGAGTCATTATAGCGCCCATAGTAAGCCACAGGCAATTGTATAGACTCCATATATTTTCCAAATTCTCAGGATTTTGGTTGCATGGATGAGGATTAACCCAGTCATCTTGGCTCATCCTGAAAAAATGTGTAGTAGTATCACATTTATGGGAAATTTGAACCCCAATAACATAAACCTCTGGGCTCTTCAGTCAACTATTCCTACATGGGCGAAACCCGCGGGTCCACTCGACCTAGTGCGTTTTTGAATTGGTCAACTGGACGATGCTTTTGCTCTCAGCACTGTATACCACTTAACCGTGATTTCATTACATTTCATTTCACAGACCACGTTAATTAAATATAATGCAAATAAGGTTCCTGGGCCACTTACGGATCTCTAAGGTTTCCAAAATAATTAAAAAAATACCACAATAGGTTTTAAAAGAACCGTACAAAAATAGTACCAACCATAGAGCACAGAGCATCATATTGGGTACCAACCTCGCACAAATAAGTAACACAAATGACACAACCACATAAGTAGTAGCCAGATACAACCAAACATCTAATGACAATGGTTTAATAAATGAGAACTGGTTCGGTGGATCGGGATCTTCTTCTCTGTACAACAAACTAATGCCCAAACTCATGAAAGGAATCGTAAAGTCTACGACAGCATTCCTATCCGAAGTAATTGTCAAGTCACATATACCTAAAGCTGCTTTCTGGAACAAAAAAATAAGTTGTAGCAATCATTGTAAGTAAACAATAGTTTTTAACAGTAATTTTACTAATCATGCAACCATTCTAATAACTTAAATCAGCATACTCAGATATTGGTGTCGATTCTGTTGTGCACAAATTAAACTTAATTTAGACTATTGCTATCTTTTACTAAAAGGCAGTGCGAGAAAAGGACGGCTATAGCTATGCACTAAGTTAGAAATGTCAAACTAGTTTATGCTTTGCACTTCACCGTGTTTTTAGTCCACATGTTTTTACGTGCACCCTTCATTTGTATGGAAATATTAGTTCGAATTAAATTTGACAGCTCTAAATTACGTCCGTCTCTTTCCCGTTTTATTAGTGAGAAAAAGATAGTAATAGCCTAAATTAAGTTTAGTTTGTGTACAACAGAATCGACACCATTGTGTCGTTTCATAACTCAAAAACATTTATTTCAATTATCCATTTACAAGCTTGTTTGAATTGTCAAGGTGTCGGCAAGAAAAGCCGTCCCCGAACAAAAGTAAACCTGCAGTTGCCCATTCCAAATTAATAGTAGGTACATCCCTAGTAGCAATTGCCGTTGGCTTCCTTATGCCAACAGTTGGGAAAGTATTGGCAGACGGTTAGTTGTTCCGCCAACCTAAACTTAAAATAGGCCCATTGTCATAAACATGCACTATTTGCCCAACGAATAGCCAACAAAGGGCCTTCTGTTACTATTCCTACTGTTGGGTGATTTTTGCAGGGATTTCAGTTATTATAACAACATTGGGCCAACTAACGACGGGCCTGCTGCATCTATTCCTGCTGTTGGGAGATTTTTGTAGGGATTTAAATTACTAAAACAACATTGGGCCAACTAACGACGGGCCTGCTGCTTCTATTCCTACTGTTGGGAGTTTTTTGTAGGGATTTAAGTTATGATAACAACTTACATCGGTCCAACTTAAACCTTTCAATGGGCTTGTTAGGGATGATACGTATATACTGGTACAGGTATAATTACCCAGTATGAGCTTACTAGTACTCTCTTAACTCTTAGTAACTCTTAGATTTACGAAACATGTTTTATATATTTTTGTTTATATTTAAGATTTATGGTTTATACTGTAAACAAAGTGCCAAATTGAAAATTAAGGATAATTTAAGAAGGACATTCCGTCACTAAATGTCCGTGGTGGGCGGTATGTTCATGCCGAAACCGTAATGATAATATCGTAAAGGTTCAAAAGTTGTACCCCAACCTCGATAGATGGCGTTGTAGTCCAATTAGAATCGTTGTGTTACCACGATTTGGTTGGGTTCGAGTGAATTTTAGTAAATATATTACCAGCTTAGGTCAATAGGCTATTTAGTTTTATTTCAACCCTATTAGTGTTCACACAAGGTTGTTAGTTCAACACGACTAACTCGGTAGTAAACAATTAAACATTGGTAGTAGTTGAAGGCCCAACTACTTACTTGGGCCTTCGTAGGCAAATCCACGTTGGCCCCATCGCAAGTTGGGCCTTCGTAGGCAAATCCGCAAACTGCCCGCCAATT